>OV121060.1:7745000-8345000 GCA_921293045.1 Aplocera efformata
AAAAACTAATACAAGATGGAAAACATACAAACCCAAATGTAATTAAACCATGACGGTGGTCTTCGCCTGGCTTGAAAACTTCAAAACCAGAATGATTGAGATTGAGGTACAATAAGATACAAGTTCATTTTGTGAAAATGTAAAAACCTCTGACTGTACTGTATCGAAATGTACCTACTGATGAACATCAAAAGATCTTTGGAGAGATCTTCATAGACATAGGCATAGACATAGACATAGACATAGACATAGACATAGACATAGACATAGACATAGACATAGACATAGACATAGACATAGACATAGACATAGACATAGACATAGACATAGACATAGACATAGACATAGACATAGACATAGACATAGACATAGACATAGACATAGACATAGACATAGACATAGACATAGACATAGACATAGACATAGACATAGACATAGACATAGACATAGACATAGACATAGACATAGACATAGACATAGACATAGACATAGACATAGACATAGACATAGACATAGACATAGACATAGACATAGACATAGACATAGACATAGACATAGACATAGACATAGACATAGACATAGACATAGACATAGACATAGACATTTATTTATTTAAAATAGCTAAGAACCATCTCGACCACGTCAGCTTTCGGTCCATTAGTTTGAGAGCTACAGTGTTACAGACACAGATAGACATAGCGGTCATAACATAGGGTACTTAGGGGTATAAGGGTAACTTATAACTCTTTTTGCGTAGAGGGTTAAAAAGAATAAAGTACAATAGATGCCTTATAAAAACGAAATTATAATTTAAACTACTATGAATATCACTGAAAACTAGCTAATATCATTAAAAATTTAGGTTTAATTATCACAGTTTTAATCAACCTTTAATGAAATCTTACATCTCTTGATTAAATCAGTGTAGCATGGAATCCGTGTTATTAAATATCTTATTAAATATATTATTAAATAGTTTTTCATATAGATGATGCTTATAAACGACCTTGTATTGTACATACTGTTTTTTAAAGGAGGTAGTCAATCGATATTATATTTTTGTACTTGTTGCTTCAGATCTCCAATCATTTATTTCAATCAAGAGATTTGAAAATTATTTCAAATTTGAAATGTTTCATAGGCAATAGTTTCCGATTATTTACTTTATCATTCCATTTCATCAAAATCGGTGGTTATTATATCAAAATAACTGATGTACAAGTTAACGAAATTATATTTATAAGCTTTTGTGCAATTACCAATCTATACCTTTTTCCGGGAGGGAGGAGACTGGCGCAAACACAAAAATTACATTACTATAATTCAGCAAAATCACTATTCTATATTCTGTAGTATCCCGCCACAGACAATAAAATACACCAAACATAAACAATACACAATGGTTGAATGGATGCCCTGCCAAAGCCTGTAGATATAGAAAGAGAAAAAAATAAAAGCAAAGCGCACAAATAATTCCCATTAACACGAACCAGATATAAACCTGCATAGTCACTTTACTTCCAACATAATTCGTAACTGCGTACCGGGCACATAAAGATGTCTCTGAGCCGAATGGATAGGCCTTGGGAGGATACCTATAAAATCGGCAAACTCTTGCTCGCAAGATAGGCACCGCGACACACGGAAGGTTAGAATGGCAAACATGGTGATTAAAAAAATCAAGAACCGACGTTAAAGATAAATCGTTTTTTTTTAACAAACAGGCAACCAAACTTTTACACATTCATACCATGGCAGATGGTATGGACAACAATCATAAGACAAAGACCCAAGACCCGAATACAAACTTCATGTTCACCACACAAAGTATGCCCCGGCCGGTAATCAAACCCGGGACCAATTGCTTCGAAGGCAGGGCTAACTAAGGTATGAGTGTTTTAGGTTTAATGAAGGTTTAGATTGGAGTACAGGTTTGCAAGATGTTGATAAACTAAAATTGGGACAAATATAATGTGATATAGAAATAATATAAAAACTTTGAAGTTACTACAGTAACAACAAGTAGATGATAAAATAACTACTAACAGATATTTTTTGATAAAATGTTATATGTATAATTTTATATTTAAACAAAAAAAGTTATAAGTTCATAATAAATCGATTCCCGGCTCGAACACTGCGCGATATGAAGTTGAAATATCAAGTTGGTTCTTGTTTGTGTTTGTGTGTGTCGATGCCACATGCTGTATAGGGAATTCTTGAGGGGCATAAGTTTAATCCGTATGATATCACTCTCGCATATCAATAGTAAGCCAGTTTTCATGCAGTGGAATCATTACGCCACGCTGCTTTTTGGCTACATCCGTGTCTAAGATGTTTTCTGTGTTTTACATTGTTGGGTGCATGCAGCAACGTTTTTATTTATATTTTTTTTATTTAACGATTTTTTTAACTTGCAACGCAAAAAGCGGGTTGTTATAAGTTTGACCGCTGTGTGTGTCTGTCTGTGGCACCGTAGCTCAAACCCAAACTCATTTATTCCTTTAGATCTCAAGTATCGTTTGGGCACGTCAAATTTTACACACACAAGTAAACATATTCCTGAGCACATAACGTGTCCATGAGCATATAAGGAGCTCCTTAGGCACGTTACATGCACACAGATGTCAAATGTACGTGCGGTGTTATTGAATTTAAAAGCAGGTTTTCTAACGGTAGTTTATAGCCATGGTTTATCAAAATCTGTTCATCCTTCTCAATGATGATCTTGATCATGACCATTGCACCGAGTAAAATGAATTTGTATCTATTTGCTAATGCAAAAATTTCGCTTCGTATTAAACTGTTCTTAAAAATAAATACTACACTACTTTGTCAACATAACGGAGGCTTTTGGTGAGAGCAGAAACGAATAATATTATAGCAAAGGCAAGGTTCGGAGCTCCGCTTGTCTCGCAGCTAAACTGTGTGTGTTGCCACATAGCACGGCGTTATTTATTCACCGTCGAGGTTTCATCCTTTCGAGCCGTCCCTTCACTATGGGTGTTTCCATTTTAACGGATTTTGCACAATTTCGGACAGATTTGGTAACATTAATATTTAAAAACGAATCCCGAATTTCGGTGCCTGAGCACACAAAATTGGGTATTTTATGATGTGAGCGAATTTAAATGGATAACTGCAACAATGTTTGCAAACGAGACATTAAAAAAACATGAGCGCGTTTGTCTTTTATTGAATAAAATACACAGTTCACTTGGATTCTAACGATGAAATAAATTTGAATAAATTGAATGGCTTATTCAAAGGATTTTGTACCAATGTTTAGTAAGTTCTCTGTTTGATGATTTTTATCCGATCCGTTAGAAAACCGGAGAGAAATATCTTACCCCTATGTTTAAAATAGAGGATGAAATACGGACTAGAAAGCTTTAGTCCGTACTATACAAAAATGTTTGATTCAAAGACTTCGGCCCCCGGCCAAAGTAGAACTGCCACGGCGCACGGCAAACGGGAATGTTACATCTCATGCATGTGATTTAACCGGCACCCACATCCTTCCACACAGCAATCCGAGTACCCTGCTTGGCGGCAGATTACCAGGTGTAGCAGTACTAGCACAAGTTTTACTTTCTTCACCGTTTTGAGAACGTGGTTTTGCTCAATAAAATAATAATAATAATAAACGTTTACACACTCATACCTCTGCACTAGGATTCCCTGTGTCGCAGATGGCATGGACAAACACAGAAAAACATGACAAACACCCAAGACCCGAGAACAAACTTCATGCTCACCACACAACGTGTGCCCCGGCCGGGAATCGAACCCGGGACCCCTCGCTTCGAAGGCAGGGCTACTACCAACTAAGCCACGGAGCTGTCAATTCTAAATTTTTAGAAATTTCTAAAGCGAAAAACTATTGATGCATGTATAGATTAACCAGCGACCTCCAGATTGAAATGTGGTTTCCGTTCACGCCACGCTCTCTTAAATCAAAGTAACACGTTGAAAACGCCCAAAACATTTTACCCACACTTCTCACTCCAACCCTCAAAAGCGTCCCTTCCGTGAGTAATCCCCTTTCGCGCCAAAACACGCACCCAGCATGTAATTTTGGAAAAAGTGTCCGCCTCCAAATATATCAAGTTAAATAAGGGCCGATGCGACCTTGCGAGAGCAATTATCGACTATTAGCTGCTGTCTGCGACTTCAGTCGTAAAAACAGATATTTTGTAAAATTGCAAGTGAAATATAATTTTATTTTTGTTGAATTCATAACTTAACATCATAAGCTAGTAACTTAACATCGTCATATAACAAAATGACAAACGTGCATACTAACAGACATGGGTGATACAGCTTAGTCATGTTCAAACGTCTACCTTATTGAGTATTTCCTTTCCACTATGGGCACGGAACCTTTAACAACAGGCAGACAAACCAGCGATACCCGTTTATGTAGATTAGGTTATTTAACACCCAAAACAAGTTCATTTTACGAAAATGTTAAATCCCTCAACTTGGGGTTGCTAATTTACTGATGAATATCGAACGTTTGAACAGATCTTCATAAATTATAGCTAAGAACCATCTCGATCGTCAGCTTTCAAACAGAAAAAACCGCAAAATAGTTCCATTTGTTTGGAAGCTACGATACCACAGACAAGGATACACACTACAAACAAAACCCCTCTTTTTCTCGTCGGGGTTAAAAAGAGACAAATTGGACCTTAAAATTCGGCATACCTGACGGATTAACGTGTAAATTGAATTATTTTTTCGTGTCGACGGAGCGCGGATAATATTCTTTTTGTTTGTTTGTACCAATCAGTGCGATGAACTGGTTGTTTGATGGTGGAAAATGGAATTCTTGGACGATCAGTTTCCATGAAATTTACACAATGACTGGACAAGATTAATGGATTTTAGTCTGAATTTAGATTTTTGCTATTTGATTTTGAAATATAAATTGGGATAAAGTGTTTCGCTTCTCCACGAGGCATCTCTAGGAGCACTGATTCGAGAGGCTATTGATCTTGGCCTATTCAACATTAGCTAATACGATAATCAGTTAATTGTGTCCTGTGGTTTTGCTTCGATAATCAACTAGATGTTGTGATATACTAATTAGAGAGATATTTGTTTTTACTATTATAGAAAACTATTTATAGAAAAAAAGGTTGTCAAAAAAATATACATAAAACAATGCTATTTATGGAAAGACAAATAAAATATACACGTGAGTTACAGTATAACGAACGGGTAGCTCATCGACTAATATTGCTATGAGATCAAACACTGGTTTTCAGCTAATTACCCTTGATTAATTCACTGGTATCCGTCGCCCAAGTTACTAATAAATAAACCATATAAGTAATTCAAACATAACATGAAAACTTAGCAAGCAGGAGGCAATTATTTAAGCAATCGACAGCGCCAGAAAAGTTTAATAAAGCTATAATAGAATTGTGCTATGGTCAGCATCTTATTCTGCTAATAACAATTCTGTTGTCGGACACGTTAAATAAAGCTGTGACCATTCCAAACTCTGCGAACCCGGGTTGTAAGTGTTTAGTTTTTATGCCTTTAATCAAATTTAGTCAACTGTTCACAGATGGCTTTCTCCCATTACGTACCCATAAGTCAATTACTACTAATGAATCAGTGGTAACATTAATCACCAGCGGCATTTCTTCTCGTTGCACGGATCAAGGTAAAAAATACGTAGCAATCGCTTACAAGGGCACATCTTGGGCTAGATGCCTTGTGGCGAGGCGAAACACGATTCAATTGAGTATTCACTTATTTATATATATTACCCGTCCGTATCCGTACCAGCCTCTAATGTTCCCACTGCAGGGACCGGCCTACTCTCGATAATTGTGAGTGAATGGTCTCTGATCTACCACGGGAGCCCAATCCGGATTGGCAGATGTCACATGTTGTCGAATTTTTGGTTCTAAGACATGCCGGTTTCCTCACGACGTTTTTCCATCACCGTTTCGAGAACGTGGTATTGAGCACATATTTTTTCAAGTGAAAAAACTCTTTGGTGCACGTGTGGGTTTGAACCAGCGACCTTCAGATTGAAAATCTGCGTCTGTGCCCCTGGGCCACCACGCTCTCCATTACCATTTTCAGATAATTCTAGCTAGTCTTATCGTTATGTTTACGCCTATTCCAACCCTACCCGACAGGGGGCTTAAAAGCCAATGTCAGTAGCATCTGGCCGAACTAGAAACTAAAATCTGCCTCCCCTCGGCCTGAGCTCCCTTCAGCACTGCAAAATCCCTAAATAGGTTTTTCCCCAGTGACAGCTCTGAGAGCCGGCCACTGAAACGTCATTTCTCGGGTTTTTTAGCGAGTCATTAGGCACACGCCCGAGATAACGAGGGTTGACGTGATCCGTGAATAAATGGAGGTGTACTGATTTTTTATACGGACAAAACACTTAAAAAAAATGGCTCCAATATTTTCATCATTAATTTTTTGTTGTTAAGGATTTATCCATAAAATATGGCTTTAAATACCTTCAGAAAGTGGTACCTTCGTTTTCGGGGTCGTCAACTCTGTATATTATTTTAGAGGTTTAGTTGACTGCTGTAAAATACTGTCTTACTTCTGAAAATACGTTTCAGTAACATTGAATATTGATTTTAATAAAGGGACCGGAAAAATATCAAATTATCGAGAGATTCAAATTAACGAGTGTCAAAATATCGAGAATCGATTGTATTAGCATAAAGTTTATGTATATATTTGCAGAAAAGTACTATATATAAGCATAAATGCTAACAGTCATCTAGTTTTTATGCTGAGTTTGGGGCTAAATGGGCTTATCTATATAGGATAGTAAACTTTTATACAAAAAGTATTAGTTGATAACCCTTTGTTTTATGAAATCAATATAAACAATTCCATAGGTTTTATGAGTTCGTACTCGGAGCCCTAACATAAGCTACAATATTTAATAAGCTTAGCTTGCTTCATAATAAGGATAATTTCTTAGATGAATTTTATAGGCCGTTATAAGATTTATAAGATTAGGTTTCGGTACATGTAAATCTAATCTTATTGGCAAAACAAATGATTTGTAAACTATTTTCTTCGCACATCGATGTAAGTCCTACGTTTGCAGCACGGATTTTTTATAAATAGAATATTTCCCCACTTTATTCGATATTCTGTATTTTTATGTCCGATCGCTATAAAGTTTCACTTTGTAGACAAAGTCACCTTGTAAATTTCTCCTTGCAATTGCTTTTATCGTGTTTTTTATTCAGAACTGCTAATATGTTGTAGCATTTTTGGTGATAATTTTTAATTTAATAGAAAGAACGAAAAATGTGTTTTACACTTAAAGATTTATGTACCACGCTTTCAAAAGCTTAAAATTTAATTTCGTGTGGTAACTAGCATGCCTTAGAACTAAAAATTCGAAGACATGAAACATTTACCAATTCAGATATCGTGGTAAATCCACTCACACATATTGAGAGTAGGCCGGTTGCAGTGGCGGTAAGGGTAAGGGTATTTGGTCCTATCTATAGCAGAGTAGTTTGCACCAATGCCCCGCGGTGTTACCCTCAATTTGACTTCCTACGGGAATCGTACATTTTTCTGGGATAAAAAGTAGTCTATGTGTTATTCCAGGCTATAATCTATCTCTGCGCCAAATTTCATCCAGGCCCGTTCAGCCGTTTTGGCGTGATTGAGTAACAAACATCCATCCATACATCCAAACATTCGCGTTTATAATATTAAGTAGGATTACCCTTCAATATGGAAAAGACATGCTCCTATGGTAATAGTATCTCTTCATAAAACTCCCGAACATCCCATCCATCCCGATCCATTTCCGGATTTTAACGAACAGAAACTCGTAGAATCATTATTTTGTCAAATGTTTCAGCGAACCTTTTGTAGGGTGCAATTTGTTAAATTGGCGGGAAAAATAAACGATCGCGATTTATACGAGAATAAATTCCGAAGATATTAAATTATTCAATTAAGTGGAAATATTAATTAATGAGGAGCTTTGAATTGTCTTCTTAGGGCTTAGAATTGTTAAGACAAATAAGTAATTTTCACAGTTATTAAGGAATGTATTCTGCCGCCAAGTGCGGTGGACTTTTTGCTGTATTTCGGTGTAAATGTATGGGTGCCGGTGAATTTACATGCGTAATTTACAGACGGGAACGTAACGTCTTATGCGTTCAACATTATGCGTATTATTTATATATATTCTAACTAGCTGACCGGGCCACGCGTTTTTGTCATATGATATTATAATTTGCAATAAAATAATATTGCGATCATAAATTGAGATGTGAGCTATCCTATCTTTCAAGTTGGATCAAACTGCACACTGTGTACAAATTTTATGAAAATCGGTTAAGTAGTTTAGGAGTCCATCGCGGACAAACATCGTGACACGTAATTTATATATATTAAGATATCCGACGAAACGCTGCATAATTATTTCTTATATACTATTCAGCATAATGCTGAGCTGATATCCAATATGCTATGAATGACAATTCTGCATTCATAGCATATTTACACAGGAATAAAATGCACAGGAATTTAAATATATTTTAAATTTTAATAATTTACTTTAAGTTGCTTCATACTGTATATCCCCAACTCAGTGCTTGGAAATTTCAACGTCAAGGGTATTAATCTTTGTTCTAACCCAAAGTCCAACTCATTTCCAAACATAACCAGCCCAGACCTGGGATGACCGTGACGAACTATAAATACTATAAACTATAAAAACGAACTGTGACTGGTCTCGTAACTCACTTCGTAGAAGCTCTGCCTTGTGCGCTCGCAGGACAAGCATTTCTGTGACGAATATAAATCTTTGCTCTGTGTCAGGGTATTGAATGACCCCCCCACGGGTTCCCGCCTTGACGGGGCGGGGGGGCTTAGTAACCGTGGCCTGGTCACCCACGGTGAAGCTAAGAGGAACCCGGGAAGGGCTGTTCCTTTAGGCTTTGGCTCCAAGCCGAATAGGAGCGGCACAGTAGGTGGCGGTGCCTTATGGGGGGCACCGCAACTGAGGCGGGCTGCGGTGCTGTATGGGCAGCACCGCAGCTGAAGGTTAGGGGCCGCGGCGGGAGAGGAGTGCCGGTATTACGGTGCGCCGCTCTCCCTACCTTCCGCGGCCACGGCGGGGTCGCCACTGCTGGATGGCGGACGCGGTGGGGCCGCAGGGGAAGAGGAGTGTCGGTATTGCGAGGCGCCGCTCTCCCTATCCTCTGCGGCCGTAGTGGCAGGCGACGGGGCCACAGATCTGACCCGTCGCAGGGGGACCTAGGGCGTCTAGACACGGGGTCGTCTGACGCCCTTTCGCTGACCTGGTCCCCGAGGAGGTTGCGACACGCCACGTGTCCTGGCGTGTCGCAAACAGAGGAGTGGCACTAGATGCCAAAGGAGATGGGTCCGGAAACGGACAGCCGCGGCGGGTTCGCGGATGTGTGTGTAACGTTCCCGTGTTCCCGCCAATAAGCGGCAGAGGAGGACACCGTGGGGTTTTAGTGGGTCTAGTCCCACATAACCGCTCTGTCTCCCCGTGGCAGGGCGGTATGCGAGTGCATTTCCCCACGAAAAAAAAAAAAAAAAAAAAAAAAAAAAGGGTATTGAATGAATTTTAAAAAGTACTATTTCGTATTCTATAAGTAATGTAGTTCCCAAAGTACAAGCTATGCTTAGTTAGGGCTAGATGACGCGGGGTAAAATATCCATGAATATTTATTTATTTTATTACTTTTTTTGTAGATAGATACATGTAATACACATTAAAACTCAGACACAGTGCAAACGGTTATGTTCTCACACAAATGCTTGTGGGAATCGAACCTTGCCTACAGCGCAGAAGGCAGAGCTACTACCAACTGAGCTATGAGGCCTTAAGTTGTCGATACAAGAGACGATTATACTAGTGAAATACCTGCACCTACCCCATGCTTTTCTTCCCCAAAACCTAGAAACCATAAATGTATTACTTGACCTTAAAACCGCAACCCACACAGGGGGTGACGGACGACGCGGCGGTTGTCTATTTCTGTTAACGATTCTTGTCATGCTGCGGGAAAAGTTTGAATCTTCTGCCAATTCTGTCTTCTGCCTGGGACCAAGTTGCTCGCGCCCCTTAGAGAATTCCCTTAGAATTAACACGTGTCCCCTGGTTGGTGTGAAAGGAGCAACCTAAAGCAGCAGTAGAACTTGTGCCAGGTTCGTCCGGAGAGGTACTGCCACCACACCTGGCATCTGCTGCCGGCAGTAGTGCATGCGTTACTCTGTTCTTATGGAAAGCTGTAGATCCCGGTGAAATCATAGGCGCATGAGACGTGTCATCCCCGTCTCGGGTGATGGACGCAGCAGGATAAAACTCAGTCTAAGAACCCGATCTTGTTCTGAGTTATATTGCCGTTGTCACGAGCGGGGGTAACCACTTACCCCCGGCGCAACAAAAAATCGGCGCGTTTCCTTTATGATTTTGATTTTTTATTATCCAAAATTTAGTAATGGATATAATTTTTTTTTTTTAATGCGAATACCTAAATTATAATGCTGATTTGTTTAAATTTAGGATACAAGTACGTAAGTTACTATTCATACGTATATTTTATTTTACTTAAACTAGCCTTAAATTTTTTTTTATTGTAAAGTGTTGGCAACTAGGCCTAAAATTGGGAAAATCTGTAAAAGTGAAACGATGTGATGTATTATTAAATTTGTATAATGCCTTAGATTTCCACTTCCACGGTAACATCTGGGTAGCTATCGAATTCGTCCATTAATCCGGCTACCCGGCGGTAAGTACTAATAACCAATTGTGTTAATTAACAGTGCGGCCGGTTCTGCAGATTAAATTGGATGGGTAAGCGTTTAGTTTGTCAATTTATGTGTAGACACAATATTTACTCAGTGTTACAATGCCCATTTAATAATAAAAGAATGGAATGTATTTTATGTGTTACGGCAACACCAGTGGTTTATATTATTTTTAATTTCAGTATGGCAACATCACACTAATATATTTTATAGGCTAAAGTTTGTATGTATGTTTGTTACTCGGTCACGCTCAAACGGCTCAATGGATTTGGATGAAATTTGGTACCAGAATAGCTTATATCCTTGCAATGGTCGGATAGGATCATAACAGACGTAAACTTAACAAATAAGACTAACTAAATCATGAAAACTGACTAAAATTTAACATGTGTTTGCATGTAATGTGCCTGAAGAGCTCCTGTGACATGTTATACGCTGAATGCACGAATCACAGGTGCATGAGAGGTAATATCCCCGTCACGGGTGACGGGCGCAACGGGATGCAACTTGGGTCTTGACGGAGAGGACCTAAATTGTATTTCTTTTTTTATTGGCGTAGATAACCACTTAATATCAGGTGGGCCTTCAGATCGTCCCGAACTTTTTTTTTTTTTTTTTTTCGTGGGGAAATGCACTCGCATACCGCCCTGCCACGGGGAGACAGAGCGGTTATGTGGGACTAGACCCACTAAAACCCCACGGTGTCCTCCTCGGCCGCTTAGTGGCGGGAACACGGGAAACGTTATCACACACATCCGCGAACCCGCCGCGGCTGTCCGTTTCCGGACCCATCTCCTTTGGCATCTAGTGCCACTCCTCTGATTGCGACACGCCAGGACACGTGGCGTGTCGCAACCTCCTCGGGGACCAGGTCAGTGAAAGGGCGTCAGACGACCCCGTGTCTTGACGCCCTAGGTCCCCCTGCGACGGGTCAGATCTGTGGCCCCGTCGCCTGCCACTACGGCCGCAGAGGATAGGGAGAGCGGCGCCTCGCAATACCGACACTCCTCTTCCCCTGCGGCCCCACCGCGTCCGCCATCCAGCGGTGGCGACCCCGCCGTGGCCGCGGAAGGTAGGGAGAGCGGCGCACCGTAATACCGGCACTCCTCTCCCGCCGCGGCCCCTAACCTTCAGCTGCGGTGCTGCCCATACAGCACCGCAGCCCGCCTCAGTTGCGGTGCCCCCCATAAGGCACCGCCACCTACTGTGCCGCTCCTATTCGGCTTGGAGCCAAAGTCTAAAGGAGCAGCCCTTCCCGGGTTCCTCTTGG
This sequence comes from Aplocera efformata, assembly GCA_921293045.1. Classification (NCBI taxonomy): domain Eukaryota; kingdom Metazoa; phylum Arthropoda; class Insecta; order Lepidoptera; family Geometridae; genus Aplocera; species Aplocera efformata. The sequence goes on from OV121060.1 coordinate 7,757,077, forward strand.
CTTCACCGTGGGCAGCCAAACCACGGTTACTAAGCCCCCCCGCCCCGACAAGGCGGGAACCCGCGGGGGGGAGATCGTCCCGAACTAAAGTAACATAATCCAACCAACTCCAAGAGGGGGTTATCGATTAGATTTTTTTTTATGTTTGAAAAAAACGAATTGAGATTTTTTTTTTTTATTTGAAATTATTTGCTTTCGTATTAGTCCCATATCAATTTTATCAAAATCAGTTCAATAGTTTGGTGATAACTAAATAGAAAATATATGTCATCCAAGTAAACGAAATTGCTTGTTTTGCTTTCCTGTGAATTTTTACTTCGCCCGTTGCATACCGATTTGGATGTTTCTTTTTTGAGATGGCACCTCTGGTACCCTAGGTACCTCTGGTACTAGTAGTTAGTGGTAAAATGGGCGTAAAATAAGGGATCAAATAATTGAATTCATTTTTTTTTCGATTTTTAAATCTTGCTTAATCTGTTACTTTTTTATGATAATTCTAATTGGTACGTTAAATAATAGAATTTAACCGTTGTGGGTTTCTTGCTTGTTCCCCATGGAGAGTCGGATAGGGTTTAAACAAAGTTTTACAAAGTGAGTAATAAGAACGCATGATCTTGTAGTCGCAGGTATACGTTTTTTTTTAAAGTAACCTTTCCAAGTAATTTATAAAGAATTCAATGAAAATAAAGTATTTTGACATTGACTTTGTTAAAGATTAACTGTCCGTTATTGGTTCAACCGACCCTCCATTACAGTTAAACGCTGTCATACGCTGCGGGGAATACGATTACCACTAAAATAATAATTTAGTGACCAATTGGGTAATTTTCTGTTAAATAGGAATGCCTATCAATACAGTGCGTGTCTTAATATGGACTTGCTATATGTTGCAAATAAACTGGCTAAGTTTTAAATTTTCATTCTCCAGCAGACTTGGCACAAGTTCTACGGCTACTTTGGGCTGCCTGCACCACCCGGGGGATACATGTAGGGACTCACAAGCGTTTTTGAGGGCCAGTCTCTCGTAAAATTGTGTAGTTCTGTTAGTTTAAAAAAAATAACTCTCATACCTCTGCACTAGGATTCCCTGTGTCGCAAATATCATGGACGTAAAAACAAAAAAATTATCTTTCCAGTTTGATGTACGAACTCCATCATTAATTAGCTACACGTCTCAAATAACTTAAAGTTAAATTAAGTTCATTATCTGTCAAAGAACATAGAATTATGAACATAAATTATCTCCATAGAAGTATCTTAAGGGCTTGGGTACTTTCTAAAATGTAATTATCATTATGCTTGAGTATAACTGTATTAATATTCATCTAAACACCACTCAATTGGATTAGTTAAATCCATTAGATATATACCCTCTGCGTGGTTGCCTAGCTGTACAGACGCAGACTTTCAATTTGAAGGTCGTTGGTTCAAACCAACACGTGCACCAACAAGTTTTTCACATGAAAAATTGATGTGCGCAATACCACGTCCTTGAAACGGTGAAGGAAAACATTGCGAGGAAACCAGCATGTCTTAGTGGATGGGTTACCGTTTAGTAGCACTCGATCTGAGCGCTTCCGTGCGTCGGAGGGCACTTTAAGCTGTCGGGCCCGGCCTATTCGATAAACCATGTAAATGAAAACTCCGACGCTAGAGTTGGCCACTTAGTCATACAAAAAGAAAAAGAAGAACCTAAACAATACTAGATCATTCATGTCTTAAAATCAGTGGAAAATAACAAACCAATTTAGATTCTATTAAGTCCGGTATCTCCGCGTTTGGCTTTGACCCAGCTCGATCTCAAGATTTTAATCTCCGTAAATAAATGGTTGAAATTAATCAACTATTATCGAGACCCAAATTTAATTAAAACTTTGAATCGTATCGCTGAAAGTATTATACCTATAATCCTTTTGTTTACCGGCTGAATTTAATCTTAATTTGATTTTAGATTGTTAATTTTTATACAGTTGCCGAGATCGATTGACCACGGATTATAACTGATCTGACAGATGTTTTACTGTTCTACTGCTACTAGTACTCTCCAGTCCAGGGAAGTACTGCCACCACACCTGGTAATCCAAAGCCAAGCAGTGGTGCACTCGCATTGCTGTGTACCGGTGGAAGAATGTGGGTGCTGGTGAAATTACAAGAGACTACATCCCCGTGATGGGCGAAACGCGATACGATTGTGTTTTCTCATATTATCAGTACGAGAAGAGTCGTGTCGCTATTGTCTATGGGCGGCAGTAATCACTTTACATCAGGTGGGCGTCAGATCGTACCATCACTGGAAATCATATAAAAAATACTGTATAAATTTATATATGTCTAATCTGATGGACTTGTAATAAACGTCGAAGCAGATTATCATTTTCATCCGCCATTCACTGTAGCAACCCTCTTGGGGAAACAAAAATACAATTTCAGTGATTTGAAGATAATTTGACAATGTTCAGGACGACAATTGAATAATAATAGCGGCTTCCCTCCTACCCTATAAACTAAATTAAAATGCGTACATGTCATTGTAAAACTGTGTTAGAAAATGTTTCTAAAGGTCGGTAAAACGGGGGTTGTAAGTAGTGAAACTGTCAGTTGTAAAATAGCGATAACATAAAACAGACAATATATGTAATTTAGTTTGACTTACATATTCATACCTCCGCACTTGTGTATCGCAGGTGGCATGGACACAACACAAACAGGCAAGATCAGAGACCAAACGTCATGTTCACCAGAAGTTTTCCCGGCCGGGAATCAAACCCTTCAAAAGATTATTAACAAACTTAGTTATCGAAAAGAAAAAACTACACTCATTTCGAATTATATTTATTTTTGTTTTTAATAATAATATATTGTATAGCTCATTTACACATAAATCACAGTATTCATTAATTGCATGCAAATATACAATTTTCTAAATTGTCTTTTCTGTAACTATAATATAAATAAATAACAAACATGGATTCTAAAGCTAATTTCACTATGGTTCACAGTCAAACATGTTTGTCGCAAAATAAATAGCACCATTTCGGCGAGCAGCCATATTTGTTTATACAGGTTGATTCACTAAATATTTATTTAAGTAGACTTGGACTACAGCGCAGTCTAATTTAAACATTCATTAAAAACCATTACTTACTATTGTATTCTCTGTAAAGTTTGGTAGTAGAAATGAAATGTTACATTTTTACCGTATAATTATTTTACTTTAAATTACTACCTGTAGAAACACAATTGTGGTACACTCATAGTAACTAAGCAGTAATTATCAAAGACCCAGAGTATAACAGCTGGAATATTATTTCTTCACCGGTTAGTGGCAACGACAAAATATATAAAAAATATATATATTTATATTGACACAAATAATTAATAAGAGGTAAAAAAATTATTTGGTTTAGCTAGTGCTTAAGTATTCCTTAAATATACTTAATTTACTAAAACACAATTAATACACATTACGCTGTCACAGACAGACCTTAATCTCAACTTAAGTACAAACTATATGAATTAAAAATTTCGACTAAACTACTGACATACATATAATTAATTCCATTATTATTATATGCCATCATTTTATTGTATATCTGGGACTATTAAACATAAAATTCAATCCTTTATCTAAAGCTATTAATTAACTTAAAACACTTAAAAGTAATATTCTTTGTGGCATCTTAATATTGAGGTTCACAGTGTGAAAAGCCACTTTCAGCATCACGTACCTTTGCACAATACCCCCTAAGGATATCTGGGAGATAACCCAAATATCGTTTCCCAAGTACAAAACTCTCGAACTTCAAAAATAAAGGAATTTCCCCAGAGAGTCCCAACAATTTGCCGCACCCTGTATAATGAGAAAACTTTATATTTCCGGTAGGGACGAAACGTATACCATGTCATCTATCTGCCTGTTGACGATGTACGGGATTTAACGTTTAGTGGGTGATAGTTCATCACTAAAACGTTTTTAATGTAGTCATTTTGACCTACATTCTAAATAGTTCAATATAATTTTTTTTTTTAAATTTCTCTCCGTTACGCCACACATGTCGTGTTCAAACTCGAACCCATTATTTATTAATTTGAACCTCGATCGTTTGGACATGAGTTTGAGTGCATATTTATGACCTCCTCTGTTTAACTGTAAACATATTATATAAATTTTCTCTGCATAATTATGAACGTTGAAATTGATCATGAGTCAATTTTATTCTGTATTCCCTTATCTTAGTAAATATATTTTATAGTTATTTTTTATTTGTCAATATAGTATTCCCTTATATTGACAAATAAAAAATAACTGTATAATAAATATTTGTCTATGATACAATATAATTAGTCATATATAATAATTAGACATGTAGTCTTGATTACAACTATTAGTTAATTTAGTTATATTGACAATTTAGTATGTCTCAATAAAACTAAAATAATAAATTAAAATGGCATTCTAGTGAAGATTCAAATAATAACGTTAATTAAGATTTTTTAATAGTAAAATCTTAAGCATTCTTAGCAACCGTACTGAAAGTATTGGTTTTATTCTAGGATTCCCAGTTTATATACATATAATATTTATTTTTCCTGACACCATACAACTTTGTGGTCTATTATACAAAAAGAAACACAACCACAAAATACAGTTTTCAAGCATACCTACAGTGAAAAATATAAACTAAAAATATCTACATATTTTGCAGAAACACAATAATTGTGTTTAGATATACAATATCCTTCTTGCATCTCAGTCGCACCGCTTATACATTTTGTTACACAAATAAAGTCACAATCTTTACCTTATCAACAACGGTAATACCATATTTGCCTCAAATAATAATATTACTGTGAACCTCGGATTGGTTATGTAACTAATAATATTTAATAAACTGGTCTCGGCTAATCACAAATGAGAACTATAATATAACGAGAAGATGCATTTTAATAGGCATCAGCTCATTTACGAACATATTATCAAATAGTCCACCGCATCCTCAGATTCATTATGAATCTCATATCCACTACGTGGATACTCTAGACTATTTATCTGCCAGTCTTAGAATTTCCATTTATTTCTAACTGGTGCCTAATTATCACAATCTAGACCGGATTGGTGACGGTGACCGGTTAGAACTAGGTTCATAAGCATCAAATAACCTACAATTACTCGACGATATACCTGTTGTATCCGCAGATTTATCCTCGGATCCATTACGCTTAACCTCGAATTTTGTATGAACCTCAGGTCCAGGTGGTAAATCGGATTTGTTACCAGAAAATCTAACACCATTCGCTTGTAGTTGATTGGCTCTATGCTTGATCTCGGAGATGTTATTATGAACCTCTGGTACATTATTATCTTCAGCGATTGTAATCTCAGTTTTCACAGACGATTCTTTTTCATTTTCAGTCTTTTGTGTGGAGTAAGTGCGCTTTGCTCCAGGCATCTTTCGGTATATATGAGCAATGACAGGGTGGAGTAGTCTTTCGTCGAATTTGTCACTTTCCTTGCCAGTGAAGGCTCCTACGACGGTGCCGATGACAACACAGGTGACAGTTCCTATCACTGCATACCACATGTACGAGATGGCGTACATATTGTAAAGGCCTGAAGAGCTGGAAATAAAAAGGAAACTTCATTTCAAAGTGGATGGGGACGCGGATCGAGATGATGCATAATACTAGTTATATGGTTTGCCTCTAAGACGTAATATTAAAACTCACGAGAAGGGATCTGGAGAAGTACTTCTAGCCGTTGCCTCGAGCAGAGGACCCAGCCGCATCAGGGTTTGGTTGACAGTGTGAGGCAGCGTCGATGTTTGTGTGAAAACATTTAGAGTTTCATTGATGCATCCCTGAAAAAAATTAGTACCTATATGAAAATTTGTATAGCATCTAGTTGCTCGCAACGGACGCAAGCAACTTTCCACCCGATCAGTACTTGGATGGGTGACCAGTAAGTACTATTTGAATTGAGCACTAAAGTGCTTCAGAGGGTACGTTAAGATTCAGTATTTAACTGCAATACATAGTGTTATGGTGGTTATTACATCAGTTCTTAATGTAAAGTTCGTTAGGTTCCTACTGACATAATGACTATGCTGCCAAAAGGGGGGTTGCGATAGAAACAGATCGATATACACATAATTTATTAAAAGCATAATAAATGTCGATAAATAGTGTAACTAACCTCAGTTGAAATTGGCAGCATATCGACTTTCTTATTAACATACATCAGCCTCCCAGCTGCCATCCAAATGGTGATGAAATGTGAGGCGATAATGCCACACAGGGCGCCGGTTCCATTCGCAACGGGACACAGTGCTGCCAGGGTGAACACTCCGAGGAGAGCTCCGCTGGTGGCTGAAGTAACTAAGAGGGAGCCCTCGACGACGCCGCCAACCATACCCACGGAGAGAGATAGCAGCATTATGATGATAGCTGGAGTAAAGGAGAAGGAAATAAGATTAACGCTTTCCCACTCTTTAGGAACTGTGTTACAGTTGGAATGTTAAATCATTCTTCTCTTTTTATTATACAACAGCAAATCATGAAAGCCAGCTCTATGGTCTACTAGTTGAATATTAAGGATTGTAAGTAGTAAACTATATTCCATCATTAGATACGCTACTGTGTAAAGGCATCCCAATAAAAATTACTAAGTCCAGTAATCACATCTAGTTTCTGCCAGCCATGCCCTCACCATATATAACTCCAATGATTTTGATGACTGTCAGTTGCTGTTTATCACTGATGCCCTTGAAGGGCGGCGTGGCAGACACGAAGTCCTCCCAAGTGACTGTTGCAAGGGAGTTTACGTTTGACACTAGGAAGCTGAAATCCAAAAAAGAAAATGCTTATTAAAATTCTTTGAGGCAGTAACATTTCTGAATTTTATTATCTCTTCGGGTGATGCGTCCTCACTACAAAATTCTATAGCAGTTCCTTGAACAATCATGCATGTTATGAGTCACACAGCAGTGGAACTAGGCGTAAGTAAATAACATGCTAATAATACATCATACTTGAACAATCAGGACAGCGCTGCTCGAGCTTTGACAACGATAGTTTTAGTTTAATGTGGTGCCAATAATTGATTTGTACCAGTTTTGATAATACTTCAAGATAAGGGCCAGGTACCGATGTTCTATTCATAGCTATGATATCAAGTTCCACTTTAGTAGTTAAGAATACATCATGAAAAAAGCACTTGACGTTTGACGGTTGGTTAGACTTTGGTCTGTAACCAAACCAAAATAATCGACTGACGAATACGAGTATACAACTAACCTCAAAGCTCCGTTGAAGAGACTACCCAAAAACAATCCAAGCATGCCAGGCAGGAATCCAAACTGGTCCTCCACGTAAAACGGCAGCACTTCATCTGGAGCCGAGATGGAGCCAGCAGCCAAGGGATCACAGTTCTTGTACACTGCGTATATCGCCATGCCCACTACCCAGGACAGACTAAACAGGATAGTGACTGCTGGGACGTTGATAAGAAGTGTTCTTCTGACCCTGGCTTCGGATGACATGGAACAGTAACGCTGGACAAAAGTCTGCTGGCAGCCATAGATGGAGATTGACATGAAGAGCTGGCCAAAGATTGCGGAGAGGGTGTTGACTCGTACTGTTGGGTCCAAGTTGAATCTGTAATACAATATATATTTGGAAAGATTTAGATGTATATTATAGATACCACTATAATTATGCTATTTCAAAACATTTGATATATCCAGGCTAGTTTTTCAGAATCAGAATAATCTTTATTATTTACTTGTGTACAAAGAGGTGATCAAAATAAATGTTAATATGATGTGTTGTTCATTTTGAACATGCAATACAATATTACTAAGGAAAAAAGTATTTATGTTATACCTATTCAGTATGGGTAATTTTATTTAAGTATCTCATTTAACACTGATCCTCAAAAAATCCGTCTTTTCAGACAACTTTAAAAAACAGTCGTTGAAAAAAGAATGACTCCATTTATTTCTTTGTTTTCCTTGTGCTGGGATACTATTACATTAGAAGCAGTGTGTGCCACTTACTGGAGGAACTTTAACCTTCTTCCATCGATGTTGTCAGCCAGAACCTGTTGAGGGCCGCCTGCTTTCAGTGTTGATTGGATGATGAAGGCTCCGCTAACAATGATCATAGTCAGGGTTTGGATGACGTCAGCCCTGAAACCAAAATTATGCGCTTAGTGAATTATAACCGTAACATTACTAGTAAAGTGTAGAGGAAGTGTTCGATCTTGGTTCGTGTTTGTAAGATGCTTGTACCTGATGGCTGCAGCTAGTCCGCCCAGCAGGTTAAAGACAATGCCAACAGCAGTAAGAGCAGCTGCTGACGCCCAGTGCGGCAGCGCCAGCACCGCATGCAGGGCTACCGTGGGGGTGTACACCGTCACGGCCAGGTTGAGGAGTTGTCTGATGAGGAAGGTGGCCGCCGCCAACTTCCTGACCCAAGAACAGTTGAAACGCATCTGAAAGAAGTAATAAATGAAAAAATTAAAATGTTCATGGACTTGTCATACCCAAACAAAGCATAACTTGAACTATCGAATGCAGATTACTGAAAGCATACTTATATATATTTAAAATATACATTATAACTGTAAACTTTTTTTGTTACTTGTTTCCATGTATATCAAAGCACCATTTACCCCTTGTGCCCCTTGTGCCTAATACCTGCACGGGGAAGATCTCAATAAGACTACCAATAATGCTATTGAGGTAGGCAAATTTTATAAAAACATAGTTTAAGGTTGGAATGTTGACATGAAAGAAGAATGTAACGTTATGTTACAAATAGTGCCATTTACGATGGAACTAGATAACTGATAGAATACTAGTATAGTTTTCTTTTTTTTAATAAGAATATACTATTAGGTCATGCCAACTGCAAAGACGCGACCCACTTTTCTTCCTAATCACTTATACAATACAATAGTATAATACAAGTGTGCAACGATCCGCTAGTGTTTGTTTTGTTGATGCACACTAATTGCCTATCTATACTACTATTGTATCTACAATACTAGAACAATAGCCGAATGGCAAACGATTAGGAAGAAGAGTAGGACGCGTTTTCGAGGATGGTACCATCTATATTTTGTACTCTGCACCAGATAACTGATAGCATACCATATAAAAAATTGTTTTTGTATGCAAATACATTTTTTTTTGTTTTTTTTTTTTTTCATACTACTTAGGTAGCACCTGATGGTAAGCGGTTACCGTAGCCTATGGACGTATAATACCAGAGGTATCACTGGCGCGTTGCCGTTTATATTACACCCAGACACAACAAATATCTATGTTGTCCTGAGAATTGAAACCACAACCTATAGTACAGAAGGCAAGGCTACTGCTGCCAACTGAGCTACGAGGCCATACGGTCTATTGATTTTTCCTCAAAATGGGTGAGCTCTTGATATAACCATTTCAGTAACAGACGTAAACCCAAGTTAGACTAGCTATTTGTAATTTGATATATCTGTGTATATGTCATATGCCTAAGGAGCTCCTATGACACATATGCTCATGAGTATGTTTACTTGTGTGTGTAAAATTTGACGTGTCCAAACGATACTTGAGATCTAAAGGAATAAATGAGTTTGTGTCTAAAGACACGGGTCTTTCCAATCTGGTTATTATAATATAATAATAATAATAATCTTTATTTCAGGCAATTAACATTTTTTACTAAAAACGTCAGCCCATAGAATAAATACCTTACAGACTAACATACATATAAAATATAAACAAAGAAACACTGAAACTAGGAACGTAATGTCTGCGACGTTGTACGCGGCGGCGCCAGAGACGGCGCGGGAGCGGGAGCGGCAGCGTTCGGCAGTCGGCCTCGGAACTTCCGGAATACGACGCCTTTAGGCCACAGCTCTTCCTTCATGAAGGTCGACAGATGTTCGGTCGGCACCCTCACCACAAATGAATTGAAGTTCACTTTATGGCGGGACTCCAACCGTTCGACCCTCAGGTTAAATTTGCTCTTCGCGCGCAAATACTCCGCCACCTCCTCAGCCTTGACGGTGTAGTGCACGCGCGACACGTACAATAACGTAGTGGGAATCGCCGGTCGCAAAAGTTGATTCTGACTGGCCGGTGCAGTCCCACATTTATTGCAGGTCGTAGGCTTTCTCCTCTTTCTCCTCTCTACTTTGACGAAGCCTACTTCGTCATGTTTCTCCTTGTGGGAAGGAGCACAGGAAACTCCCCTAGCCGGTGGATCTGCGCGAAGTTGACGGGTCACAGATCGGCTAGCGGCGGCGGTCGCGTAGGCACGAGCGGGAGCGGGCGTCGTGACACGCTGCGGCGCGGGCGGCGTCCTCTCGGCGGGGGAAGACACGGCGCGGGGCGCGGGGCGGGGCAGCTCGCACGCGGCGCGGGCGGCGGCGATCGGTGAATCGCGAGACTCAGCGAAATCCGCCGACGCAAAACTGCACACCGATGCATTTTGAGCATTTCGATGCAACGTGTTAACATTAGAGGCCCGGGGTGACCTACTTAATGAATCAGAGTTACGAATTAACAATAATTCATTACGTAGATCCGAGATGGTTTTTTCCGATGCCTCTAATTTAACATTTACCTCGGCCATACTCCTCTTAAGAGAATTTATGTCCTTAAGAAGGCGGGTGACATCGACATGATCAAAGTTTACGGGGGGCAATTTATGCAACTCCCTCGCCACAAACGCAGGCACGTCGTCCGGGTCGGTCTCCTTCAGCAGCGTGATTATCTCCTGGAGACTCTTCACGCCTCCATCCCTCCGGTGAGATGGCATCTGGGCAGCTTTGCCGAGCATCTGGAACAGCAGCACCTTGCCACTGCTGACGTCCTCCTCCTTGAAGTTGGACTTGCAGATCTGCACGATGCTGACCTCGTCCATGGTGTCGATGGCGTTCTGTATGAACGCCAGCAACTCGTTCGCTATGAGTGGTTGCGAGCCCATAGCGACGCGGGAGCGGGCAGCGGCTTATAGCCGCGCGGATCGCGAATTATTAAATTCAAGACTGCGCAGCGACACACGTCCGTTTCCGAGCGCGCGCTGCGCTTATTATCCGCCCTAGTCATAACAACGCACTCACATAACTTTTCAATGGCATAAACGAGTTTTCTCTTAATATTTATCAAACCTAATAGTTATTTGCCATGAAAGTTCATAATATTTAATTTTACTTGTGTCATTTCATTGTTTAATATTACTGAAGGAAAGTAAGATTATTGTGGATATATTATAGTGGCCTAGGGGTGCAGTCGCCTACTTCCAATCTGAAGGTCACTGGTACAAACTACCAAGTGCACAAAAAATGCTGACAGAAAAAAACTTATGTTCACAATACCACGTGTTTGGGCTGGCGTGGTAGATCAACTCTCACTAGCAGTGGTTGAATGGGTAACAGTTTTTCTACTGGCATTTTAACCGAGCGCTCCCGTGCTTCGAAAGGCACATTAAGTGATCAATCCCGGCTATTCCAGTCGATAAGACACATCGGAGGCCTTCGGGTGGATAACTCTGACACTTATATGATGAAATGATGATACTTATACTCATCAAAAGTCAAAAAAGTCAAAAGTCAAACTCATTTATTCCTTTAGATCTCAAGTATCATCATGTACAAGAACTCAATATAGAGACAAAAAAGTTAAAACAATATTATGATTACTCAAAGAACACTAAGCTACCTAACACAATTAGTACTTGACCTCTACAATAGATGGCGCTGTACTAATCTTACACCCGAGGGGTGGAAGAGCATCCTTTTTAAGGAGAACGCAAGTTGTTCTCCAAAAATTATAAAAATTTTTGGAGAACATCTTGCACCTGTTCTTAGGTGAGTATCCCCGTAGGTAGGTGCGAAACGAGTCGAACTTGTGCCAAGTTCATCGGAGTAGTACTGCCACCACAAATGATAATCTGCCGTTATGCAGTTGTACACTCGCATTGGTGTGTTCCAGGGGAACAATGTGGGTGCCGGTGAAATCACAGGCGCATGAGATGTAACATCCTCGTCTCGGGTGACGGACGCAACGGGATGCGAATTAGGCCTTTTACTTAGGTCGGAGAGGACCTGAATATTGCTGTTGTTATCGACGGAGGTAAACATTTAACTCCAGATGGGCGTTAAGCATGATCAAATACAGTAGAACCTTATTATTCCAATGGTCGCACAATTCCCGGCGGTTTATTAAATAAGACCCCGTTCTATGTCCCGATTCCAATTTCCCGATCGGATTTGCGACGTGAGCAAACAATTTTGTTAGTTTCGTTGAACTGTGGAACGGGCGAGCAGAAGCTATTTTATTTTTAACCTACTTCTAAAAAGGAGGAGGTCGTCGGATTTTTTATTAATGTGTGCTTACCGATTGCTCGAAGACACCTGACACAAAATCGGTTTAGTTAAGAATAATAATAAGAATATATTTAATTGTTAAACTGTGTATATAAAGATCTTATAAGTAATGGTTTATGAAACAACAGTTTGTCCTCTCGGACGTACAATAGATCAAACTCCAAACACAAAATTATGAGCTAACTTGTGTTAACAGCTAAGTATTCATTAACACTATAATGAGCTTTACTAACTAGCCATTTTTTAAGTCTTACATTTTGAAATCAGTTACTAGGACTATTTTTAGATTGCGCGACGTGAAGTGTGGCAAACGATGACCTCAAGATACGTACACGGTCAAGTGAAACATCCGATTCCCTATCATGAGTAGGTGCAATACTCATCAATCAGGCAATTGCTACAAGGAACTGCTTCAGGACGGTCGGCTTAACCAAAATTATGCAGTTTAAACAATGAACGGGCGATAATGTATATGAAATAAAGATTTTTCAATTAATCTTTGTGTTTATGAAATAGATTAGCTGTTCGTGAAAATTCCGCATGGAATTTAACAAGTTTTATTGAGTTTAACAAGTTTTATTGAGTTTAACAAGTTTTATTAAGTTTAACAAGTTTTATTGAGTTTAACAAGTTTTATTAAATTTAACAAGTTTTTTTGAAATTTAACAAGTTTAGAACTCTTTTATTTTTTCAAAATAAAAGTAGTTTTATTACTCCTTATAACATCAACTGCCAGTGAAAATCGATCCAGCCGTTTTGGAGATCAGCCAGAACAAACATACAGACAGAGCGACAGACGGAGAGACAGACAAAAATTTTTTCATAAGACTTAGTTTCTCGAACCGAAGTATGAGGAGAATTAAGCCGCATTGCACTGTGCCCGTCACTCTCAAGCGGGAATGTAACGCATCTTGTGCCTGTAATTTCACCGGCACCCACATCCTTCTACCGGGACACAACAGCACGAGCGCACCACTCCTTGGCGGCTGATTACTGGGTGTTACCTACCAACAGCAGCACGACTTAGGTCCGATCGAAGTTTGAATAGACCCTAGTCCAGGTACCCGAAACGGGGATGTAACATCTCATGCGTTTCACCGGCACCCACACCTTCCACCACAGCAATGCACCGTTGCTTGGCGGCAGATTGTTACCTGCAAGTACTCATAAACGGAGTTGGTGTGCAGGCGGTAGTAGACAGGCACGAAGACCCAGCAGACGATGGGGAAAGCCAGGATGATGCCGTACAGTGTCTCCCACATCGCGGAACCGCGGTAAACCAGCTCTGATGGAAACCCTGGAACAAGAACAAAAACAGGTAACATTAATTTTCATGTCTTTTTTTTCTTTTGATTTTGGTTTAGTTTTTTGATTAATTGATTTTATTGTAGCCTGGATTTCAATATGTTATTTCAGTTTTGTTACAAAATTAATAATTATTCTTTATTTTTGTGTAATCAATGTATTTTAGCATTTGTCTCTGTATCTCTGTGCTAAATTTCATACAGATCCATTCGGCCGTTCTGGCGTGATTGAGTAACAAATCAGTGGAACATCGTATTTAGGCTCCTGTGCCCAAAAGGTAAACGGAACCGTAAAGTCTACAGCATCCGCATGTGTTGGGTGCAGTTTTTGATTAACATTGGAATAATAACTCAAAGAACTGGCCGATCGCCATTTTGACGCATACACAGAGCATTTGGATATTCGCCATAGACATAATACATACTATAGGAAATACTATAGATAGGGTGAATAAAATGTCTATTAAAAATAATTGAGGGCTTGTTGGTTGATTGGGCTTGGAAATACGTAAACTTAACAATGACCAACTAAAACATGAAATCTGACTGTATTTGACATATCTGTGTGACATTCGCTCACGAATATGTTTACTTGTGTGAAAAATTTGACGTGTCCAAACGATTCGAGATCTAAAGGATTAAATGAGTTTGAGTTTTTGATCGATAAGCATGACGTTTTTTGGGTGTCAGGTGTCTTGCCACCTGCGACACGGAGAGTGCAGAAGCATGACAGTGTAAGCGATTATAAATTAGTCACGACTTGATAATCATTGCTCAGTAAATCATGACACTCGTGCTTAATAAAAAATTACGCGCGATAAATAAATTGCACGAATAATCGAATAATCGTGCAATTTATCTATCGCGCGTATTTTTTGATTTTCAAGTCGTGACTTTTTTGTAATCTCTTACACTCTTATACTTCTGCACTGGGATTCTCAGTGTTTTTCAGTGCATAAAAAAAAAATGAACATTTCACACATCAGTCTAGCTCCAAACTGAGCCTAGTTTGTACTATAGGAACTAGACAACTGTCTACTTCTAGAATATCCACTTGTATAGTTATTTTTTTTGTAAATACATAATTATGATATATTAAACACCCAGACACAGGACGAACATCTGTATTCTTCACACAAATTATTGTCCTGGGTGACAATCGAACCCAAGACTGAGCTGTAAATCGCTAATATATATATAATCGGATCTAATATATATATAATCGGATCTAATATATATATAATCGGATCTACAAATAAATTGGATAATATAATTTAATGGATCTACATCATGACTGGCATTACAGCTTAGTTGGTAGTAGCTCTGCTTATGCGCTGTAGGTTCTGCGATGTTTGTTATGTGCCTATTATATAGGTATTATTTACAAAAAGCGTTATATAATTATGTGTGTGCCGGTGAAAAATGTTGCCGATTCAAAATCGCAACAAAACTGTCTTCAAAACGGTCATCCCTTATTTTTGGCCCTTATGGGATACAACTATTGGTACTATATCCAAACGATCAACTAGCGAAGAAAAAGTCACAGGAAATCAAAATACGCAATTTCGTACATCTTTCCAGTTATTTTGATTTAATAGCCAAACTATTGAACCGATTTTCATAAAAATTCTATGAGAGCAATTTGAAAGCGTATTCTTTCATCCAAAAAAGAATTACATAAAATTAAAAATATATATATACAATATATCCGAATTTATAACCTCCGAAAGTCGATAGAAAAAAAAACAAGGAGGAGAGAACCTCTGCTCGTTTCGTCTCCTTTCGTGTCGTCATCAACACTGCGACATAGTAGTATCGCATTATCTCGTAATTTCCACTGAAAATTTTAAAGCTGACAACTGAAACACAAGCCGTAGTCGTTTGACGACAAAAATAATTACAGTTTCAGTACTTCTCCGGGGATAACACCATTCTAATAATAGCAAAATATGGTTCGAGCGGAAAGCACAGATCTAAAGTCTGCTCAACCGTTTGGACGCTATTTGACAGTTGCCAAATGTAAATTTAGTGGTTAGAAACATTTATGTAATTAAAGGTTATTTAAATGTTATTCAAATTCAAACTCCTTCAGATCTCTGTTTAGTTTGGACCCGTCAAAGTGTTAATTTAATTACGTAACAAAATAAGATTAATGTTTAAAATATGGACCAGAATAGTAAAGTACTATATTATAATTTATTTGCGTTGTTTTACTCGTGTCACTAAAATAATGTTTAGATCACTAGAACTTCAAATCACCAACCACCGTTGATAGCATACAAGCCCACCTGTCAATATGACATTTGCGAATGAATTGGCAAACCCAATCAAAGCTAGAACCAGGAATAAATTAACATTTTCGTTTCTTCTGCTTCTTACTAAAGATAAATAATATAATGTACTAACATTATATTATTATTATCATTAACAGAAACCGTTTTTTTTTCATTAGTAACTATTTTGAAACGGTCTCTTGAAACGGTGAAACGGATTGACTCTTGAATGGTGTTTCAGTATTCAGACGACCAAAGTTTATTAACATAAGTATTTATATTGTAAATTTATCTTTGTATATTTTTATGTAAAACACAGCCATTGAGACTCACAGACATAAACATCAGCTAGATTCCTTTACAAAGGATTAGCTTATATAGCTATTCCCACTTTTCAAGCAATCCCTGCTTGGAAAGTAGAGTTCCAGCTTGAAGATAGTACTATGTCCATCGACTTTTTAATCGAAATCTATTTTTTATACGCATGATGAATGGGGGAACATATTTTTTGGTGTTTATCAAGAGAAAGCCGCTAGTATTTTTAATTAAAATAATATTTGTACTCCACTTCACAGCAATACAAGTAATGAACTTGAAAGAATTGAACTGCTGTTGCATAGATTGTTTGCCTGTTCGCAGCCACGTCTAAACAGGTATCACTTTGATACATTTATACTTCCACGACAACCCAATTTTTTTTCACTATTTATGTGAAATATAAAATAAATTGTGTCACGATTCATAATGTATGATGTCTAAGGCCCCATTACACGGCAAGCGAGCACAATCATCGCTTTACAAACGACCAAACAAAATGATGAAGTTACATTTTAATCTTTGTTGATAATCTAAATAATTTGTGTAATTACTTTTTTCTACGTTTATGTATTGTGTGGCACATAGAGAGGTTAAAAGTCGATCTACTCTATACAAGCGAGAGTAATGCTTCCTGTATCGTGGGAATCTGCTTAAGGTCGGTAGATGTCCATATTTTAAAATTACTGATTTTATTTCACCTTATTGAGACGTTTTGGGGTTTTCCAGTTGCTCGCGTCCGTAGATGAATACCCTCAAGTAGAACTTGTGCAAAATTCGGCCTTTGAAGTACTACCTGTTAATCTGCCACAAAGTAGTGGTGCACTAGTAATTCTGTGTTCTGTAGGAAGGGTTTGGGTGCCGATGAAATTACAGCCGTAAAATCCCCTTCTCGGGTGACGGGCGCAACGGATTCGACTTCGGTCTTCTCATATTTCATAGGGAGGACCTAAGTCGTATTAATGTTATAATTTCCCGTCACTATTCAAAAAATAAATGGAGAACATGAAATTGTGTGCTTATAGGTAAGCAAGCAAAATACTCTATGGTGATATTTTTGGATTTGAAACTGCGACCTTTGGAAGTACTGTTTTACATCAACTTTCTGTTATAATCGAGAACTCCTCGTCACAGACATGACATAAACAGATTTATATCGTTACATAGAAATAATTAATCTTCGAATTGATATGCTTATTCGGTCCATAGGTTTACTTAAGTAGTTCCTCGCGTGGAATTTATTTTTTTTTTGCATGGAACCCTACTTTTTTTTCCATTTTCTAAAATAAATGTAGCCTGAATTACTCTGCCAGTAAAAGTCCCTTCCAAATCAGTCCAGCCATTTTGGACTGATTTGTATTAGCCACACAAACAGACAGACAGACTACAATTAAAAAAAATCCGTTTCTTTATACCTTTAAATGCATTTTTTTATATAACAGAAGTGACAGGACGAGCTGGAGCCCGACCTGATGTTAAGTAGTTATCTACGCCCATAACAACAGCAATGCAACTTAAGTCCTCGCTGACCGAAGTATGAAAAGACCCAAGTCGCACCCCGCTGCGCCCGTCACCCGAAATGGGGATACTGCGTCTCATGTGCCTGTAATTTCACCGGCACCTACTGGAACACAGCAATGCGAGCATTACTACTTGGCGGTAGATTACCAGGTGTGGAGGCAGTACTTCTACGGCGAACTGTTATTTTGTGATTACAAAGAGACAGTTAAATTTTATTTATTTGTTCAGATAACTTTAGATAGTTATACTATAGCACTATTATTACGGGCAGTCAATACCACTTAACATTAAATGGGAAGCAAGGTCGATCCGTAACTTCTTGCACACAAAGAAAATGAAACACATGTTCGTATGTAAACATTGTTAATTGAGACCGGCTACTGCAATTGTTTCCACAATAACATATTTTGTCATAACGCCATCTATCCCCAAACTGCTATGGGATCCAGATTACTGATATATAGATTTTTTTAAGATTCCGTACTTCAAAAGTAAAAACAAAACCCTATAGAATCACATCGCTGTCCGTCTGCCCATCTCTCAAGAGTCTTTTTCTCAGGATCACATGGAGGTATGAAGTTGAAATTAATATAAAATACTCAAGTCTACAATTCCTAGAAGCAGTGATAAAATCATACTTTTATGTCAACGCAATCAAAATCTACGACCGTTTATGCACCATTTATACCACATATTGACTCCCGCAAAGAAACTTACTTCTCGTTGACCTTCCTAACCATGATATTTGGCAAGAAGCAATGATTGCACAAGTAAAGGAATAAATATTATACGAAAAAAGCAAAATTTGTCGTTACATTACAAAAATGCATGACAGAACCTACAAGCTACACGTTTACCTGTAAATACGTGCAGAACCCTCTATGCGAGAGTCCGACTCGCACTTGACTTTTATTTATTGTGAAAAAAACATACATATCTTTACAAATTCTTTCGACGATACACAAACATTTATGTTTGTCACAGAATTGCTTGTGGTGGGAATTGATCCCATGACCTACTACCAGCTACCAGCTACTGAGCTGAGAAGGCAGTGAAGTATGTTTATAGGTTAACATTACATTGTTTAACTTTGATTGGATTAGAAACCTTTTTATGATTAAGAACACGTTGCAGACACGTGAAGTCTGCCAAAACAACCACGCTCACACACTCACTAGGAATTCCTTCTGATATGGATACACAAAATACGAAAACAAACTTCCAAGGTCATCACACAAATCTTGGGGGGTGCAGTGCCCTATGTAACGTACCACTTGGGTGGTGCCAAATGAGCAACTAAACGTACGAACTTGTGCCAAGTTCGTCCGGACAAGTACTACCTCCATACAATTGTATAGATGTGTGCCAGTAGTATGTATATCTATAGTAGCCTATGTGTTAATTCAGGATATAAGCTATCCTGGTGCCGATTTTCATCCAAAACCTCTAAGCCGTGTAAGCGTGAACGAGTAACAAACATACACACACAAAGACACAAACTTTCGCCTTTATCATATAAGTGTGATAATGGAAAAAAAACCGGTAATGATGTACCCACTTAGTGTGTGATAAGGGCAGAAAGATGATGATCGAGGCTCGAATGAGGAAGATCGAGAGATCGTATGTATGATTATATAAACAATAATTGCTTGTTTGTAAACTTTAGTAAAGTACAATAACAATGAGTTGAAAACCGCAAATCGCAACCTGGGTATTTTGAAACGCTATTTTAAGGTAAAAAGTTGGTATAAAGATCACATCAACATCTGTTATTAGGTATGTTGTACGGATAATTTCGCGCACTTAGATATTTTAATGGGTAGTTGCGCTTAGAATGTGACGCAGGATTGCATCAATTTTATTTAATGATGATATCAAACTTGAGGTCTATTACAACCGTACAAAATTCTATCGTAAATCCACAATGATCCATAAGATCATGAAAAAATCAATTAAGAAAATAATCTTTGAATCGGAATAGCTGATATCCCAACGAGAGAAATAAAAGGGAATTGAATAGGCTCCGTGGTTTAGTTGGTAGTAACCCTGCCTTCGAAGCGAGGGGTTCCGAGTTCGATTCCCGGCCGGGGCACACTTTGTGTGGTGAGCATGAAGTTTGTTCTTGGGTCTTAGGTGTTTGTATTGTGTTTCTGTGTTTGTCCGTGCCATCTGCCACACAGGGAATCCTATCGCAGAGGTATAAGGGTGCAAACGTTTATAAAAAAAATATGATTAGGAATCCGCTCTAAAATAACTACACTGGCTCCCGTGGTAGATAGGAACCCATTCACTCAACTATCGAGAGTAGGTGTATCCGTGGGAACATTAGAGGTACGGACGGATTACCTAAGAAGCTTCTGACACCAAGCGTCCCCCTCGCCACAGATAATATCATAGCGAGGGTGGAGACCCCGCCGCCAGCGAAGATGTACGCTTGCTTCACGCTGCCGCCCGTCGCAGCATCCTTCCGTCTCTTCCACAGCGGCGCCAGTGACGACGCGCTGATGAAGATTACGAACACTATGCACTCTAATGCCAACCATCCAGAGTTCATTTTAAAGCCTGAAAATTTAAAAAGAATGTTAGTTCATGCTACCTATCAACTCGAAACTATCAAGTTATATTTCTATTTAAACTAGTAGATAGATAGATATACAGCTAAAATTAAAAACAAAATTAGGAACTAGACAAAATTTATATAAAAAAGCAATGCGCAATGGGCGACCTCATCGCTTATAACGATTTCTTCCAGGCAAGCTAGCTAGTAGCTGTGCGTAGTAGCTGTGTGATCCACGATTTTTGCGGATCAAAAGTAGTCTATCTTTTAATCCAGGAAAGTAAACCTGGGCTTAAGTTATTGCTAAAAAGCGCCCTTAATCCACAAAAAAATTATATCTACAGTAGATACATCAAGGTTGATACGAGATATGTACGTGTAAATTTATTTTTAATCATTCTTTTAAAGTTACGACGGGTATAAAAATGATAAAAGTAAGAAAAATATAATACCTTAGTTTAAAGCGAACAAATAGCCCTACACATATTCTTTTAGTTACAACAGATTTTATTATTTGGACTTTAACTATGTCTCACGCCGGGGTGTATCACTAGTTAATGTCAAAGTGTCAAATTAATAAACTCCTTTTTTGCAGTCAGTTAATAAGAATCATTCAGATATGTCCCACAATTTGGCAAAGTAGTTTTTAGTCTGGCATAACTAACAGAAAATACAAGTGACTGATGTACAAATCGAAAAAAATCGACTTCAATAATTTCAGCTATAATTTCCGAGTCTGATCGGGTAGAGAAATATATAAGAAAGAAACATCCAAATCGGTATACAACGGGCGAAGAAAAAAGTTACAAGAAAGCAAAATATGCAATGTTTACTTGGATAATATATTTATTTTGATTTATCAATCAAGTAAACCACTAAAACAATATTGATTAAACAAAATCAGACCAAAAGCATATCCGCTTAAATAAAAAATAATTTTCAAAATCGGTTTATAAATGACGGAGACCTGAGGTAACAAAAACAAAAAAAAATAACCTGTTCGGAAGTCTGTGAAAATATGCAGACAAATTAGCACGCGCTCCTTTTTTCAAATCGGTTAAAAATAACTTCAATTAACTACTCTCGACGCATTATCGCAGGTTACTTTAATACCTGTAGTACTTGTTTCTCAAGAGATAAGGTTTATTTTTATTTAGGTTAATTCCGACGTTTAGCACTAAATTTTAACGCTTAGATTTCAAAATCGTATCGTTAAGGATATATTTCACTGACAGAACTGTGTTTTAATTTTATGTAAACGTTACTTAAAGTCATTTATTTATTCGATTTTCATTTATACCTGGGATGTAATATTGTTTCCCAACAAAGCGTTAAACAATAATGAGAATCGATTGAATTCAAGTACTGACGTAGTAATATTATTATAATATATTGTTTTGTTTCTTTGAGCCACGGACCTTGTAAACTGTTTTTAACTACAAAGGAGTATATAACAATGAGTTTTGCATACGGAAAGTAAATACCTTCTATTGAAAAGTAGAGTTATCGTGGCAAATTAAATAAACCATTGGTCGCGCTTATTACATTATTCATAAAAAACACAATGTCCACCCTCGAAGATTCTTTCTGTCACATGCACACACAACACAAACATCCAAAATTGGTGAATATCACTATGCAACTCACTTCTTATTGTCTTATTGCTAAATTTGGCACATGTCTTCGGGTTTACCTGAGTTTCAGTGTTTATGTTCGGCGGTAACCACTTAATAAGAGCCATCAGCTCATCCCGAAACTTCATTACAATAAAAAGTAGATCAAAGTGATGTACTTTTACTCAGCTCAGATAAGAATAAGTGCTAGTTAGAGTAACAATAGTAATTAATCTAATGCCGTGACTGATAGGCGAAACATATCTTGATTGCAATTTTTACACTCATTCAAGGCACCTTCTAATCATTACTAATTGTTAATTCACTTTTCGCACATTGATTCAATCAATTGCATATTAATTATAGGATTTGGTGTGTACCATCAAGCCTATTGTTTCCACTGCCTACTCAGAAAAAAACGAGAGTGACTGCGCTTTAATCAAGTAAATTAATGTTTTAGGGGGGAGCTGCTCGTGTCCGTAAACGTATACCCTCAGGGTCCCTACACGTATCCCCCGGGTGGTGCTAAACAAGCAACAAAAATAAGCAGTAGAAATTGTGCAAAGTTAGTCCGGAGAAGTACTGCATCCACATCTGTGGATGGCAGGTGTGGTGGCAGGACTACACTCCGCCGGCGGGGTCTATACAATTGGGCTTTTATTTCCTATTTTCACGAATGTTTTTTACTCCTAATTCTTTTTCTATCATTTATCTAACTTATATAAAAAAAAGTTTACAACCTGCACATGAATTCCCTGTGTCGCAAATGGCATGAACACTAGAAACACAAGGCAAACAAAATCGAACCCAGGACCCCTCGCTTCGAAGGCAGGGTTACTTATATAGTTTCTTTTTTTTTAAATACCTACATAAAATACATATTAACACCTAGATACAGAACAAACATCTAAGTTCGTCACACAACTGCGTGTCCTGGGAGGAAATCAAACCCACGACCAACAGCGCAAAAGGCAGAGCTACCACCAACTGAGCATATGGTGAGCATAAAGTTTGTTCTCGGGTCTTGGGTGTTTGTCTTGTGTTTCTGTGTTTGTCCATGCCATCTGCGACACAGGGAATCCTAGTGCAGAGGTGTGAGTGTGTTAACGTTGTTTTTGTTTTTTTATATGTTACAATATTAGCCTCTCCCCAGTACGAGTAACAACAAAATGTGTGTTTTCAAATATTGACTAAATGTTCCCATAATTTTCCCACGGTAAACGAACTAAGCTAACGCTTGGTTCTGTCGGCGATGAAAACAATTGGTATTTTAATCAGTGCATACATTTCGGCCTTTGATATAGGATTCAATAATGGTTGACAATCTTGCAACAACCCATCATTATCGTAGGACCATTATTGCGCGCAGTTTTTTTTTTTTTTTTTTTTCAAAAAGACTATAGGCTGGATATCTGCTGCTTTTCCCCACAGCATGATACCGTAAGTCATAACACTATGAAAATAACTGAAATATACTAACCGAGCAGTGGCTTCCGTATCAGCCTCTAATGTTCCCACTGCAGGGACACCGGCCTACTCTCGATAATTGAGAGTGAATGGGCTTTGATCTACCAAGGGAACCCAATCCGGATTAGTAGATGTCACATGTCTTCGAATTTATGGTTCTAAGACATGCCGGTTTCTTCACGATGTTTTCCGTCACCGTTTCGAGAGCGTGGTATTGCGCACATACATTTTTCTAGTGAAAAAACTCATTGGTGCACGTTTGGGTTTGAACCAGCAACCTTCATATTGAAAGTCGGCGTCTATGCTCCTGGGCCACCACGCTTTTTCTCTAAGTACATCAAAATCAGTTAAATAGTTTGGTTTTAAAATGAAACTGTAAAAAGTATGTTATCAGTATGTATGAAATTTCCCATGTCGTTTTTTCACCCGGTTGTCAAATAGACAGTACATACATAAGTAAGTAACCTTCAACGAAGTCAGTCACGAACCAAACAATAACAAGCATCGATCTGTGAACTCCGCCTGGATACGGGCCAAGTCACGTGAGGAAGCTGTCTAGAAATGGTTTCCATTGCTATCATTTTGTGACTCGTTTTGGTCCCAATCACGTGTGAAATAACTCAAGGGCTCTGTTTTCAAAGCTGTAGTGGTGGTTGGCTCAGTAGCCCTCGAAAGGGGGGTCCCGGGTTCTATTCCCGGGGTACACTGGTGTGGTGAGCATGAAGTTGGTATCGGGGTGTTGGGTGTTTTTTAATAAATCCTAGTGCAAGTCATGAGTAAGTAATTAAAAAGGACCCCATTACTAAAAGGCTTAATGACCATCAGGATTACTGATTTTACAATCAAAAAAGCCAATTTCAATGTTTTTAACCCCCAATACAAAAAGAGGGGTGTAAGTATGACCGCTATGTGTGTCTGTCTGTCTGTGGCAGCGTAGCTCTTAAACGGGTGGACCAATTTCGGTACGGATTTTTTTGTTTATAAGCAAGTTTTTTAGGTAGATCTTAGACATGTGTTATCAAAATAGATTCAGCCATTTCAAGGTCATTAACTCATTCAGGTACACCGAGTCGGGGGTTTTAGCATTTCTGTAAAATAAACTCGTATTCTCTGTCTCTGGCCGTTTTAACAGACTTCAATGAAAAAGGTTCTCTACATGATTTGTTTTTCAATTTTCGTCGCTCTTGTAGCCCATTTTTTTATTTCATGAGTGTACCTAATTTCATGAAGAAATTTTACCTTCAAAAGTGAAAAGGGATAAAAGTATTGAATGTTTACTCGATTTTTAAATCTCGACATTTTTCACTTAATAAATTCTTATTGATTAAGAGGAATAAATTGAGGGTTTGAACAAGCGCTAAACGAACGTATGATCTTAGTTATACATTTATTTTAACAAAGTGATGAGTAACAAAGTAATATTTTTAGAATTCAACAGTCGTTTTGACTTTGACATTGAATATGGAAATTAATTCAAATCGTTGAAACATTAAACATACAGTTGAAATGAGAATTGAATTGAGAAGATCCTTCTTAAATAAAAACATATAAATAATATTAATAAATAGTTTAAAAATTCACAACAGAGAACGAGGGGTACCGTACTAACGATTGTGTTTTTTTTATCTGCTAGTCTAAGGCACTGAAAATAACGATCAAAAAATATAGCTACAGCTTGACTACTTGAAAACCTTCACTCCTATGATCTAGGCACGAACAAATGTACTTAATTATAGTAAAAGGGCTCTAGCCATCCCCTCCCATGACTGATTGAGTAGGGTGTTTATACTTGTCGTAAAATGGGTTCTCTTCACCTATATATTGTTAGACGTGGTGGATAAATCAAACACGCAAATAAGTCGAATAGATGTGTATTCATTGATTTACAGAAATGAGTGAGCCCCTATTTGAATTTACAACTACTTTTATAATCTCTAAAAGGAAGTACCTCACATTTCAGTACTTGACAAACGGAATTGTAAAAACGGAAATCGCAAGTGGCGCCACTTAGGCAAGTTTCCTGTTAAATATAATTTCAAAACAGCCTGTTTCCGGTTCAGTTTAATATCAAATCATGTACATCACAGTATCATTAAAATATTAACATGCAATATAAAGTTTATATACCAACAATATGTACAAAGATACTTGTGTTTGTAGTGTGGTAGGCAGTGATCTGTTTCCGTGATCCTAGATAAATTAATAATAATAAATAAATATAAGAAGATCTCAACCACAGTTATATATGTATAATGTGTATTGATTAAGTAAACGAAATAAAAATCAATTAAAAAAATTATAAAAAAAATACTCATGGACATGGGTACAAGGGTGTGGATGCCAGTGAAATCACATGCTAACATCCCCGTCTCGGATGACGGGCGCGGCGGGGTTCGACTTGGGTCTTATACCCAGTTGAACTTTGAGTCCAGTCAAATATACCACTCATTAGTAGTAGTAGTAAATCAATAAGTAATTATTTTTGCTTTTAGAGCGGCATAATTGCAATCGGAAATAGCGTTTTATAAAGATAAAAAAAATGAAGTGAATTAAGGTTTTATGTAAATCTTATGTATTTATTTAAGTGAAAAACTTCGAGAACCTTTAAGGAAGGAAGCGCTTTAGATTATATGAATGAAAGGAATGTCTTGTTTATAAAAGCAATTAAACTAATCTCTTTTCCCTTCGTTCAATTTCATTGAGTATTATAGGACACAAATGGAATGTGAATTTTTATCAATATTGTTTTATTATTCATTAGTGTAAAAGATGTTTAGTTTATAATGTTAACGATTATAATCAAAGATGAAAGTTCTTAAGATTTTTTTGTCACTCAGTTATAATGAGACTGGACGGTCCGTTAGTCTCACAAAAACTCAAAAATAAGTCGGCAAATTGATTTTTTTTTTGTTTTGTTAACGATGCGATGTATTTTTTTAGGAAAAAAGCCAATTTAGAATATTATGCCGATAAAATAGTAAAAGACAAAATAAATTGGCAATTTTCTATGGGAATTTCACTTCGGAATTTTAGGTGGTACTGCTGAGATATATTGCCTGAATTTAATTCTCCTTTAATGATGTTGGTAAAATTTGTCACAGCTGTCGAAATTAGGATATTGATTTTATCGGAAGATCTTGTTATCTGGTTTGCTAAGTAATTTGTGGGAAAATGACGGCATTGAACAGTCAAAAGCGAAAGTAAATAAACCGATGGATTCCTAAAAATACTTAGAAAACTCACTTTTTAAAACAAATTATTACCTGCGTAAGTATGAAGCAGTCTTATTACTAAGCTTAGAACTCACCAGTGATCACGTCTATATTTCCATAGTACAATAGTGTCGTCACCCATGATGTAAAAAATGGCTTCTGATTTCACTTAATTATTTGGGGTTGAAAGCATAAAAACTAAATAAGTAACGAACAAAATAAGTTGTCATCGTTTCCGTAATAAGGAATATGATTATTATATTGCGCTCATATAAGATTTACAGAACCGGTTAAATTCTAAGAAACCTACAACAATTGTTGATTTGCACTAAGTATGTATATTAATAACTTTGCATTTAGTTACAGTAGTAAATCTTTACGCAATTGCATGTAAATTAGTTATGAAAAATATGATATTATAATCTTATCCAAACGTTATATAAACTACATAAACTATGATGCGTATTAATATCATGCATATTATGATGCATTATCCGTAAATAATCAAATCCTAAAATAACAATATTTATTTTCTAAATTTCGCTCACCCAATCGCAACACTGACCTGATAATGAACTTTATCACAAAATCACTGACACAAAACCAACTTCAAAGTCAAAAATAATTAAATTAAAACAATTGCCCGAATATTCCCACGGTAGAGACAACAAAAAACGGCCATATATGACAACGCTGCGGTAATACTAAACAGGCCAAAATACTCACCGTCTTCCTATCCAAATATAAATTTTGGCTGTAATCCACCGTGTGCTCGCGTGCTGACCACGTGGCGACGGGCAGTCTTCGCTGCGCCCCGTCACACTGTGAGCTGGTACTTGTGTAACAAACATGCATTATATATGAAAGTAAGCAAATACGCGCTGTGCGCTGGATGGGTTACTTGAAACGTTCTTTTACAATGTGGGATTGGGGACAAAATAATTGGGATATCAGGGTATTTCCTACATTACGTTTGTTCAGTTCTTTGTGAAAAGGCTTAAAATGGTAACGTTTTAATGTATAAAAAAATACTTTAAAGATTAATATTTTTCTCAACATGTCATGTACCAGTATTTTCTTCCATAATAACTTTTTTTTTTTATTTTTCCGGAATCCGGAATCAAGTGATATTGTAAATAAAAGGTAAAATAAATTTTATTTAGTTAACATTAACAGTATGAGAAAGAGACCATCCCTGATGTCACAGTTTGCAAGTCACCAGAAGATATCTGACTCGGCAAATCCTCATGTAAAGATTACGTTTAAATCGCTCCTATTTACACACATATAGATCCAAGCCTTTTCTCACGGGAACGTAGACGTGATAAGCAGTGAGTTCATCTCCGCCATGGTTTAGTTACTAATGACTAACTTAATGACTTTTCCTGCAATATAAAATAATCATTTCATCAGCATTCATTCAGCATTTCCAATCGACTTATGGAGTTTATCAATTTGGTTGTATGTTTATAATTAATTGAAGTTTCTTGATCAGTTCTCCGTCATTTATCAACCAGTTTGGAAAATTCTTTTTTATTTGAAAGAATATGCTTTCAGATCGGTGCCAAAGAATTTTTATCAAAATCGGTTCAATAGTTTGGTTGTTAAATCAAAGTTACTGGAAAAATATGCCATTTCAGTAAACAATATTTGCGTATTGCGTATTTTGTTTTCGTGTGCTTATCTTTTTTAAATGGTAGGGTGTACCTCTAAGGGCAAGAAATAGGGGATGACTGTATTGAAGTTGGGTTTTTTTCGATTTTTAAATCAGTCTCTAGTTATTTCATTTGATTGAGTGTATCGCCATTATGAGGCACAATAATTATATATGGTTGCAGTATTTCCTCAAAGGAACTGCACAAAAACCTACTACCTCGTTACTCTACCTACTGCATACGTCATATAAGTTCATGAATCAACTTGATGTGTGATGTCCTCAATGATTATTGGACAGTTATGGACGGCCGAGTAAAATTTGTCACAATAAACAGAGTAATTACGTACTAATATACTAGACGCGCAGTCCTGTAACGATAATATCCAACAGAGCTGCAGCTCGGAAAGTGTAACTCAGTGATTCAGTGGTTAGCCATTGTCGAATGAGGTTATAGCTTGCTATCTTTATACACTAATTTGGTTTGATATGGATTCATATATGGCATAATGTAATTTTTAACTTAAATATTGAAAAATATAATTCGATTGTGTTTTTAAAGTGACGTGCTGAGAGAGAGATTTTATTTTAAACTATGTCTATCGGAAATAGTTTTTTTCCATGAAAAAATACATTAATGCATAGAACTATTTAATTTGTAATAGTTCAGTCATTAGCAATAATATGATTCAGCAGCTATTCGATAATTCTGGCTACTTTTATATTAGTCTTGTGTAGGCAGCTAAGCGGTAAAAAGCTACTTACATTATATTACACTTAAATTATACTACACGCTATAAGAACCGTTCTATTCTTACAAACTGTCTTCAAATCTGAGCCTAAGTCACTATTCTACTTAAATAGACAGTAAAATTTCTTTGGGTAATTGGTTAATCTGCCTCCAAGCAGTGGTGCACTCGCTATGCTGTTCCGGTGGAAGGGTGTGGGTGTCGGTGAAATAACAGGCGCATGAGACGTCTCTCAAGTAAACTGTAAGTATTTGTTTTTGTTCTTTATCACATCTAAAAAAAAACAAAAAATAAAAATCACGTTTTTGTATAAGAGTAATATCCCTTAAATATTTATTTTATTATTTTTTTGTTAAAATATTTGTTTCTGTTGTTATAGTGGCAACAGAAATACATCATCTGTGAAAATTTCAACGAGGACAGCGGAGTCTTAGTAATAGGGTCCCGTTTTACCCTTTGGGTACGGAACCCTAAAAAGCAAGTTTTTGCAAACTGCCTTTAATACATACTCTTGTCACCAATGTATCCTTGATAAGATCTTAGGACCGATCAATAGACGTTTCGCCGACGCCATATATTTAGGTACCGGACACAGAAAGTGCTAAGCATTTTTCATGTGAATAAAGTCCGTAAATTTCGCAAAATATATTATATTTTAGGTCTTAGGGTAGGTCTAGAGATACATTTATTTTATAGATTATAACTGATATAATGAAGCTGAAGAGTTTGTTTGTTTGAATTACTGGAACTACCATTCAAATTTGAAAAAATCTTATTGCATAAATAATAGCCACACCCATGAAGAAGACTATAGGTTATCTAGCAATTTGCTTAATTTCTTTAACACACGCGGGTTAAACCGCGGGGCACAGCTAGTAGATTATAAAAATATAAGTAGGATTAACGGGTATCCGTTGATAAAATGTTCAAGTTTTTATAATCTTAACAAGTTGGCACAAGCGTAACTTTACAAGATTCTTTTTTCTGATAAAAATAACTTATTTAAATAAGTATTTGCATCGTCGTGTGGGGGCAACTTTCTGCAACATCAAGAACTAACTTAATCTCAATTATAACTTAAAAAAGTGACATTTAAAAATCGAAAAAAACTGACTTCAATACTTTCATCGCTTATTTCTCACTTTGAGGGTACAGCCTATCTTATAAAAAAAAAACAAATTGGTATACAACGGGCGAAGAAAAAAGTCACACGAAATCAAAATACGCAATTTCGATTTTACAAAATAAAGAACGGCGTAGTTGATATTATTTTGATGATATTCATGTCACGGAACAGGCTTCGTGTAATAACTTATATAATGCGGATTTAATGAGCCAAGCTAGTAGACCATTTGTGACTATAAAATATAATCCTCTTTACCAAATATGTAATGCATCAGCTTTTACATGTCAATTATATGTTTAATCTACTCATTTGGTACTCAACTACTTGGAACAACAACAACAAACTTTTTTAACAATATTGTATTGTGCCTTCAATATCATGCTTCCTTCTTACGATTTTTTTAAGTTTAGCATATGTGAAATCCCTATCAAACCCCCCATGTAAAAGAACAAGCAAGAAACCCTTAATGGAAGTATTACTTTCTTTTCGCGAGTATAACCCTCTTCACAAACAATAAAATGTTCCTTATGTCTACGTATACATCTAGTTAGTCGATACTGAAATAATGAATTGATATTACAAGTTATTCTGCGTGTAGTAGAATCATGTTCAGAGTTCATACGGGGAAGTACAGCTACCAACGTTTTCTGCCAATCAGGTAAGTCGCGATGCGGTTTACCTGTTGAGCTAAATTATAGGCATAGGCACAGGGAATGTCTGTTCCATCAACTCATGTTCATGTTTCAAGATTAAGAACGTTACGTTGGAAGCCTTTCAAGGTTATTCACAGCACGCGAATATATCAAGTAACAAACATAGAAAAATGGCTTTTTAATAGGTTAAATTAGCCGATTTGAAGCTGATCACTCAAAACTGTAGTATGCAAATAAATAAAATTTAAGTGTTTGTTTGTCAAAATAATAGCTTTTTATTAAATGTATTTGAAAGTACATACGGTGCCTGTGACATAAAATCTATTTTCAAGATTTTTGTCTGTCGTTTTTTCGGTCATTCCGACTCATCCGAATGGTCTGGACCGATTTAGACGGGACTTTCACTGGCAGCTGATGTTATAGGGACTAATATAGGACTTCACTGTTAGAAAAAGAAAAATGTATTGTTAAATTCTACGCGGAAGAAGTCGCGGGAAACAGCTACTTTGACATAATATGTATTATAATGTGGATATAGAGCTCCTGTGGCAAACTGCGAATGTTTTTTTTACGTGTAAATTTTGTCCTATCCCAACGATACAGATTGAATTTTGAATTTAATTGGCAAACTATTTGTTTAATTATTTCAAGGAAGTTAGAAACAATATTGACCTGATGACGTAAATGCGGCAGAGCCGTGGTTTTCGCAGTGACTCACCGAAGATTTCATGACGAAGACATGCGTCTCGTGATATTGTCTCATACAAACATCGTCATCATTTTAATATTGTCCAAATATTAACAGATTACATTGTTTCAGCGTGATTATGAGTGATTTTTACTAACTATTTAATATTAGAATGAGAAACGTAAAAAGTAAAAAGAGCTGATACCTGTAATGGCTTTAGAGTTCATTAACCGACTTCAATAAAGGAAGAGGTTATAATTGTGGTTATGTTTATTCAAATATTTTTTTTAATAAAATAGCAAATAAATCTGTCAGTTATTATGTAAATGATGAGGCATATAAGCTGACGGCCCACCTGGTCTTAAGCAGTTACCGTCGTCTATATTTCTATCGCCTATCGAATTTCTTTTATTAGATACAACTAACAATTATGCTTATAGAAACAATTTAATTCTATACATAAAAATGTGAGCTACAAAGTCAACATAAAATCCGCATTTATTCCAGTAATTCTTATTTCAGTTATTGTACATCGGGAGTTTTATAATAAAAGGAAACATACTTTTAACGTACTCAGCAATATAAACACCGGATGCAACAACCCAAACATATTTTTACTTAATACACCTCCGCTAAACTTGTCACTCAGAAAAGTTATAAGTTTAGCGCGGGTACACTAAATATTACCGTTTTCAGATCTTCTTAAGATGGACTTCCGCGAAGTAACTTCTGAGTCAATCAACTTTATTTTAACGAGCACAACGAGCAGGATAGTATGTGCAGCATATCCTGGGTGGCACCAAAATCACCAAAAATAAAGGATGGGTCGATGTAGCCCCATTTTACCAGGTTGCATTTGCAGCAGCCAACCTGGGTTCAAAGTCCATTGAGAGTCTTCCAGGGCCTACTGCAACCTGCACCCTGGAGTAAGTATGGAGCAGTTGTATCATCCATACAGTAATACCTACTCAAGGAATTAGACAAAGATGCGGAGATCGCTACGTATTTATCAAAAAAAAATTAGTTTGGGTATCGACACGATAAGAAGAATTTTGGGTGTCGATACTTGGGCCATCGTCTTTAAACAACATTACTCCGCCAAACGCTGTAGGTTAATCGGTCAGTTTTTTAATAACTTGTTACTATTATATCTTGTGTTTCTAATGCCTACGTGACTCGTTAGGGAAGCCCTATGTTTTATTGTAGCAATCCTACGTCGTAGCCTTGAAACATTTGCGAATTAATTTCCTCTAAGACATAACGAAGACAACCATTTTTTTTCATATGAAAAGGGGGACGAGACCACCTGACGGCCCACCTCATGCTAAGTGGTTACCTCCGCCCATAACAACAGCAATACGACGTAGGTCCTCTCAATACGATTTCACCCACACCTTTCCAATGCGAGTGCACCACTGCTTGGCGACAGAATATCAGTACTTGGCAGTACTTCTCCGGGTGAACTTTGTATAAGTTCTACTTCAACTTTTTGTTGCTCCTTTAGCACAACCCAGCGGGTACGTATACTGCTGGACCCTCCAACCGATTAAAATTGCCCACCGATTGAATCCTCGACAGTTGAAATCCACGTTACACGCAAACTTAATGCATGCTCTACACCTGCAGTTTACATTGGATGGTCTTAATTCGGCTGGCAAAATGGGATCAAGTCATATTTGCTCCCATATTTGTATGACCGATCCTTTTGCGAAGCTTGTTTCCTGTAACTCATTTTATTCTTCTGCACAAAAGTTTTAGGATTAAGGATTAGGATTAATTAAGGTTCAGATTTAGTAATGACTTATGACACTTTATATTTTATTCCTTGTAGCTACTATTCATTGTGTAAATTTTAGTGCAGAGAAGCAATATAAGAACAAATCTTTGTCGACTTTTGCCGCTCCGCTATTAATCGATCGACTGTAATTAATCCCTTGATTCTAAAAGCTATCGTACACCCTAACCTTTAAAGTTACTCGCTACGAAATTCCCGCGTATCCTACCGTAGCGAAGCTACGACGTAGCTCGTAGTAGAGCAACAAATTACTCGATCCCCAATACATTTATTGCTTCTCATAATGGTACATGTAATTGTTGGCTTCACATTATGGATCCTTTGCAATATTATTGCAGGTAGTTCGGGGTTTTCTAAATATAATTTAATAAATGTATTATTCAGAATGTATTCATTTCCTAACTATGGAATCTCGATGACATGGGTAGAAAGATCGAAAGATCGCAACTATTATTTTCTGAAATATATATTGATTGATTAGACGGCTCCGTGGCATAGATGGCGGTAGCCCTGCCTTCGAAGCGATCCCAGGTTCGATTCCCAGCCGGGGCGCCCTTTGTGTGCTGAGCATGAAGTTTATTCTCGGGCCATGTGTGGTTGACTTGTGTTTCTAAGTTTGTCCATTCCATCTGCGACACAGGGAATCCTAGTGCAGAGGAATGAGTGTGTTAATTATTATTGTTATCGATTAGAATTTAGACTAGAATATATTGCTTGCAAGGACTCAGTTCACAGGATTAACATTATATAACTTTCATCTGGGTTGGTAACCGGAAACGGTGACATTTATGTTTTTAGATTTCTAGGTAGTCTAAAAACCTTTGAATGCTCCAATTACTTAAGCTCATTAATACAATGTAATGCATCAAACACTAAAGTATGTTTGATGTTAAATCCAGTGTTTGTTTGTCGTAGAACCTTATCTTAGACACGTCTGGCTCTCAACTGTACCTCGTGTGAATCTTTGTTTGATAAACAAACGTATTTTTGGAGCATGTTTCATAGTGTTATCTGGTTTACTTAACATACTAATTAAAAAATACCGCATCGGGATATGTATAAACATTAGTTTCAAAGGGTATTTTCAATAGTAACTAGGTACTTGAATGATCTTATGACCAACAACCTATTCTTGCAATTTTCGGCCGATTTTTTTTAGTTTCGGCAATATATAAAATATTACAAAAAAAAGGTACCTAGCAGAATAAAAAATATGGAAAAAAGCATCTAAAATTTATCATTTAGATATTATCTACGGAAACAAAACTGATTAAATACATTTTAGTTACATTTTCCATTCTCACTGGAATTACGTCAAACACAACGTTCAAAATCCTCATACAAATAAGTGTATCTCATACAACTGTTACCGTAATTTTCCGGGCAAAGCCACGTGTGACCAGCATGCTACTTTATTTATATGTACCTGCAGAACTCACATGACTTCAAATATTTGATACTTGCACCATCGCTCACTGTTGACATAAGGATCAAGAAGGTTGAGGCGAACGCATGTTCTCCTGTAGGGATTTGGTCTTATTCTGCGGCTCCGTAGCCAAGTTGCTAGTAAGCCTCAAAGCGAGAGGCTAAAATTCGATTCCCGACCCCAGTCAGGTACCAGAAGAAGATTGTCAGAAGACAGTTACTATTTGAGTCAGGAAAACTGACCTGTTGTTTATGGTCAGCTGTAACCACTTAACGTTAGGTAGTTCGCCAGCGAGTTTAGTCAAATAAAAAGGTAAGGGGCGTTTGTTCCAATTTGCAAATCAACAGAATATTTTGTGCTAATGATTAATATCATTAACATTTTATCTGTATGATTCATTGCTTGCTAAATATAGAATGTGGGGCATACCTATTATAATTGTTTTGTTTTCTGTGATCCTAATTTGGTAACCATTCATTAAGATAATTAATCCTAATGATTGACTAAATTAAGATTCCAGATTTTCCTCTAAGCTGATTTTTTTCCGTGTCAATTGGATTTATCTAAGGATATTAGATATCTCCCAATGTTACCTACTAGAGGCTTTTTTATTTGACTAATGTGACGGGACGAGCTGACAGCCTACCTGATGTTAAATGGTTGCTGCCACCCATAGACAACAGCGATATGACTGCAACAATATAGGTACATTTTTAATTAAAGTAAGTTACAACCAACAAGATGATATGCCCAAAATAAAATGATATGCCCAGAACAGTTAAGATGCGACCAGGTCAACGGAGGATCCAACGCCGGCGTTATCCTTCATCATCCACCTCATAGCTCAGTTTGTAATGGCTCTGCCTTCTTTTCTGCAGGTCGTGGGTTTGGTTCCATCACTGGATAAGCATTTGTATGACAAACATAAATGTTTGTTATGCGTCCGAGTATAAAAATATATTAAAAAAAACTATATAATATCCATTCTATAAGTTATCTAATTCCCATAGTACAAGCTATGCTTAATTTGGGTCCATGGTTTGGTTCTATTAAGTTTACAGTTCTACTGTGCACACAGTTTTATGTATACTTTGGGGAAGTTATAACTGATTTCCTGCGACACAGTGCGAAACTATGGCAGGAAACAGTGTTACAACATTCATTGTATCATATGTTTTGGCAATATACGAATTGTATGTCCATGCATTTATTTATCCAATCATGGTTTGGCTTGGAGTCCTATATTGGAGGCCTGAGGTGTTTTTTTTTTGTGAAAAATTGTGTTGTTATGTTTAAAGAGGATGTCTCTTCTGAAATTTTCACTACTTATTTTCAGCAAACCGAGATGTAGTAATTTATCTAACTTTATGCATTTTTGAGTTCTAAATAGTCTAGTTTCTAATAGCAAAATATCATTGCTAGTAGAAAAACGTCTACATGAAGAAAAGAAAAGAAAAGAAAAATAATGACACAGAATTTTACAGATAATGCTATAATTACCTGTAAACCGCAAATGGGTAATAAAAACGGCAAACAAATTTCAATAGCCGTCACCTTTTATCATTAGAACTCAACATTTATTTAATAAGTATTAAATCTTTTTTATAAACGAAATCTTCAAACGCCGACGCAAGGCAAGATGTTTTTAAGTTCTTATTTCTTTGAATTAGCGTAGGTTCATTAAACTAAATCACATCCACACTATTGTTTAATAAGATACAATCGCTCGTTTGTGAAACGAAACCAATTGGACGACCTATTGTTCAATTATTCCTGCTAAATTCCTGAAAATGCTATCAACTTCTTAGGAACCACCGTATATAACAAAGACAGGTTTGTATAGATTTGTTTTGTGTCACTTAAGTGATGGAACTATGTGGCAGCCCACCTAATGCTAAATGGTGTTACTGCCGTCCATAAACAAAAGCAAAACGACCAACTCGACATGGCGTCTCACGGACCTGTAATTCCAATTTGAAACAGTACGCTAAAAATGCCCAATGCAATCTTTTAAGTGGTATAAAACCATCTTCGCTTCATTGCCTTTCTAATGAAACGGGCACATCGGTTGGACGGTTTCAGTACATAACGGATATAAGTAGAAACAATTTTTGTGTTTTATATATGATGAATATTTTAGATCATATTCAGATGGTAGATTTTTTTGGTCCATGTTGTTCGCGTCCTTAGATGCGAACCCTCACGTGTTCCCCGGGTTGTGCAAAAAGAGCAACCCCAAGCAGCAATAGCAATAATCCACCGCTAAACTGTGGTGCAATTCCGCTGCTGTGTGCCGGTGAAAATACAAAGGCCCGGAACGTTACATCCCGTCTCAACGATTTGACTTGAATCTTTTCATACTTTAGTTGAGAATCTGAGCCGTATTGCTGTTGTTAATGGACGTCGGAAACCAGTTAACACTAGATGAGCCGTCAACTCGTTACATTAATCACATTTTGTTCTGTTGGCGTATCTAACGAGCCTAACACGATGGGTGCTGTAAGTTATTGAGGAGTTGAGGACTCCTGGTGACATGGCAGCAGCATCAGGTCCAGCTCACCGTAATATAGCATTGTCATCAGGTTTATACAAGAAAACTCCGGTAGTTCCAGAGATTAGAGACAAACAAACTCTTCAGCTTTATTACATTAGTACAGATTGTTTACACAAATTATTTACAAAATAAAAGTTTTACTACTTTGTTTTCCCGCACATTTAGTAATATTTGTCCATGGTTTATATTTAATTCTACACATGGACAACCTTCACCCACTGAGATACAGTTGGTACACAATTACTATGTGATTTAAAAACCATTAATCCTCACTTATCTAAACAAAATAACCGAATGAATTCTAGGGCACGATTCTTGCGAACATGAGATTCTAAGACTACTTACCTTTATTTCTAGACTAGCTGTTACCCGCAGCTTCGTTTGCGTTAATGTTACGAAATTCAACCCAAGTTTTACGAGGAAAAATAGTCTATAACCGTCTCCATAGTCCCATAGATCTCTATTCAGCAGTTTATTATAACATAAACTCAAAGTTCAACCCCGAAGTTACTCAAGCTGCCAAGCAGTAGTGTTCGCATTACTGTTCCGATGGAAGTGTGCGGGTGACGGTGAACTCACATGCGCATGAGACGTATCATCCCCGTCTCGGGTGATGGACGCAACAGGATGAATGCGACTCAGTTATGATATGTTTCAAATATTATACTGAGTCGCATTACTGTTGTCATGGGCGGGGGTCGCCACTTACCACCAGGTGGGCCCTCAGCTCGTTCCGTCACCAATTCAGATAAAAAAAGGTAGCTTGTAGGTCGTAGCTTCGATTCTCAATTAGGAAAACAGTGTGACGAGCATAGCGGTTTGTTCTGCGGTATACGCAGAAGCCAGCCCAGAACTAAAGTCTACGGATGAAATTATAAACATTATATTATATTAAAAATAAAAAACATTATAATATAAAACTTTATTATCGGTAATATTCAACTGTGAACACTAGGTCATAATATCAATATGTACTAATAATATACATTATACACAAAATCAACAATATTTGGTGCACTCTATGGCATCTCAGGGGACCATGACTCCCCACTAACTCTGACAAGCGTTCCGCAGCAACGGACATACCCTAGGTTTTATATTGTAATATATTCTGTGGGTATCCTACGCCTGTGTAAACTTTACATTGTAAAGAGCAAGCTCAATATGAATGGATTTATCTTTAGCTTCAGTATTACCACTACGACTGAAATAAGCCTTAAGCCTGCTAATAATATATAGATATTATTAGATATAATATATAGATATTATTAGCAGGCTTAAGGTAAAACTAAAGTCTCAGCGCCAATTTGAGTCGCATTTAGATAGTTTAAAGTTAAAACCAATTTTCCAGATGTAAACGTACGTTGAACGTCAGTACGATGGCGTATATTGTATTTAAATCACTCAAACACCTGAGTATACCCATAGCGACGATTATGCAACCACTTAAATGCATGAATGCGAATTAGAATAAACCTTTAGCGGATTTATTGTTTGTCCTCAAATCATTTATTACTGCGAGCGATCTTATTAGTACTGCATATAACCAAACCTATTTATATTGATGTTTACACAAGAGAATGTATAAGTTTAGCAGATAAAAAAACAATTCTCTGTCAAAACTTATGAGATATTTTATACGTCTTAAATAACCAAATATGTATTTTACATACTGCATTCGTATGACACTAAGAAAGATATAAAACCAACAACTTAAAATCTAAATTAAAAGACTGCGTATATCCTTGATAACAAACTTTTACGGCTAATAATAAATATCTTATTTAATATTCAAATTGGTCTTTAGCACAAAATAATTATTAATGTAGCTTTGATCTAAGGGGCAGGGATTTATTAAAGATATAATATTTATTCATAAACAGTGGTCTATTTAAAAATGTTAAAATAATTTTAATCTTTAATTTAACTTTAATCTTACTGTTTATAATTCCTTAGCATATTTCTTATTAATCGAATTATATTATACAGAGTATTATTTTAATAATATTCACTGCATTTTTTTAATTGCTTCTTATTACAGGCAGTCCTCGACTTACGTCGTTTCAAGTTACTTGACACTATTCCTCAAGCATACGTCATTTGTTTCGATTTCCGGCATACGAGAATTCACTTGTCGCGATGCCAATGACATACGAAAAAATATGTCTCGACTTACGTCGTTTCGATTTACGTCGCGTATTTCGAGAACATGCCGTACATGCCGTAAGTACGAGGACTGCCTGTCTTTAATTTTCGTGTAATTCTATGACATTCGTTTTTTTATGCCACAAATACGTATGCAAAAGTATTTTCCAAAAAAAATACTTAGAAATATATATGACAAATATAATATTAAATTAATTATTTGATCTAAATTATTAGTTTAACGGGAAATATGTACTTAGCATATAAATAAATGTCAAATACGCTTTTGCGGTATGACATGAGTAAAAACACGAAATGTAATATCAAAAGTCATATAGAAAATATTTAATGTAATTAAAATGACATATTTCGTTTCAAAAACTTTGGATACATGGCATCTAGACGTAGTAATATCACATTTTTGATATCGAATATACAAAACTTTAATAAAATTGTAACTTTAAAGCAATGGTAACAATCTCATAAGTACTAGTATTATCATGGTGGGAAAATTATTCTAAATTATGGCTGATTAATCAATAATTAACACTATCAAGTTTGTTGGTATATTGGAACGGGGCGACGGCCCAGCTAAGTGGTTACCGCCGCCGTTAAACAACTATACGACTCGGGTCCACTACTGAAGTATGAGGAGACCCAAGTCGCATAGAGTTGTATCCTAGACAAGTGTTATAAATGAACACGAATTTTTGATGGATTTTTATTTTAAGCACAAATTTTTCGTATCTTGTCGCTGTTTTAGGCGAAAAGATTTGTGAAAATATTTAAATAAATAGCGACGGTAAGAATAACATATTATTAACTAGCGACCCGCCCCGGCTTCGCACGGTTAGTAAAGCATCAGTGTCGTATCAGAAACTACCCGTGCGAAGCCGGGGTGACTTGATAGTGTATTATACATATAAACCTTCCTCTTGAATCACTCTATCTATTAAAACAAACCGCATCAAAATCCGTTGCGTAGTTTTAAAGATTTAAGCATACATAGGGATATAGGGACAGAGAATCAAATCAATTGCCAATTTGCTTTTTTTCTTGTTTTCGACTAATTTTGGTGTAGACAGTCGACGCGACTCACGCGCCGTCTGCGCAAGCGCAGTGGTATCTTTCTCTTTCAGACAAAAATCGCAGACTTGGATGTACCTGTTCTCATTTTCGTATAACAAGATATATTTGTTACAACGATTGTTTAATGCGTATTAGAACTTGTTTAATATTGTTACATTCAAGCGCATCCCAAAAATTGGACGGGCGGGCCTTGAACCCACTGTACCCGCTACCGATTGGAACGTCGCGTGTGAAATGTAAGTATTTAGGCTTACATCGCAGCTCGCCGAGTGCTACATCTATTTTTAAGTTTCAAACATCTCTTTCATTCTATAACAGCATTAAAATAACAATTAAAATACTGACTAACTGGAACACTTCTGATATACAAGGTGTTTCAAAAAGATGTGGAAATATTGAACGGTGTTCATACAAATTTTTGAATCGTATGCCTGAAAATCGGAATCAAACTCAATCCAACAACTTTTTTTTACCGTCCAAGATAAAAAATAATGATTTATTATTTTTCGGACAACCCTAATAAGCGGTCACTGACCGCGCTCATCATTCCGCACTTAATGCAATATAAAACTACACCTTTGAAACAGCTTGTGTATCAATGTCGTGTTACTGTTCCAGGGGTACCATGGAACAAGACTATTGTGCGTTCCGCTTCTTGGGGGGCGGCGTGGGGGCTTTCTCCTTGTGCCGGTTCGCGATCGAGTTGTACAGGAACGAGCCGCGCGGCGACAATACTGTGTCGTAGTTGTATCTCACGGGTAGCGCGTTCAATTCCGCGTTGTTGTTTGTCTCGTCCAGCTCCATGCTGCGGTGGTTGAACTTCTTGGGGAGCGGTGGGGGTTCTTCTTCCTCTTGGTTGGAATCGGTGGTTCCTGTGGACGAGAATATTCGTTATAAAGGCAAAATCTAATACTATTATATTAAACGAGCAATTCTTGTATCTCGTGTATCTCGGATACGGCTCCAACGATTTGGATGAAATTTTGTGTTTAGATACGGTTTTGCTATATGAGTCTAGCTGTTTAATTGTATTTCTAGTAAAAACGCACATTTTTACAAAAAAACATTTTTTATAGATAAATTTAATACAGCGCCATCTCGTAAAATTTTGTGGTACTTGATTGGTAATCTACTGTTACTTGAAAACACAATTTCAGATAACGAGTCGCCACTTACAACCAAATGGGCCCTCAGCTCGTCCCGTCATTTATTTACATAAAAAAAAGAATCCATGTTTTTTAAGATTGGGACCTGGGAGTGGTGGATGAGGGTTATATTTAGTATATGCGTTAACAGTGCGTTACCAATCAGCGGTTGTTTCACTTGTCCGTCCTCTACTCGCATATTTATCAGTGGCGACGAGGATGGGATAAGTGAAACAACCGCTGGTTGGTAACGCACTGTTTATTCATCTAGTAAGAGAAACACAGGTGGCGGGGCGGTGGGCGCAGCCACGCACACATACACATATATAGCAAGGGTAGTGTCTGCTCACCCAAGGAGTCCCGGTTGGAGGGCGGCGCGGAGCTGACCACGCTGGCCCGCTGCGACATGCGGCGCTCCTTCTCCGCCTCGGCGCGCAGCGGCCGCTCCGTCACCAGCTGTACACAGGAACGCTAGTGGAAGCGACGCCTCACATGTAACCACCACCGACCAAGCTCACACTCGCTACGTACTAACTTATCTACTACGGTTACTATCACTATATACTAACTTATCTATTACGGTTAACATCACTACATACTATCTTATCTACTACGGTTACTATCACTAGATGCTACAAAAATACACACACTGACCCGTGCACTAGGACTCCCTGTGTCGCAGATAGCATGGGTAAACACAGAAACACAAGACGAACATCCAAGATCCGAGAA
This sequence comes from Aplocera efformata, assembly GCA_921293045.1. Taxonomy (NCBI): domain Eukaryota; kingdom Metazoa; phylum Arthropoda; class Insecta; order Lepidoptera; family Geometridae; genus Aplocera; species Aplocera efformata. The sequence goes on from OV121060.1 coordinate 7,799,480, forward strand.
AAAAACTTCATGCTCACCACAGTGTCCGAGAATCGAACCCGGGACCTGGGGCCATGCCATCGAAGCAGGGGTGCTTCGATGGCATGGCTACTACCAACGAAGTCACCTACTAACTTATCTACGACGGTTACTATCACTACATGCTACCTTATTTACTGCGGTTACTATAACTACACGCGAAGTTATCTGCTAACGCTACTGCTGCGGTTAGAATGGGCGTTATCTTAGCATAAAAGACCATGTTTCATATGCCTTAGGATCTAGAGAAGCGCACGAATTGTTCGCGTTAATTTTACCATGAATTATGTTTTTTTCGTTCATGAGAAAACGACATACAGACAGACCACGAAGTGATTCTACAAGGGTTGCGTACTTTTGAGTTCCCCTAAAAACCATCACATACCTCCTGTCTGAGTTCCCGGAGCGGCGAGCCGGCCGGCGTCTCGTGCGGGGTGGAGGCGGCCGCCGGGGGGGCGGCGTGCGGCGGGGGGTTGTTGTTCATCTCCCTGTACGTGACGCCGTTGGGGGTCGAACTCGACGTGTACCACTGGCTTCCGCTCGAGGTAGTGCCTATCTCACTCTGCAACGAATGAGAAGGTTGTGGCACCAGAAATAACTTGGAGACATTCTGCTGTTTTAAGCTCATTATTATCAGTCAATGGTTTTAATTGGTAATTTAATTGGAATTTGTACTTTATTAAATGTAACAAATTTAACTAAAATCTTAAAAATATACTATAAGAACTAACATATATTATTAAAAGGAGTCCCTTTAGGCAAGGTTCCGAAGATACTGGCAGCGTTCCCCCTTTGAATTGAATAGCTAGACTTATTCTTTGTCCGAGGTAGCTGCCAGCTCTTCGGTCTCCTGTGATGTCGACTAACCTATTTGCTATTTCTTTAAAAAGTCTTATAGCGTTAGGACCCCACGGACCAAGGGTCTGGACACCGAATGGGACAAAATCATATTCGGCACCTAGACCTATTGGAATTTGTATAGGCATGTGATAGAAAATTATTAAAAAAATTTAGGACTCGTAATATGCTTTTTTTTGTAAACCTTAGTGGTTTTTTTAAATGCTATGCTTATGTTAATTTTATATTCAAACCTTTATGTAGTAATAAATAAATTTTTATTTTTTTTTTGTGTAAAACTGTATTTAAGTTTGGTAGTGATTTTAACTGTTTTCTTTTGCTTTATATTACCGTGTATAATTAAATTTTTAAACTTTTATTTTTCAATTGATTTATTAGTAAGTATATTAAAAAAACCGTATACATACATTTCTGCCTTTCTTCTTCTTCCTCCTCGGCGAGCTCTGTAGCGTCAGGTAGTTGGATAGGTAGCTGGATCCGGAGCTATTCCTGAAATGCATGAATAGCTCATTAAAACCTCATCGTCGACAAATAACAAAGATATTCATATAGTTCACATTTAACACCATAATAGATTCACAATTCCATAATTTCCATAATTTGTTTATGTGTGCGCCAACTATTTATTCGGTTTTGTGCTTTATAGCATCAGGTAATAAGTGACAGGCTTATAAAATCCGCCGGCATTCCCTCTCGAATGCGAAGCAAATATCACACGAGCGTCTCGTGTTTTTCTACCCGCAAATGCCGCAAATCGGCGGTTTTTTTTTGGTGACTTGCACGCACCTAGGTAGAAGAGGGTTCTGCAGAGCTCGCGACGATCGGGTGTGTCTACGCGGTGTGTCTTTGAACTAATTTTGGAAGTTATTTCAAATCGTGTTCTTTTGTGCTCTGAACGTATTCTGTGTGGTGCGTTTTACGGAACATCTCGCCTGAGCCTCAATCCTGTGGGAACCCATCGTCGGAGACCCGGAGTCAGATTTCGTGGAGAGAGACCATTTAATACGGATGAAAGTAAGTCTGTTGAGTATTATCTGATGTGCTAAATGTGTCAAAACCGAATTTGCTCCCGTGGAATCCGGTGCCCCTGGATTTGAAGTTCTTTTTTGAAAGGCTGATACAGCTTTATGGTCCTTACGATCCGGATATTAGTAGGAATCTTAGTTAGATTCTACTAATAATCCATTCAAGTCGAAGATAGTAAACAATATTTTATATTCATTTTTGTTTCAAAGTATTGATGCTTAGATATTTATTGCTACACATAGTTCAAATCCAATTATTTGTAAAAGTATCTAGCAGTAAAATATTCCATTGATAAGTGTTACTTATCTGTTACGTAAGCAAGGTTAACTTTGCAATTCATCTTGCTTGTGATTACCTATACCTCACAACAGGTTATATTTTAGGTAATATTTCTTTTATTTTGTTTACTTCGTTTAATTTCATTTTGTTGTAGTAATTTGGAGCGAGTAGCAAGTGCGTAGAATATTCCTATATTTAAATTACATAAAGTTGAGGGTAACATTAATACCACGCTATTGATAAAGTTTCAATGCATCATTGATTCGTATTTACCTATTTGGTGAAAGAAAGCAATATTACTTTAGGTAGGTACTCTGTTCATTGAATAGACACGAGTTTAGATAAATATTTTTGTTTCAAAAATTCATTGCGCTATCTAAACATATTGTTGCGTTCGAGTGCCTAACGATTATCGTAAATAGGTAAACATATTTTTACGAATACAATATATTTAACTGTTCCGAACGTTCCCCTATTCGCAGTACTAGGTAGGAGGTTAGGTTTCGTTTGCCACGTGGTGCAGCGGTAGGCGTGCGCGCCGGCGCACGGCCGTTAGTGTGCAGGCTTGCTGTGACGTAATTTGTTTACGACCTAAGGACAACGGGAAGTTTCTTTCTCGTATTTTCGAGTTTAGCCGATATATTTAAGTAAAAATACTTTGATACTGTACGTAATATACAGGTACTGTAATACGGATATCACATATACTCAGGTACCAGTCGTAAGTAGATTAAATACCTATCCCTTTACGTTGTTTTACGTTCTTACGTTTGTAATAGAAGGCTGAACTGTTAGTAGGAAATCATGACGGAGGAACAAAGAATTAAGAGAAAAATTCGCTATGAAGAATCTCTTCTTAAATCGTATTTTTCACAAGTTCAAGGCATTTATGACTTTTCGAAGTCGATGAAATCAGAAGCAGATAAAAATAGTTTTGTTGAGTCAACATCTAACTTAAATACTTTGCGATCTGAGTTTCAATCACATTTGGAGGAGTATAACATGCTTCTAATGGAATTTGATCCTAAATATGAACCATGCTGTAAGAAATGGGAGGCCTTTGAAGTTCTTTATACAAAAATTAAAAATAGTTTAAAATTGTATGATAAATCCGATGTTAAGATTTTGCCTCACAAATCTTCATCCAATGAAGTGCGGTTGCCGCGCATACAATTTATAAAATTTGACGGCTGCCCCCGAAGTTGGCCACTTTTCATAGAATGTTATAACAACACGATCCATAACAATGAGCAATTAAATGATTCCGAAAAGGTTTATTATTTGTGTGGGCAACTATCGGGCAAGGCGCTGGAATCTGTTAGCGGGTTGACCCCTACCGGAGATAATTACGAACTGATTTACAATACCCTAGTAGGTAAATATCAGGATGTTCGTAGCTTAGGTACCGCGTATCTGGATGAGATGTTTGATGTAAGGACAATGAAGTCTCCCTCTGTAGAAGGTTTAAATGCGTTCATTGAAAAGTTTTCGCTGTCCGTGTCGGCATTTAAAAGGTTGGAAATTGAAAACCAATTGGACTTTGTATTCCTGTACTTAGGCCTAAAAAAGGTGGATTCGGAAACCGCGCGCATGTATGAGAATTCCGTTCGTAACGAAAAAATACCTACTTATCAAAGCTTTGTTATATTTATAAGAGAACAAGCTAAGATTTTGGAAAGAACTGGAAAGAATGACGTTACGTTTGCCAGCGGGAAACCGAACTTTAATCGAATCACATCAAAGGGTTCAAAACCGGTTCCTATGCCGGTTAAAAATACTAGGTCTTTTGTGACTTCTAGTGATAATGCGGTGTGTCCATTATGTGGAGCTGCCGATCATAATAATTTCTCAAAATGTGCCGAGTTCCTAAAAGCTTCTGCAAAAAATCGCTATAACTTAGTGAAAAGGCACGGCGGATGTGTCGTCTGTTTGTATTTAGGACATAAGTCTCACAGTTGTGACTCGAAAAAGTTCTGCAATAGTTGTCAATCGAAAACGCATAATTCATTGCTGCATTTTTCGAAAGTGCGTCCTACCACCTCTTTGCCGGTGGCTAGTGAGATTGGCGTAGGCAATATTGAGGCCGACCGCGGCGTCTGTTCTGGTTCACCCGCGTTAGGTACTGGATTAGAGACAGGAGTGTCCCACGCTGGAATTTCGTTGCATAGTTCGTTGCAAACTGCCGGGACATTGGAAACTGGCCGTGAACTTCGTCCGACATCCGTATTATTAGGAACCGCAAGAGTGAAAGTACTCACTCCTCATGGCGGCGTACATTTAGTGCGCTGTCTAATTGATAACGGTTCTCAAAACCATTTTATCAATGCTCGGTGTTGTAAGCGATTATCCTTGACATTGCAAAAACCCGATGGTCCGATATCGGTGCATGGGTTCGGCGGCGGCGTTAATTATGTACAGGGTGTTACTAACTTAACCTTCTGTTCGCGATTTGACGCGAACTTGTCGTTTAACATCCGCCCTTTGGTAGTTGAAAACATAACAAATGAGCTACCTACATCTCATGTGGACTTTTCAATTTTGTCTTATTTTAATAGTGTGCCGCTGGCTGACGATACCTTTATGACCCCCGGTGAAGTGGACATGTTAATCGGTGCTCAATTGTTCACTAAATTGTTATTACCTGGCTTAGTTGAGGGTCCTCCAGGTATGCCCGACGCTATTCAGACTAGCCTAGGATTTATAATAATGGGCGAAGCACCGGTACTCAGGTCTAAACCCGAGCCCGGGACAGTAGCTTGTTGCGCAGTAACAGACTGCAATGTGCAAGATTTGCTAGCTAAGTTTTTTCAGATTGAAGAAGTCCCGTCATGCACATCTGCCCAACTTAGCAAAGAGGAGCAGGAGTGTGAATTGTTTTATCAGTCCACCACTACTCGGGACTCGACCGGTAGTTATACCGTCGCATTACCTTTTAAATGTGATCCGACTAATCTGGGTAGTTCATTAAAGGTAGCCGAGAAACGTTTCTTTGCTTTAGAACGTAAATTTCAAGCATCGCCAGGGTTACGCGATGAATACGATGGGGTCATACGGGAATACTTGCAAGTAGGTTATCTCACACCGGTTAAGCCCTCCAGGGGGCAGGTAGGGTATGTTATTCCACACCACCCGATTATAAGGAAAGATAAAGTTACTACGAAATTACGTGTCGTTCTCGACGCCAGCGCTCACACTGATAAGGGCTTATCTTTAAATCAAATGCTGCATTGTGGGCCTAATTTGCAAGGCGATATATTTTATATATTGCTTAATTTTCGATTGTTTCCAGTGGCTTTTTGCGCTGATGTAAAACAAATGTATCTGCGGATAAAGGTGCATCCACAGTATCATAAATATTTGAGAATGTTATATCGTTTCGATATTAACGACACTTTGCAAACAATGCAATTCGGAAGAGTTCCTTTTGGACTGACTGCTGCCAGTTTCTTGGCTTTACGGACAGTTAAACAATTGTGCCAGGATGAGCAGGATAATTTTCCGCTCGCCGCCAGCGTGGCCAAGCGTGATCTGTACATGGATGACGTGGTCTCCAGTGAGAGATCGCTAGAATCATCCGCTGAAACTGTTTTACAGTTAATCGGTATGTTCAAGGCCGGTGGTTTCGATTTAATGAAATGGTCAAGTAACTCAATGGATTTACTGTCTCATATACCCGAAAGTCACTTGCATCCACAAGCCGTAAATTTCGATGATGGCGCTAGTCAAAAAATACTTGGCGTTAAATGGGATCCTCACTTAGACGTTTTCTCTTTCGAAATCTCTCAATGCAGCGACGAATGCACTAAGAGAAGCATGCTGTCTGTGGTGGCCCGGCTATGGGATGTTTTAGGTTTCGTCGCGCCCGTGATACTGCAAGCAAAGTTGCTTATACGTGATCTGTGGGAGTTAAAGATTGGATGGGACCAGTCTCCTCCCCAGCATATTGTTGATCAATGGTCTAAGTTTAAAGAGGAGTTACCCTTGTTGATGCGACTTGCAATACCTAGGCATATTGGCGTTATAGAACATTGCGAGATAACGCTAGTGGCGTTTTGCGATAGTAGTGAGCGCGCCTTTGGTGGCGTCATTTATTTGCATTGCCAAACGGCAGATGGCGTTTCTGTCAATCTACTTTGTGCCAAATCACGTGTCGCGCCCCTTAAATCGGTTACGTTGGCCCGTTTGGAATTATGCGCGGCTTTGCTTACGGCGAAATTGGTGCGAGCAGTTCTTAACTGCTACGCGTCCCGCTGTAAAATTGATCGAATTTTTGTTTTCTCGGACTCAACCGTGACTTTGCACTGGATACATTCCAGCCCCCATAAATGGAAAACCTTCGTGGCCAATCGTATAGCCAAAATACATGAAAATCTAACGCCCAGCTGTTTTTATCATATTGCGGGAAAGGAAAACCCGAGTGACTGTTTATCTCGTGGTCTTAATCCGTCCCAGTTGATAGACCATCCGTTGTGGTCGAAGGGTCCGTCGTGGATGCAGTTACCAGTTGATCAGTGGCCGATACAAACTTTCAAAGGTGATGAGAGTTTGAACTTACCTGAAATCAAAACTGTATCACTCGTGACGGCACACCCCGCTGAGTCCGTGCTGTACTCGTTATCGCATAGGGTATCTACTTGGAAGCGTCTGTTGCGCATTATCGTGTATGTACTTAGATTTTCTAGGATTATTCAATCGAAAGGCGCTATTAGCGTGGAGGATTTAAAGCAGGCCGAGCTTAAAATAATTCGTGTCTTGCAAGAAAAATATTTTGCCGCCTCAATTAATGCCGTTAAGGGTGATAAGCCTTGCGTTAGATCTATACAAAAATTAAGACCGATTTTAGTCGATAACATTTTACGCGTTGGCGGCAGATTGAGTAACGCTGATGTAACATTTGATCATAAGCACCCAATATTGCTGCCAAAGAAAGATCATGTTGTGGATCTTTTAATTGATGATACTCATCGCCGGAATTGCCATACCGGGCCGCATTTATTATTATCTATTCTTAGGCAGCGCTATTGGATTATGTCCGGGCGTAATATTGTACGATCTCGAGTGCACGCTTGTAATGCATGTTTCCGTGCTAAACCTAGAGCGTGTACACCGCCGGTTATGGCCGAAATCCCTAAGTGCCGGCTACAAATTTCGAAACCCTATGCCCATACGGGTCTTGATTATTTTGGTCCCCTTAATATTACATTAAATAGAAAACGAGGCTGCCGGACGCAAAAGGCCTACGGTTGTGTATTTATTTGCCTCACTACGAGGGCTGTTCACGTGGAGGTCGTGTCCGACCTTAGCACTGACGCCTTTCTTAACGCGCTTAAAAGATTCCTTTCTCGCCGTGGTCCCGTAGAAAAATTGTTTTCAGATAATGGCACCAATTTTGTAGGTGCTCGTGTCTACTTAGATGAAATGTACACGTTTCTACGTTCAGAAACCTTTACTGAATCATGGAATAAGGAACTAGCTGCGGAGCGTATTGAGTGGGAAATGATTCCGCCGAATGCCCCTAATTTTGGGGGTGGCTGGGAAGCGACAGTGAAGGCTTTTAAGTCCCATTTGTATAGGGTTATAGGGGCACAAATATTAACTTATGAGGAACTGCTTACAGTACTAGTGCAGATAGAAGCGATTTTGAATTCGCGGCCTTTAGGTCAGGCTATAAGTCCCGATCCGTCGGAGCCCGTCGCGCTAACTCCTGCACACTTTCTTAATACCATGCCGTTAAACTCTCTTCCAGCTGCTCCAGTGGAAGAAAGCGTAGATAGGTTACGCTCGCGGTTTTTGTTACTAGACAAACTGGTGCAATCGTACTGGCGTAGGTGGAGTTTAGAGTATCTTAATACGTTGCAAGCTAGGTCTAAATGGCTTACAGATACGAAACCTATTGAAAAAGGGACTGTCGTTCTCATTATGCAAAATAATACAACCCCACTTCACTGGCCATTAGGCATAGTGATGGAAACTTTTATAGGTTCCGGAAACAAAACGCGTGTTGTTTTGTTAAAAACGAAAAGTGGTATGCTCAAACGCCCCGTGTCACGTCTATGTCCTTTACCTTCTCAATAGTTTAAATTAGTGATGCATTGTAACGTTTGTTTATTTAGGTAGGAATTTAATATTATTTTGTTTCATAGTTACTGTACGTTCTTGCTATCTCCAGGTTAAGTAAATATATTTATAGATCTTTGCAATTTTGTTAGAAATTTTATTATCATCAAATAATTTTATAGATAAGAGTCATTCTAATAGGATGACCACGTAGGCTATCATAATTTTTATGATAAATAATAATTATAAGCTTGTTTTGAAAGGGATCCTTTCAAAGTCGGGGGTGCTGTGTGCGCCAACTATTTATTCGGTTTTGTGCTTTATAGCATCAGGTAATAAGTGACAGGCTTATAAAATCCGCCGGCATTCCCTCTCGAATGCGAAGCAAATATCACACGAGCGTCTCGTGTTTTTCTACCCGCAAATGCCGCAAATCGGCGGTTTTTTTTTGGTGACTTGCACGCACCTAGGTAGAAGAGGGTTCTGCAGAGCTCGCGACGATCGGGTGTGTCTACGCGGTGTGTCTTTGAACTAATTTTGGAAGTTATTTCAAATCGTGTTCTTTTGTGCTCTGAACGTATTCTGTGTGGTGCGTTTTACGGAACATCTCGCCTGAGCCTCAATCCTGTGGGAACCCATCGTCGGAGACCCGGAGTCAGATTTCGTGGAGAGAGACCATTTAATACGGATGAAAGTAAGTCTGTTGAGTATTATCTGATGTGCTAAATGTGTCAAAACCGAATTTGCTCCCGTGGAATCCGGTGCCCCTGGATTTGAAGTTCTTTTTTGAAAGGCTGATACAGTTTATTTAAAAATTCTTACCTCGGAAATATCCGCAGAGGACTCTTAACGGTAGACCTGAAAAAAGTTAATTAAATTACTATTATATTAATAATTATTATAATAATAAGGGGAAAGTACTGCAAGCAGTGATGCACTTGTACTGCTGTGGAAGGGTGTGGGCGCCGGTGAAATCACAGGTGCGTGAGACTCGACAATGGATGCAACTTGAGCAGTCTCATACTTCGGTATGGGAGGATAGGAGTCGTACTGATGTTGTTTATTGACGCCAGGCACCACTTAACATCAGGTAGGTTGGCTATTTGACGTGTCCAAACGATTTAGGGGATATCGGTGCTCGCGTCCATATATGAATACACTCAGAGTCCTAACGCGTACCCCCCAAGTGGTGCTAAAGAAGCAACAAAAAGTAGCAGTAGTACTTGTGCCAAATTCGTCCGAAGAAGTACTGCCTCCACACCTGGCAATCTATTGCCAATCATGCATTGCTGTGTTCTAGTGGAAGGGTGTGGGCGCTGGTGAAATCACATGCGCATGAGACATAACATCCCCATTTTGGGCGACGGTCGCAACGGGGTGCAACTCGGGTCTTCTCATACTTCGGTCGATCTAAGTCGTATTGCTCTTGAACAATTGAGTTTGAATTAGGCTGTATGCTGGTCCCAACATTTCATTCAAATAAAAAAAGGACACTCACTCGTTTCCGGTGGATATGTCCGACATCCGGTTGCTGTTCTGGCTGAGGTCCGTGGCCGTGCTGTCTCTCAGGGTCATACGCAGCTGCACCTCGGGCTCCACTTCCAAATCGCAAGTCTGCAAATAATGACATCCATATACCCAAACTAATATTATAAAGGCGAACACACAAACACTGAAAGCAAACTGTAACTTGACATATCTGGGTGCACGGCTCCGTGGCTTAGTTGGTAGTAGCCCTGCCTTCGAAGCGAGGGGTCCCGGGTTCGATTCCCGACCGGGGCACACTTTGTGTGGTGAGCATGAAGTTCTCGGGTCTTGGGTGGTTGTCTTGTGTTTGTCCATGCCATTGCGACACGGGGAATCCTAGTGCAGAGGTGTGAGTGTGTAAACGTTTTAAAAAATATGTAAGTAGCTCCTGTCATGGTGACATGCGCAGGAATATGTTGTACGTGTACGTGTTCGTGTACGTACGAATTGACGTCAAAATGTCGGCGGTCCCTGTGGTTTAGTGACGTACCTTCCGTCCGTACCGCTGGTGCACGTGGTGCTGTATCCTGCGGAAGCACCGCATCATGTGCGCGTGCAGCTCCTCCAGCTCGGGCGGCGCGCGGCTGCCGTGCACGTCCAGACCTGCCCGGAACATTATCACAATTAAACACTATTTTGTCAAAAGTGTATTTCCATCGGAACAGCACTACTGCTCGCATTACTCTGTTCTCTGAAGGTTGTGGCTGCCGGTGAAATCATATGCGCATGAGACGTATCATCCCCGTCTAGGACGCAGCAGGATGAATGCGACTCAGTAAAGATTTGTATCTCATACTGAGTCGCGCGCATTACTGTTGTCATGGGCGAGGGTCACCGCTTACCATCAGGCGGGCCCTCAGCTCGTTCCGTCACTCGGCATTCGTAGTGAGCTCACCAAACTTGAGCAGCGGTATCTGGTCGGCGATGAGGTCCTTCAGCTCGGCGAGCAGGTGCCTGTGCTCCGGGTGGCGCGCCTCGTACGCCGGCGTCAGGAACGAACGCTCGTAGTTCACGATCCCGCCCTGCACCGCCGGGTCCAGCATGCCTGCAACGACAACAACACTGTGGTCGCCGGGTGGTGCTAAAGAAGTCCAGGTGCTCGGTCCCCGGGTGCTAAAGGAGCAACGAAAAGTAGCAATACTGGTAATCTGCCGCCAAGCAGTTGTGCAATCGCATTGCTGTGTTCCGTGGGTGTGGGTGCCGGTGAACGGGGTTCCAATTGGGCCGTATCATACTTCGGGAGGACCTAAGTCGTATTGCTATTGTTATGGGTGGAGGTAATGGTGGTGCGAAAGGAGCAGCACAAAGTGGCAGAAGAACTTGTGCCAAGCCTTTTTTTATAAAGTGGTTGCTACCTACTTAATATGTATCACCTTGTAGGTGTTTCAACCTTGTCGCCTTTGACACGTGTCACGGATGGTGATTCAAAATAGCAGAAGAACCTGCAACTATTACCGTTGAGTCTCATAGTGAGGGGCTGCAGCGGCGCGTCGTGAGACCTGGCTTCCAGCACGAGCGACTTCAGGGTTCTGTTCGTGTTCCGGAGGGACTCCACGGCCGCCTCCACCGGGGACACCCAGAACGTACGCTGGCTCACCACCGGGAACCAGCGGAGAATGCCTGGAATTCAAAATATATTCATGGACGATTGACACAGGTAAGCATGCACAAACTAAGCATAACTTACAACGGGAAACAGATTACTGGTCGAATACTTATATTTATAGTACTTAAACATATAAACTACAATTTTTGGGGGACCACGTTGCCTGCGTCTGTAGGACAGTAGGTACCATTAGAATCCCTACACGTGTCCCCTGGTTGGTGCAAAAGGTGCAACAAAAGGAGCATTAGTAGAACTCGTGCAAGATTTGTCCGGAGAGTAGCTGCCACCTGGTATGTGCCGCCTAGCGGGGTGCTCGCATTGCTGTGTTCCAATGGAAGGGTGTGGGTGCCGGTAAAATCACATGCGCATGATACGTATCATCCCCGTCTCGGGTGATGGACGCAGCAAGATGAATGCGACTCAGTGTAAGATCGAATCTTATACCGAGTCGCATTACTGTTGTCATGGGCGGGGGTCGCCACTTACCACCAGGTGGGCCCTGAGCTCGTTCCGTCACATTTTCACATTAAAAAAAAACCATTATTTCAATCAAGTACACTTGCCAGGTAGTTTGTCGCTAATCTCGAGTTCCGTCCGCTCCAGCCACCGCGTCGCGAACTCGTTTTGACTGAGGTCGTCGCTCGAACCGTTGAGGGATTCCTCTGCGACGTGAAACATTCATTATTAAAGTCAAAGTGACGACTCCGTGGCTCAGTTGGCAGTAGCCTTGCCTTCGAAGCGGGGTCCCGGGTTCGATTCCCGGCCAGGGTACGCTTTGTGTGGTTAGCATGAAGTTTGTTCTCCGGTCTTGGGTATTTGTCTTATGTTTCTGCTTGTCCATGCCATCTGCGACACAGGGAATCCTAGTGCAGAGGTATGAGTGTGTTAACGTTGTTTTTTAAGTCAAAAATCTTCGTTTCGGATGAATTGCTAAAAATTACTTGAAAATATAAATTTACTATTCTTTTTTAAAATTTTCTTATATTTTTTCATGTTTTTATGCTTGTCTGCTTTGAATTGCCACGATCAAATATATCTCACTCGGTAGTAAGTAACATAGGTCATGATAAACTTATTGTTAAAGCATGTAATTTGTCTTGTCTGTTTCTAGTTTCTTATTTCTTGTTATTTTTTAGGCTATGTAAGCCATCAATTTTGACAAAACCAAGTGTTCCGTAGTGTTCCTAAGGCCGAATAAATGAGTATTGATATTATTTTATGAAGGAACTAGCGACCCGCCCCGGCTGCGCACGGTTAGTAAAGCATCAGTGTCGTATCAGAAACTACCCGTGCGAAGCCGGGGTGACTTGCTAGTGTATTATACATATAAACCTTCCTCTTGAATCACTCTATATATTTAAAAAATACCGCATCAAAATCCGTTGCGAAGTTTTAAAGATTTAAGCATACATAGGGATATAGGGACAGAGAAAGCGACTTTGTTTTATATAATACTATGTAGTGATAGAGGAATTTAGCCGTTAAAAATATTTTTAGCACTACAATATCGGCTCTGCGGATTCTTAAGTCTATGGTGGGTTATGAAGGAAGCTGTATCTTACCAGGCCGATGGAACGGCCGCGAGAACATGAACTTGTCGACATTATTGTGCTTGTAATACTGCAGGATCTGTTCGGCTATCGGCTTGCCGGACAGGCGCTTCAGCGCGTCGCTCATCACCGGCTCCACCGCGTTGATTTGTAAGTCTGTGGTACCTCGTTAAGGTAATATTTGATAACCAAACATCTATATAAAAAACCGGCCAAGTGCGACTAGGACTCGCACACGAAGGGTTCCGTACCATTATTTATAAAACAAAAAATACATATCACGTTTTTGTATGAGAGCCCCTGTTACTGAACTGTACCCTGAACGGTAAAAACCAACCAATTTGAATATACTGTTTTAGTACTTATTTTTGTCGTATTACCTCTCTCTTGAAAGAAAGAAAAAGACTTTATTGACAACACAAAAAGTAGGTACAAATAATAAACATAAATATCAAGTGAAAACAGAGAATATAAATAAATAAAGAAAAAAATATATAACTCTTGACTACATGTCGTTACCGTTTGTATACACAAAGTCTGTCTCTCCAATTATAACTATAATATCAGCTATAATAATCTGTCAGCCCCCTTAAACACTTAATTTATTCTGTTTTTAGTATTTGTTATAGCGGCAACAGAAATACATTATCTGTGGAAATTTCACAACTTGGCACAATTTCTACTGCTACTTAAATAGTATGTTCCGTAAGTAAAGGATACACTGTCCGTCGGATTGGGTGACGTCCTCCCCCGGGGGGTCCAGCTTGAGCAGCACCTCCGCGTCGGGCCACTCGTCCAGCATGCGCTCCATGAACCCCTGCAGTTGCTCGTACTCGTTCCCGCGGTAGATGTAGCCCTGGTAATACTCAATACTCAACACATTTCTTTCATACTACATTTAGTATTATACATACGAGTAGGTATCTCATATGAACCTTTACAAAGGGTATAGGGTGGTAGGCTTGTAATTAATTATCACAATATAATGTAAAAAAAAAACAATATTACTAAATATGACGGCTCCTTGGCTTAGTGGTAGTAGCCCTGCCTTCGAAGCGAGGGGTCCCGGGTTCGATTCCCGGCCGGGGCACACTTTGTGTGGTGAGAGTTTGTTCTCGGGTCTTGGGCGTTTGTCTTGTGTTTCTGTGTTTGTCCATGCCATCTGCGACACAGGGAATCCTAGTGCAGAGGTATGAGTGTGTAAAAAAAAAAAAATCTTCATCATCATCATCAGCCTTTACTCGTCCACTGCTGGACATAGGCCACTCAAATGAAGCACCACTGAGCCCGATCTTCGACTCTCCTCATCCACTTCCTCCCAGCCAGCTTCCGCAAGTCGTCGCTCCACCTGGCTGGGGGGCGCCCCACGCTACGTTTGCCTACACGCGGTCTCCAGTCAAGAACTCGTCCACCCCAACGGTTACTAAATCTTAATTATAACGAATTAGGAATAATTGGAAGGTGCGTTATTTACCAAATTGCTTTTCTGTACATACTACCGTTTGCCCGCGGCTACACTCGGGTTAATGTAGACTATTAAACGAAAAAAAATTAATGAAAAAACAATAAAAAAAAATCTACCATGGGTACTCGCAGCAGCTCTGGAAAACCCTTGCCATGATACACCACACGGAAGTACCTGGAACCAAAAAAATTACACAATACAGTTGAAAATAAACTGGCACACAGTTCAGTTGGTAGTAGTAGGCTTTTGCGTTTCTTCTTGCTTAGATAGGTCGTGGGTTCAATTTCCACCCAGGACAAACATAATTGTGACGAACGCAGACGTTCTTTCTGTCAGGTTGGCAATATGTATTGGTATTAATAGAGTTCATTTTACGCAAAATGTGAAAAGTTCATCCGGAGAAGTACTGCCTCCACACCTGATAATCTGCCGCCAAGCAGTTTTGCATTCACATTGCTGTGTTCCGGTGGAAGGGTGTGGGTGCCGGTGAAATCACATGCGCAACGTAACATCCCCGTCTCGGGTGCAACACGGTGCCACTTGAGTCTTCTCATGCTACGGTCGGGGAAGACCTAAATCGTATTACTGTTGTTATGGGCGGAGGAAACCACTTAACATCAGGTGCGCTTTCAGCTCGTCCCGTAACAATGTCAAACTCAAACTCATTTATCCCTTCAGATCTCAAGTATCATTCGGACACGTGAAATTATACACATACACATATTCGTGAGCATATAACGTGTCACAGGACCATTTTTTTTAATGCCTCTTTGGTGATCACAACACGCAATCACAGGGTCTGTTGGCGGATCCCGTGGTTTCGGCAGAATAACAGCGTCCACTGTCAAAGCAGTGGCCACAATGCTGAGCCGAAGCCCATTTGCTGCTAGCACACATCATTAATCTATTTTTTTTTTCTTTTTTTTTTCTCCTTTTTCTTTTTTATATTATGTTTTTTTTTATGTTATTTGAACTTTTGTGTTTTTTTTTGTTCAATTCTGTTGTTTTATTTTTTGTAAAATGTTATGATAATGTCTGCTATTTTAGTAAATAAATAAATGTCTATGTCTATGTCTATGTGATCGTACCCAGGGTGACTCCGGGGCGTCCTGGTGATGGCGAGGTACAGGTCGGCCAGCTGTCCGTGCAGCTCGGCGAGGGGTGCGTACCCGAGCGCGGACTCCTCGTACACACGCACCAGCTCCTTCACGTTCGCCACGGCCGCCTCCCACTGCCGGCCGCGGGTTAGGAGTCTAGCTATTTCCAGGTACAAGTATTCCTGGAAGAAATATTTATAGTATTAATTTGCTAACTTTTGAATATGGATACGAAAATGTGTGTACCACAAAACAAAAAAGAAATATAACAGTAAATATACAATTTAGGACAAATCAGCCGTATTTGAAGCATGGTTGCTACAGGCACTGGTTTTCAGTGGCGCCGTAATTTTTTCCGTCTACCAGGCGTCCTGTTTTTGATTTAAATTTTGACAATTAGCTGTGAAACGGCGTTTGCGCAAACAATAGCAAAACTCCCATTGAAAAATTACTTTAATCTTTTTTTCAAAATTTCAAATTTTCAGCTATTTATGCCAATTGTTCTTTCCATGAAAACATAATTGGGACTTTTGAAAACAAAACTTAGGCAAACCGTTCCCAAGTGATTACAAATAAGTAGCGTTTTATTTTCGCTAGAGCGTTAAACTGAACACGAAGCGAAACGTACCTATTTAAACTTTGGTTAAAGTCAAAATTCTGAATTCCCCTTGAATTCTTATCAAAATATTTGGAAAGGTTACACCTTCCCCTGGAAACGGGCCTCACACAACGTGCGCGAGGGTCTGACGAAGTTCCTTTTGGAGAGCCTAGAGATCCTAAACCGCGGTATACCGGTGTATCAGATGCAGATTCCTCTTCCCCCACCTCCCCCCACCGCCGGGACGGTTACCTTGAGCTCCCTGTGCGTGGTGTGGCTGTCGTGCACGATGGTGGGGTGCCTGAGACGCGGCGGCAGCGGGTCGTGCGTCCACAGCAGCAGCTTGGCGTGGAGCTGCAGCGTCAGCCCCGCCTCCACCCACTGCTGGGACGCCTGGTACATGTTCGCTAGCTTGTGGACGTACCTCAAATTGTAACAATTTAATTAAATTAATAATTTGACAGGTTTCTATAGAGATAGATATAGTTACGTCATGGGAACTTTTTGTATTTTTAATTAATTTTGACTATATGGGTAGTTCTATATCTATTATTCTGGGAATGAACGTGCTAAAGCCGATCTTCACTATTTATGTTTATTATAAAATAGTATCTATGCATGTCACTTGACAGTTGACATCTCCCCTCCCCCTCTTTGTACCATAGAGAACCATGTGTCAGAAGGACATTTTTTTAGTTTAATATACTTTTCTTTGTTTTGTTCCGTACAATTAAAGTGTTTAAAATGTATACTCGATAGTATTCATTAATTATTTCTCACCCAAAATACAACAACTATGAATAATGTACAAGTAATTACTGATTAGTGATTGAAGCCATTTTACACTCTTGCTTGGTGATAGCAACTATCGTTTCTCATTTCAAGGTGAAAGACTACATATTTATGGTCCTTCGAGCCGGATCGGCCCAAAGCCAACATTACGGAGATTTTATTATTATAAATTATCAGTAACTCACCGAATGTACATGTGGGGTCGTTCGATCTGCTCGTAGAAGTGCAACACTTTCGTGGTGAGGTGCATGCGGTGCGGCGACGGAGACTTCTGCGCCGCCGTCCGGTACAGCAACAGTGTGTCCAACTGCCTGTAAAGTTAGTTAGTTCATATTTCACTAAGGATTACTCAAAAATTTGCAGGGAGCGTCATTTGACTTTAGCGGAAATGCTGTGATTGTCGCCTATTGTCGGCCAAAAACAACGGAAAAAATGTTGGTCTGCATTATGCTCTCAAGCTATTATTAACTTATGTCACGTGAAGAAAACCTAAGGACGGTTTCGCATCGAGTCTGTGGAAAGTATTGTGTGCTTGGTCACCTGGCGGCCGCGGCCACGAGCGCGGCGGCGGCGTGGCGCAGCGGGCCGCACGCCGCGCCGCACAGCGCGCCGCAGAGCGACACGAAGCGCACGCGCCACGCCGCGTCCCCGCACCCCGCCTCCACCAGCCGGTCCAGCTTGTCTATCAGCTCGCTCTCCAGGTCCTTCAGGTGGCTTTCCCCTGTGGAACACTCCGTGTGATCGGATCTGTTCTCTTAAATTAAGGTTATACATGTTGATTGAACAAAGTCAAAGTCAAACTCATTTATTCCTTTAGATCTTAAGTATCATTTGGACCAAAGCTTTAGTAACTCTTTATTGGAAGTTCATTAGCATTAGTTTAGCGTGAAACTTTTCAGAACACTGCGAAATTTTTAAAGCTACTCCGCCGTTTTCCTAGTTTTTTGCGATTTCAATGAAATTGTGAGTATGTTTTCATAATAAATAAAAGTAGTACAGCAACTTTATTTACACGAAAAACAGCTGAATATTCTTCTACGTTTTATATCAATTCAATGCCAAAACTTCTTTAAAAAAAAATTGTCATCTCAATTCTTTATATTTCTTTTCATTTTTGACGGCTGTCAATAGCAAGGGGTCCTGGAATCGATTCCCGGCTCACACACAAAGTGTGCATCAGCCGGAATCAACTTTGTTTTCGGGTCTTAAGAGTTTGTGTCGTATGGTTATAAAAAAAATATTTTCGTCTCACTAGACATGTTAATTAGCAATTAACTTACCAGTTTCTCCGCTGGCGACGCTATGCGTGTATTCAGTCTGCATCATGTCGAAGAATATGGGTATGGTGGTGTTCCGCACCTCCTCGTCCCGGAGGAAGCTCACCTCCAGGAATGGGCCCACCAGGCATGGTATAAACGCGCGCTTGTGTTCCCCTGGAATAAAGTAAATACCTGAGCATTAAGCTGAGATGGCCGCACAACGTGAAGTATTGTACCTAGTACCTAGGCGACCGAGCTTCGCTCATTTTAGTACCACAGAAATTGACGAGATGGCGCTGTATTCAATTTACAATATAAAACTTTTTTTTTTTAATAAAGGTAAGCATTTTTACAAGACATACAATTAAAAAGGTAAACTTATATAGCAAAACCGTATCTAAACACAAAATTTCATCCAAATCGTTGGAGCCGTTTCCGAGATACACGAGATACAAGAATTGCTCGTTTAAAGGTATTATTGGGTTCGATTCCTGGCCAGGGCACACTTTGTATAGTGAAGTTTGTTCTCGGGTCATGTATGTTTGTCTTTATGTGTTTGTCCATACCACCTGCGACACAGGGAATCCTAGTACAGATATATGAGTGTGTAAACGTTTTTATTACTCACTGCCTGCAGAGTTCACTTACCAAGATAAATTTTAAAACTGTTATGAACATTATTATTCAGGAGTCAACAAAACTCACAAATCAAGGTAAATATCTCGGTAACACGAATAATAATGTTCACTTACCGAGACTGAACCACATATCGTGCATGCACTCTGCGACGCCTCTCCTGATATCGCCGTGTTGCGCGATGACCCTCTGCTTGCGCGCCGCGTGCAGTGTCTCCAGCTGCAGAGGTTTCTGTGTGGCCACCAGCGCGCACGCTTCGAACCACATCCGACATTGCTCTTGCACTAGCGATAGTGTTTCCTGGTCGTCGGTTGAGAGACGCTCGCGTAACGTAAGGGAAATTAACCTGAAAAAACCTTTCACGTTTATTTGTGGATTTTTAGTTCCCATAGAATCAAAATTCCTACCGTTTAAAACTTAAGTTATTCGAGAGGAAATTTAGTTATTCGAGAGTTCTGCAGCGCAACTGTGACGCTAAAAATCTGCACCACATTTTTAAGAACCTACACCGCTAAATAACACTAAACTAAATGATTGCACCGCAATTCTAGGATTTTTTCCACAGTGTTCCCGTGGAACAGTGTGGATGCCGGTGCAATCACATGCGCATGAGACTTACCAACCCCGTCTCGGGGGACGGGCGCAACGGGGCATGACTTGGGTCTCGGCATACTTCGGTCGGGGAGGACTTAAAAGTCGCATTACTGTTATGTTATGATATGGGCGGAGTTGTGACTGCTTAACATCAGGTGGGCCTTCAGCTCGCCCCGTCACTTTATTAGTATTGACAAACAGAGTCGGTACCTCAGCGCATGTAACATGACGTGTAGCTGCACGGTGAGCATGTCCGCCCAGTGCGGCTTGAACACCGGCTTATGGAGCAGCTGCAGCAGCAGGCGGATGGCGTCCGCGACCAGCGAGCCCGCGCCACCGCCCCCGCCCGCGCCCTCCGCCTCCAGCGCGCCCACCACCACCCGGTACTGCTCCACGGACATCTGGCGGACTATGTCCAGGAGGACGGACACCATGCGCCTCTGGAATTCAAATATGTTATGATAAGTCTTGTTCGCTGTGCAAGGGAAATGTAACGTCTCTTGTCTGGATGACCAGGTAAATGAAATTTTATTTATTTATTTGTTATCAAGTATACAAGTCAAAGTAATCATGGTCAAACAAGTAATCCGGTTTAAGACGGTGAAGTGTGGGGATCGCGTGGAGACAGTGCTTCTCCGGACGAACTTGGCAAAACTTCCACTGGTATTTTTGTGGCTCTTTGAGCACCACCAGGGGACACGTGTAGAGAGAAATTCAAAAAATACTCACGACAAGAGCTTCATCCGTGTGGTTGTCCGTGGCGAGCATCGAACCCGCGGTCCGCAGCACGGTGGGCAGCAGCCGTATCGCCAGCTCCCCTATATCAGCCTCCACCGGGCCGATGTCGTCCCGCGCGAGCAGAGACATCACCTCGCCTAGCGTCTCTACGCATAACTCCACCTATTGTGTTTTATATGTTACGTTACAAGATTTTTTTTGAGGTTGAGTATCCCAAAATTGATTTTTAAGGACATTGGAATTCAAAAATTTTATGGCATAGTAAAAAACGGTGACAAAGTAAAGTTTTTTTTTTTTTCATGCTAGGCCTTCGTTTGACCGCTATCTCATCGGATGGTAAGTGATGATGCGGTCGAAGACATAACACGCTGGTGTAGAAGATACTTATTCACTATTTTTGTCATTGACTTCACACTAATTAAGATTTTAAAGTTTATTGTAACTTTTCTCCATCCTCTAAAACGTTTTTTGTCATGACATGAAATAGAATTTTAACACTTTTTGTGATATGAGGAAACCAATTCTGAGATACCACCGCTAAGCGATTTGGCGTGATGAATCTAAACAAAATATTTTTTCTTTTACTAAATATTAGTATTCTATGTACAAAATTAATCTGAACCTAAATTTATATCAAACTTCAATACACCAACCTTTCTGGCTTACACTATGCTGCATGAAAAAAAAATCTCATAAAAGCACTGTATTTTGATACAAATATTTGCAGGTAATACGACAATGTTTTCAAGCGTGACAATTTTCTAATGTCCATAAAAAATATGTCTGGCAAGCGAAGTCGCGTGAATATATAAAGCTTAGACATAAACACGATTAAAACTACGCAAAATGTACCTCTTTGCAGGAATTACTTCTTACTTCTTGACTAATTAGACTATGAAAAGATTGTAGATATGCAAAACGATAATAACGACAATTTCAATAACTTCATGACGCAGATAAGAAACGTAAAATAGTATTTAAAAACAAAAAAAAAATACAGCACAATTATTGTTCTTAACAAAAAAGTTGGCGCAGCCGGTCTAATTGTTTGACCAATTAAACCGGCTTTGCATTGGTCCAATAAACTGGACCAATGAATTTCTCCCTCTTCATATATACATATCTGTTTGTGTCACGCTTATATTAATACTAAGCTGTATACATACGATCTGCTGGTGATGCGTGTCCTCGTCGTGGAGGCGGGCGGTGTCGGCGCCGAGGAGTCGCGCCGCCTTGCCCACGGAGCGCGACTTGTGCGCGGCCGAGCGGTCCCACTGCCACACCCGACACTTGCTAGCGTATGCCACGTTTGCCCGACAGAGTGCAATGACAGTTATAGCTTTACGCGAATGTTACGATTAATGAAACGATTTTACAGTAAACAGCGGCCATTTTGTTTTTAGTCACATCGATGGCAATGAAAGATCTGGTTTCATTGATTTACACTCGTATCTGCGACATTAGGATAATTAATTGATGAAAGCAAGTCGCAAAAATCATTAATTTTGTATATACTAAAATATAATTTCGATGTAAAGAGAAAAAATGGAGCTGTAATAGGTTTGTACTATGGTGATATAATTTATTCGCAACGTAACATTCTCAACGAAAGCTTTTAATCGACTCATCGGGCATACGTTCAAGCGTACACTAACATCAACTCGACTGATCATTAGCAAGGACACCCGCGTTACTCCAAAAACTGACAATTAATCAATCATATCATTCTCAATCACGTTAGGGCATGTAACTTGTAATGATCATTCGTCAGTCATCACACTCATAAACTGTCACTTTGGCACCTAACACTGACACGTGTCAAAGTGAGAGTTCACAAATGCAACATGCAACACATCAAGAGTTTGCACACAATTTAGTGGACAAGCGACATCTATAGCTCGCTTTTAATAGTTTTACTTTAAAACATCAAAATAAAATCGTTAAATTGTTATTTTTAAAACGTACTGTTACTGAAAACTTTTCAAGACCGGGTTTTTTTATATCATAAAATAAATACATCTACTTAGATAGTGTCATAAATACTTATTAAACGAACAGAATACAACGTAAGTAGTTTTTTTAACGAGACGAAGAGTAAAAAGAGTAGAGTTAGTAAAGTGAACACACAGACACACAGTGAGGTTAGCAAAAGCATCTTTCACAGTGAATGCTCATTCTCACGTTGTTTAATAATCGAACTAGAAATTAAAGGCAAACAGGAAGTCCCCGAGAACTAACTCATTTATCGTGTTTTGGTAGGACATAACGAAATTAAAAAAAAAATGTTTATACTCAAATAATGTACATATTCGGCACTCTAGATGCTTGCATTTTTTTTGCTAATTCCTTGAGTAATCTTTTTACCTTAACATACACATACCCCTGCACTAGAACAAACATAGAAACACACAAGACCCGAGAAAAAAAAATTACGCATTTCACACAGTCTACACCCGGCCGGTAATCGAACCCGGGACGCCTCGCTTAGAAAGCAGGGCTACTAAGCAGAGTCGTCGTTTAGTATGTACAAAATCAATGATACCAGAGTCTAAAAACTCTAAGAAATGGGAGTGCAACAACTCGAGACAAGCAATTCTAATAACACGGAAAAGGCGGACGGATTTTCATTTCCTGTACATTTACTAGAACCCACAGCTAAAATTTTGCCACATATCTACAATGTTGTTACCATTGTTTGATACAACGCACTATTTGGAAAACCACACACTTCATGCTCACACATTAATTTACACACAGAAGAAATACAACGCGGGTTTTAATTAAGCTCTAATATGAAATAAAGCGCACTTACATAAAGAAGAGTGCCTAAATAATAATACGTATGAACAATATTGAATTATCAACAGACAAACTAGAAAAATAATGTGATACCTTAATATAGTATAATATAATACCTTTTTGATACAGCTCTGAAATGAGGCAGCATAGCGCCATAAGATGGGAAACTATGGCCAACAAAGATGGATTTGCCATTATTCGTCGTAAGCAAATTCAAATTTCGTTTGGACACATCCAAATTTTCACACACATGTCAAATTACAGTCAGTTTTCATATGGAAGCTATTTTTATTTGTTAAGATTATGCCTGTGTGCACTTTTATGCAGCGTATTAGGCAGTTTCTGATTCTATATGAGTAACCTATTTTGGCCCTGATGGGCAGATGGGCACTTAAGAGATTGGGATCAAAAACCCACTTCTTTATGCAAGCATCGTGATCCTAGCTACGATACAGAAAATACGATTTTATCATAGCAAAGGGTGTTTCATCGTTAGTAAATTAATTAACACTGATTATATTAGTAGCATGGGAAAAGTGAGACCTAAATAAACGGTTTTCATAGTACTACAGTAAAAAAATAGAATAAGTAGTAATAGATAATAGGGTAGATCAAATATGAATATTGTCGATAATATACATAGTTTAAATGAATACAGAGTGATCATACTGAGAGATTTCAAAAACACAGTAGGTAAATAAATTTTGCAAATGTTGAGTAATCCACGAACCTTCTTCAGTTTACCAAAGACACGTGTTTTGGAAATCAATCACGGCTATCAATTAAGGATTAAAATTATTTTTGACTTTGTGAAGTTAGAGAAAATCGCGGTTTGTGTGCATATCTCACGATGCGGGTGCGGCCAGGGACACGTAGCATTGCGGCTTAATTCATATTTTGATGAAGTTAAGTTTCTGTTTCACAATGTCCAAGTTTTTATAACAAATAATTTTTTTTTTAAATTTGTAAAGGTTTCTTTAAATATAGGTAATATAATGAGTTTTTACTATAATAGTTGATGCACTTGAACAATATGAAAGAGAATGTTATACATGTTAGTAATTCAAAGCGTAACTCAATAAGTGTTAAAATAATTAAAATTCTATCTCAACTGGGCATTTACAATTATATTCATAAACTCTGCGTGCTACTTTCACAGACCCCCTGCATGCTATAGATTCGAATAATAGAGTTGTTAATTAGGATCAGCCATGACTGCATGCATTTGTATGACGAGAAGTTTCCATAATGTGTTAGAACATTTTAATTGTGATTTTGTTAATAGTAACATAAACTTATGGTCATCAATTAAACACTACCATTTCCCTAAGCCGACATAATAATAAACAAAATGGTTTCACTAAATAATGTAAATAAATTATATTATGTGAACTAGCACAAACTATATAGCGAAACACAACTCAACCAAATATGATCACGGCAAATGTTTAATTCAATTCAATAGTTCAGATAACTTAATTTATCTTTTCAACATTTGCAGTGAAAACCTGTAATCCAATAATCCAATATAAACTACAGCGTACAACAATAAGTGCTAATCGGGCTGCATGCATCGACGTGCGTGCTTACCTCATTACCGAAGACCGCAACTCACGAACACAACTGCCATAGACCTTGTTCATTGAGATATAGGGCGAGAATAAAACGATTTTTTTATATATCGGCTTTTTATGTTGTAAACGAGCAGGTAAATCAAACAAAAATTGCTCAAGATATCCCGACCGGCTGCGCCAATTTTAATTATTTTCGTTTATTCTGTACCGTTATCGTATTCTCTTCCTAAATCTCAAATTTGACCGGACATTTTACATAAAACACGTACACGAAAACACTGGTGCGTACATACCACTTCACAGGTGAATAAACAGGACGAACAAATACAAATCGTGTACAACATTATCCAATGAAGATTGCGACCATTTCATATTTCTCGTGTCTTGGCAATTGTAGATTCATGATAATAAGAGACAGAAAACACAGCTCAATTTTAGATGTTAAATAATATATAATAGTCACAATCTTCAGACAGTTTATAGTTGTATGTTATTTACTAGGACACTAGCGTGGGTTTGAACATTTCCAAAGTTTGTATTAGTGTATAAGTTTATCAATAATGTTTTCAATTTTAATGTATGTATGATGCTCAACATGATAAATTGTGTCGTAAACGGTTATGAAATGAAATTAGTGCGGAAGTAAGGCTCACGATTTTATTATGAAAAAGTATATTTCAAAATTGGCCATGAAAATTGTGTACAAGACCACTTAATGCTATTGCAACAATAAATATATAAAGTTGAATTAAATGAGTTACTCAATTGTTTAGTTTTCCAAATGAAAAAGAAATTGCAGTACACTCAGAGATTGCAATTTAAAAAAAAAAAAGTCAATCTGTAGAGAAAGTAATTTTGGTCAGATTCTATGCGCTCTACATACAAAAGATGATAAAGCTTGTAAAATTGAAACACGATATGACTTAGTAAATTTATAATAACGTAACAAAACATACGGATTGCTAAACTTTGACTGTGGTACCCTGGCTGGCAGTTGACCAGAGAATTGGCCAGACTATTGGAATACCAAGAGCATCAGATTTTCCAATTTAAATAGAATAGGGTTTGAACAAGCGCTAAACTTAGTTTTAAGAAGGTACGTGCTCTAGTAGGTACTTTTATATAAAAAAAGAAATTTCCATTTCCAAGTTATTTTTAAGAATTCAACGGAAATTAAGATTTTTGACTTGGACTTTGACTATAAATCGTGGTTAGTTTTAATCCCGTATTTCAATGAGCGCTCATTGATTCCTTCTTAGGTTACGCGCCCCTCCCTCTAACCAACAGTCTAACTCTTACAGTGCCGCGCGAGTATGTATATTTATAGTATTGTATATTTCGCATATTTTGATGAAAAGACATCCTGTTTTGTTTTTCAGGTTCAAACTTAATGACCATAATGAGAGATGTCTTAACGAGATATTTATGCGAGAAGTATAATTGTTTACTTTAACTCTGACATTAAGACTCGCAGGTTTAAACTACATGACCGTTTGTGAGATTCCATAGAGTAAGAGAAGTTCGGGGAGAGAGTAACACGAGAGGTTCGGGGAGAGATAATAATACGAGAGGTTCAGGGAAAGAGAGTAACACGAGAGGTTCAGGGAGAGATAATAATACGAGAGGTTCAGGGAAAGAGAGTAACACGAGAGGTTCAGGGAGAGAGAGTAACACGAGAGGTTCAGGGAGAGATAATAATACGAGAGGTTCAGGGAAAGAGAGTAACACGAGAGGTTCAGGGAGAGATAATAATACGAGAGGTTCAGGTAGAGATAATAATACGAGAGGTTCAGGGAAAGAGAGTAACACGAGAGGTTCAGGGAGAGAGAGTAACACGAGAGGTTCAGGGAGAGATAATAATACGAGAGGTTCAGGGAAAGAGAGTAACACGAGAGGTTCAGGGAGAGATAATAATACGAGAGGTTCAGGGAGAGATAATATTGGGTGTGTGAATATGACTCCGCCCTTTCTCAACAGATGTCGTTTTTAGTATTGTTTACGTGTACTAATAAATGACCATACTTGTATTCGATAGTACTGAATGTCAGCTATCTAACGCATTTTATGATATTTGGTTGAAGTGTAAGCAACAATTGTTTTCACCTTTTCGAAAATGTCGGTTTTTATTCCAAATAAACGTCATTTGCGGGAAGTGTTATTACATTATTTTATTGCGAAGAAAACTGCAGCGGAAACTTATCGTTTGCTTGTGGAGATTTATGGTGAGCATGCTCCGTCTAATACAACTTGCAAGGAATGGTTTCGACGATTTCAAAATAACGATTTTAGTACTGAGGATAAAGAACATGGAAAACCACCAAAAAAATTTGAAGATGCTGAATTGGAAGCATTATTGGCGGAAGATTCTTGCCAAACTCAATCAGAATTAGCTGCAGCATTAAATGTTGATCGTTCAACTGTTGCAAAGCGTTTACAAATGATGGGAATGATTCAAAAAGCCGGTTACTGGGTTCCACATGATTTAAAAGAAAGAGACATGGAACGTCGGAAAACCATTTGTGAAATGCTGCTTCAAAGACAGCAAAGAAAAGGATTTTTGCATCGGATAGTCACAGGAGACGAAAAATGGATACACTACGAAAATCCTAAACGCAAAAAAGCTTGGGTGAAACCAGGCGAACCAGGCCCATCACAGCCAAAAATAAATATTCACTGTGCCAAGGTCATGCTCTGTATTTGGTGGGATCAGAAAGGTATTGTATATTATGAGTTGCTCAAACCCTCTGAAACTATTAATGGAGAAGTTTACCGACGACAACTAATGCGTTTGAAGCGAGCCATAGAAGAAAAACGACCAGAATGGGTGAATAGACATAACAAATTAGTTCTTCAGCATGACAATGCCAAACCGCATACCGCAGAAGTCGTAAAAAGATATTTAGAGGGACAGGACTGGGAAGTGTTACCCCACCCGCCATATTCACCAGACATAGCTCCTTCGGATTACCACCTATTCCGGACGATGCAGACAGACCTTACTGGAGAAAAGTTTACTTCATGTGAAAGTATCAAAATTTGGATTGACAACTGGATAAGCTCAAAAGACCAGGACTTCTTCCAGCAAGGAATACGAAAACTACCTGAACGATGGGCGAAGGTTGTAGCTGCAGATGGAGCATACTTTAAATATTTTTTTTTTTTAATTTTGTAAGCGAACAAATGTTTTATTTTGACAAAAAGGGGCGGAGTCATATTCACACACCCAATAATACGAGAGGTTCAGGGAAAGAGAGTAACACGAGAGGTTCAGGGAGAGAGAGTAACACGAGAGGTTCAGGGAGAGATAATAATACGAGAGGTTCAGGGAAAGAGAGTAACACGAGAGGTTCAGGGAGAGATAATAATACGAGAGGTTCAGGGAAAGAGAGTAACACGAGAGGTACGGGAGAGATAATAATACGAGAGGTTCAGGGAAAGAAAGTAACACGAGAGGTTCAGGTAGAGATAATAATACGAGAGGTTCGGGGAAAGAGAGTAACACGAGAGGTTCGGGGGAGAGTCACACGAGAGGTTCATGGAGAGAGTAACACGAGACTTAGGGAGATAGAGTACCAAGCGGTTCGGGAAGTGAGATTAATAGGAGAGGTTCGGGGAGAGGGAGAGAGAGTAAGACGAGAGGTTGGGTTCACTCACCTCCGCCTTGTCGGCGAGCAGCGCGTGCAGCGTGGTGGCGAGGTGCGGCAGCAGGCGCGCGCGCGGCGCCGCCTGCAGGCACAGCGGGCCGCGCACCAGCTCCAGCAGCGCCAGCATGCGCTGCTTGCTGAGCCGCCCCATCGGCAGCGCCTCCAGCGCGCGCACCACGTACACGCTACACAACGAACACACATCACTTAACATTAGGTGGGCCTTCAGCTCGTCTCGTCAACCTTTCACGTAATAAAAAAAAACACAAGACATAAACGGCCGTATCTTTTGATTGCGTTGACTTGGAAAAAAGATTTTGTCTCCGCTCCTAGGAATTGCAGTCCAGAGTATTTGATTTGAATTTCAACTTGATACCTCCACGCATTCTTGATAAAAAGGGTCTTGACGGACGAACAACGAAGTGGTCCTGTAAGGGTTCTGTTTTTTTTCTTTTGAGATACGGAACCCTACAGAAGAACATGTTATATATGCTGACCATAGATCTGTGTCGGGGTAGACTTTGATGGCGTGAGGCACCGCGCTGGGCAGGAACTTGAGCGCCATCCCCTGGCACGTGAGCGCGTGGTCGCCGCACCGCATCAACCACACTATAGACTCTAGAAGATTCTGTAAACAAAACATTCTGAATTTAAAACCACCACCGTACCAGCTTCTAATTTTCCCACTGCAGGGACACCGGCCTCCTCTCGATAATTAAGAATGAATGGGCTTTGAACACGGGAACCCAATCTGGATTGATAGATGTCACATGTATTTTGGTTCTGAGACACGCCGGTTTCCTCACCATGTATTCCTTCACCGTTACGAGAACGTGGTATGACGCACATAGATTTTTCAATTGAAATACCCATTGCACGTGTGGGTTTGAACCAGCGACCTTCAGTTTGCACCGGATGGCGCTCAGATCACCACAGAGTACTCACATGGAACATGATCTTGAAGAGACACAGTACTCACGTCGAACATGACCTTGAAGAGACACAGTACTCACGTGGAACATGACCTTGAAGTGACACAGTACTCACGTGGAACATGACCTTGAAGTGACACAGTACTCACGTGGAACATGACCTTGAAGTGACACAGTACTCACGTGGAACATGACCTTGAAGTGACACAGTACTCACGTGGAACATGACCTTGAAGTGACACAGTACTCACGTGGAACATGACCTTGAAGTGACACAGTACTCACGTGGAACATGACCTTGAAGTGACACAGTACTCACGTGGAACATGACCTTGAAGTGACACAGTACTCACGTGGAACATGACCTTGAAGTGACACAGTACTCACGTGGAACATGACCTTGAAGTGACACAGTACTCACGTGGAACATGACCTTGAAGTGACACAGTACTCACGTCGAACATGAGCTTGAAGTCGTGCTCGTGCGCGCGCTGCTGCAGCTCGCGCCGCAGCTGCCGGCTGCGCACGATGAGCCGCACCAGGCTCTCGATGCACTTCATGCACACGAGGAGCCGCTTCAGCGCCACGTCGTCCGTGGACGCGGCAGAACGGATCGCCCACACTATCACGGAGATCAGATTCCTGCAAACAAAAACAATTAAATAATGTATATCACTACATAGTATAAAACAAAGTCGCTTTCTCTGTCCGTATATCCCTATGTATGCTTAAATCTTTAAAGCTACGCAACGGATTTTAATGCGGTTTTTTTAATAGATAGAGTGATTCAAGAGGAAGGTTTATATGTATAATACACTAGCAACTCACCCTGGCTTCGCACGGGTAGTTTCTGATACGACACTAATGCTTTGCTAACCGTGCGAAGCCGGGGCGGGTCGCTAGTTTAATATGTATTTATTTTTGATGTGAATTAGTGATGTACTGATCTGAGGGCCCACCTGGTAGTAAGTGACCCCCGCCCATGACAACAGTAATGCGACTCAGTATAAGATTTGGATCTTACACTGAGTCGCACTCATCCTGCTGCGTCCATCACCCGAGACGGGGATGATACGTCTCATGCGCATGTGATTTCACCGAAACCAATCAGAACCAACCGAAACCATCAAAATCATTTGATTTCAGTCAAAACCTTCCATTGGAACACAGCAATGCTAGTGCACCACTGCTTGGCGGCAGATTACCAGGTACGGAGGCAGCACTTCTCCGGGCGAAGTTTGCACACGTTCTACGGCGACCGACCGGTTACTGGCTCTGATCGGTAGTTACCGCTACCTCGCCACTAGATGGCGCTACTGTGCTAAACAAGGCTGCTGCTACTTTTGTTGCTCCTTTAGCACCACCCAACTGATACATGTAGGACGTACAAATCTACAAATTTATGGTATAAGGTGATGTAAACCTATCTCCCACAAAACATACGCACATCTCCGAACGGACAAGCCACAAATTCCCCGGGCTTTAAACGCGACCGTGTCACGTGCACGTAGACTTACTCGTAAGCGAGCGCATCGCAGAAGCTCTCGTCGATGTAGACGTGCAGCACGGGCTGGAAGTGCTGGTACTTGTGGTCCGCCACGAGGGAGATCACGCGCAGCAGGCACTCCAGCACGAGCACGCCGTAGCTCTTGTCCGTGTACCCGTCGGGGTCCTCCACCTGCAGGTAACCATTTACATGGGCAAACTAATATTTTCCGTGGCTTAGTTGGTAGCAGCCCCGGCTTCGAAGCGAGGGGTCCCGGGTTCGATTCCCGGCCGTAGCACACTTTGTTAGCATGAAGTTTGTCTTATATTTGTCCATGCCATCTGCGACATAGGGAATCCTAGTGCAGAGGTATGAGTGTGTAAAAAAAAAAAAACACGCATAATTACGCTACTATTTTCATTGATTACATTTCATTAATTTTTCTGTAATACAAATTAATTTACGTACGCAAAAGCCACTTAAAGCCGCTGACGGGCGCAATGCTATGCGACTTAGGACCTCGGTAGGGGAGAATTTTGGTCATATTTCGGTTCTCTATGGGCGGCGGTGACCACTTAACAGGTGGGCCGCCAGCTCGCTCCGTCACTAATATCGTATAAAAAAATAAAAACGAGCTCTATCCTAGTTACCTAACAGAATAAATCTACTCATTCAGACGAAAAATTAGTTCAGGTTCAGAACATAAGGGAGCGTAATTCCTTACAGAAATCAAAGTCCAACGTATGAAATTCTTGAGCGGTTTATTAAATTACGTAGTATATAAAAAAGGACACGTCTATGCAGGTGAGGTAAGTATCGAGAGAGTGATTTGACACAAATCTACTAACACCTGATGAAATCATCATAGCAAACTGTTATCGCGTCGTAAATATAAATATTGAAAGCACAAGGCTTGAACAAAATTAGCAATTTAATCGCTCATTGGTATTGAAGTAAGTTCTTTGTAATATGAACGTACAAGCTTCTAATGTTCCCACGGCAGGGGCACCGGCCTGCTCTTGACAACTCTGATCTACCACGGGAGCCCAATCCTGATTGGCACCTGTCACACGCCTTCGAATATTTCGGTTCTAAGACACGCCGCTT
Organism: Aplocera efformata; assembly: GCA_921293045.1. Taxonomy (NCBI): domain Eukaryota; kingdom Metazoa; phylum Arthropoda; class Insecta; order Lepidoptera; family Geometridae; genus Aplocera; species Aplocera efformata. The sequence continues at coordinate 7,831,122 of OV121060.1, forward strand.
TCCTCACGATGTTTTCTATCACCGTTACGAGAACGTGGTATTGCGCACAACAATTTTTCAAGTGAAAAACACAGTGCACGTGGGTGCACCAACCAGGTGGTGGGTGGGTTTGAACCACCCTGAGCCACCCACTCCTGCCTCCTCCTGCCAGCCTTTGTCATATAAATAATCTGATATTTTATAGTAAACTTTAAAAATAAGTTCTAAGTTCACGTTTGCGGGTTTAGCCACACCTTGGTCAATATATTGAAGAGTGCATCGAGTATGTCCTGGAGGAACTTGACCAGCTCCTCGCTGGGCACCTGCAGCAGCTTGCAGAGCGCCGTGCGCAGGCTGCCCTCCGCCGAGTGGTACGTGTTCCACTTCAGCACCCCCAGGATCTCCTCTGGAATACAACACCAAGTTAAACGTTAACATACTCATACCTCTGCACTACGATTCCCTGTGTCGCAGATGGACAAAAAAAGAAACACAAGACAAACACCCACGACACGAGAACAAACTTCATGCTCACCATAAAAAGTGTGCCCCGGTCGGGAATCGAACCCGGGACCCCTCGCTTCGAAGGCAGGGCTACTACAACTATGAGTGTGTTAACGTTGTTTGACCCTCCGTACCTCGCTGCGTCAGTTTGGTGGAGCACAGCTTGGTGGCGACGGTGAGGCTGTCCCGCTGCACCAGCGACAGGACCCCCCGGGACAGGCCCCTCTCGGAGCCGGCCGGCAGCGCGTCCCTCCTCATGGGCAGCTCGAGGCACGTCGCCGCCGCCTCCTGGTCCACGTTCGTGGTGTTGCTGCGTTTGTGGTCGATCTGAAACATACGATACCTTTGAACTGCGCACCGTGCAATCACTAGAGTACATATACATTTTTTTTGCATAAATGATTAAATGATAAAAAAATAAATGATTTGCACACTCCACTTCGCAAAGACTTCAGTTTGCCCGGGACCATGACGCATGTAACTGCGTCGAAATATCGGGAGTTAACAAAACTCACAAATCATGGTAAATATCTCGGTAACACAAATAATATACTAGAGTGCATGTTATTAACTGTGTCTTATTTGGTACTAATTTTTTTTCTTCTGTCACCTGTTACTGTCCTACCTATTTCTGTCACCTACTATTGTCCACTAGTACCTACTTATGTCGCGTCAAAATAAATATTTTTCTATTCTATGTTTACTTGTGTATGTAAAATTTGACGTATCGAAACTATACTCGAGATCTCAGAGGTTTTGGTTAACCTCTGGTTATCAAACAATACATTAGTCAACTTCAATAAAGGAGGAGATTATATGTTCCACTGTATATTTTTTTACAATATGTATGTACCGATTTCTCCGCCATTTGTCAAGCGATTAGGAAAATTATAGTTTTATTTGAAAGGATATTCTCTCAAATTGTATCTCTAGTATCCCCTAGTATATTAATATTGTCCGTTTCGTATAGTGTGTGTATACCTTGTAGACGCAGAGGGTGTGGTGCGTGTCGGGGGTGGTGGTGCCCTCGCGCTGCATGAGCCGCAGGTAGGCGAGCGCGAAGAACTTCTCCGCCCGGTCCTTGGCCTCGTTGGAGCTGCGGTGCCGGCAGAGGAACACCACGTGCGCCTCCTTGAACTCCTCGATGGCCAGGCACACCTGAACACATTGCAACAGACACAATGCTTTTATCTGAATAACGTACAATATATAATTACTAGCGTCTATAGGCGACGGTACCCACTTACCATCAGGTGGGCCGTTCGCTTGTGTGCCTCATAATTCACAAAAAAAAAATAGGGGGGTCCAGTTGCTCGCGTCCGTAGGTGTGTACCCTTTGATTCCCTACACGTACCCCCTGGGTGGTGCTAAAGGAGCAACCAAAAGTAGCAGTAGAACTTGTGCCAAGTTCGTCCGGAGAGGTACTGCCACCACATCTGGAATCTGCCGCCAAGCAGTAGTGGTTGCATTACTGTGTTCCGGTGGAAGGGTGTGGCTGCCGGTGAAATCACAGGCGTAATGAGACATATCATCCCCGTCTCGGGTGATGGACGCAGCGGGATGAATGCGACTCAGTAAAGATTTGTATGTCATACTGAGTCGCACGCATTATTGTTGTCATGGGCGAGGGTTACCGCTTACCATCAGGTGGGCCCTCAGCTCGGTCTGTCACTGAATCACATAAAGAAAAAAAAAAAAAAAAAAAAAGTGTCAAAACTATCCGAACGCCCAACAGACATAGCATCTGTCATCTCACTCGTTTCTTACACAAATCACCTTTCACAAAATTAAAAAAAAAAATATAAGAAATCGATATCTTATACAAGTAACAATATATTGGGTGTGTGAATATGACTCCGCCCCTTTTTGTCAAAATAAAACACATTTGTTCGCTTACAAAATTAAAAAAAAAAATTATTGAAAGTATGCTCCATCTGCAGCTACAACCTTCGCCCATCGTTCAGGTAGTTTTCGTATTCCTTGCTGGAAGAAGTCCTGGTCTTTTGAGCTTATCCAGTTGTCAATCCAAATTTTGATACTTTCACATGAAGTAAACTTTTCTCCAGTAAGGTCTGTCTGCATCGTCCAGAATAGGTGGTAATCCGAAGGAGCTATGTCTGGTGAATATGGCGGGTGGGGTAACACTTCCCAGTCCTGTCCCTCTAAATATCTTTTTACGACTTCTGCGGTATGCGGTTTGGCATTGTCATGCTGAAGAACTAATTTGTTATGTCTATTCACCCATTCTGGTCGTTTTTCTTCTATGGCTCGCTTCAAACGCATTAGTTGTCGTCGGTAAACTTCTCCATTAATAGTTTCAGAGGGTTTGAGCAACTCATAATATACAATACCTTTCTGATCCCACCAAATACAGAGCATGACCTTGGCACAGTGAATATTTATTTTTGGCTGTGATGGGCCTGGTTCGCCTGGTTTCACCCAAGCTTTTTTGCGTTTAGGATTTTCGTAGTGTATCCATTTTTCGTCTCCTGTGACTATCCGATGCAAAAATCCTTTTCTTTGCTGTCTTTGAAGCAGCATTTCACAAATGGTTTTCCGACGTTCCATGTCTCTTTCTTTTAAATCATGTGGAACCCAGTCACCGGCTTTTTGAATCATTCCCATCATTTGTAAACGCTTTGCAACAGTTGAACGATCAACATTTAATGCTGCAGCTAATTCTGATTGAGTTTGGCAAGAATCTTCCGCCAATAATGCTTCCAATTCAGCATCTTCAAATTTTTTTGGTGGTTTTCCATGTTCTTTATCCTCAGTACTAAAATCGTTATTTTGAAATCGTCGAAACCATTCCTTGCAAGTTGTATTAGACGGAGCATGCTCACCATAAATCTCCACAAGCAAACGATAAGTTTCCGCTGCAGTTTTCTTCGCAATAAAATAATGTAATAACACTTCCCGCAAATGACGTTTATTTGGAATAAAAACCGACATTTTCGAAAAGGTGAAAACAATTGTTGCTTACACTTCAACCAAATATCATAAAATGCGTTAGATAGCTGACATTCAGTACTATCGAATACAAGTATGGTCATTTATTAGTACACGTAAACAATACTAAAAACGACATCTGTTGAGAAAGGGCGGAGTCATATTCACACACCCAATAAGTATAGCTCACCTTGAATGTCTCCTGCCAGCGCGGCTTGTCGTCGTGGTAGTACACTATCGAGGTGTACTCGTCCACCAGCGGCACCCCCGCGCCGATCGAGATCACGCCCTGAAAATATTCACGGAACTCTAATAGACGTATATCAATCTCCTTCAAAATTTCTAAAGGTAATTCTTTCAGCAGTATGTAGCAGTAGAACTTGTGCCAGGTTCGTCCGGAGAGGTACTGCCATCACACCTGGAATCTTTCGGTAAGCAATAGTGCTCGCATTACTGTGTTCCGGTGGAAAGGTGTAGGTGCCGGTGAAATCAGATGGGAGACGGCGATGATACGTCTCATACGTATCATCCCAGTCTGAGTCGTACTCATCCCGATGGACGCAGCAGGATGAGTGTGACTCAGTGTAAGATCCAAATCTTATACCGAGTCGCATTACTGTTGTCATGGGCGGGGGTCGCCACTTACCTCCAGCTGGGCCTGTCCGTCGTTCCGGCGCTTAATCACATAAAAAAAAACGTTTCTAAGTATTTTTCTACGAATTCAATGGAAATAAAGTATTTGACTTTGAAAACCGTTTCTTTTTTTTCACTTAAATATTCAAAAAGAAGAGGCAGGCGTCATGCACAAATTTCACTTAATCGAAAAGATGACGCAGCCATCATTCACAAATCCTGAGCTAAGATTATCTCCGTACCAGCCTCTAATGTTCCCACTGCAGGTACACCGGCCTACTCTCCACAATTGAGAGAGGCCTACTCCTAAGTTTCTCTCACCGGCATCGTGCGCCCCTTGGAGTCCACGACCCGCGCCGTGAGCTCGATGTTCCGCTCGGAGGACTTGCCCCCCCCCTTGGAGAAGCTCCCCCCGCTGAGGGTCACGTACAGCTCGTTGCGCGCGTCCCCCGGCAGGATCACCTCCGGGAAGCCCATCTTGCGGGCCTCGCAAACGTTGCCCACAACGAGATGCGGGTTCTCTTCACGGATCTAAAGAAACATCAATAATCAATTTTGACTAAAAATTAAATGCTGTTCGTTGGTATGCGCATCACTTAAGAACGCAATGTAAAGAGAATTCATGTTCATATGAGGTTAGACCCTAAACTGATATATATTACAATTTATGCTTACTTTTGGGGCTAGAAGGATATCTGTAAAATGTTCAGCATATATATCTTATCTTAATATATATAAATTACGTGTCACGATGTTTGTCCGCGATGGACTCCTAAAATACTAAACCGATTTTAATCAAATTTGTGCACCGTGTGCAGTTTGATCTAACTTGAAAGATAGGATAGCTCACATCTCAATTTATGATCGCAATATTATCATATGACAAAAACGTTAGCCACAGCAACGCGTGGCCGGGTCAGCTAGTATATATATATATATTACTAGATGTACCCGGCGTCCACGTAAAGTATTACGTAAGTAGTAAAAGAAAGAAATATTTTTTGGGCCAGAAACCCTCGCGGGCTTACACCGGAACAATGGTTTCGGAACGCATAGATAACATATAAATATTGATTTTTATTTATATAGATCCTAACGAATATTATAAAAGCAAAGGTGAGTTCATTTCTTTGTTGCGCTTCCACGCTTAAGCCAGTAAACCGATTTTTAAAACTCTTTCACCAATAGAAAGCTACATTATCAGCGAATAACATAGGCTATATTTTATCCCCGTATTCCCACGGGAACGGGAACTGCGCGGATGAAAGCGCGAGGCGCAGCTAGCAGATAAAAAAACAGTGTGTATATTGTGACCTGTTTGAGTCCGCCCTCGACGAGCTGGAGAGAGACCCACAGCCCCTGCGCCTGCTTCGCGTCCTTGATGTCTCTGTTCGCGATCACCTTCTTCAAAAGCGAGTCCAAGTTCTCTTTCTCCAACCTGGAATACAAAGTCAAAATATATTTATTCATCCATCTATATCCATGTAAGTGTAAATTGAAATCCATCCATCCATGTAAATGTAAATTTGACATAGCCAAGTGTTCACAAATGATCCTATGGTGAAAATAAATGCGTATGAGTATCAGCCTCTAATATTCCCACTACATACACTAGCGTACTCTCTATAATTGAGAGCGAATGGGCTTTGATCTACCACGGGATCCATGTCCAGATTGGTAGGTCATATGTCATCGAAATTTTGGTTCTAAGACATGCCGGTTTCCTCACGATGTTTTACTTACCGTTTCGTGAACGTGGTAATGCGCACATAATTTTTTTACAAATTCTTGAGTTTTTCACTTATACGTCTTAATATTTCAATTTTATTATGTTTATAACTACATAGTTATATTGTATAAAATGTCCCAATCTGACACTTAATTAACGTGATGTATTAAATTGTGTTATAATAATTAATGAATTACCCGACATGAGAAATATGTATTACCGATTTTGATATTTCATTTAGCTCACAAAATTAAATATTCCTTTAAATTCATGGACTCATATCTGATAGCTGATGTTACAAGGACGTAACTTAGCCTACGTCACTCCTTATAACATCAGATATCAATTTACTTTACTTTTATCACACCGTGTAAAAAAAAATAGTTCAGTTATTAATCAGGTAGTTATTATTATGGGGGTTGCACTCACGCATAGAAGGGCAGCTGTATATGTTTGTCGGGGTTGTCGTGCGTGAGCGAGCGCTTGACGTCTGCGCACGCGACGCCGAACGGCCGCCGCATCGCGCCCGCACCCCCGCCCCCCGTGCCCCCCGCGCCCCCCGCGCCCGGGGGCGCGCCCAGCGCCATCGAGCTCCGTCTGCAAACACATCAAATACCACATTACAGATGATATAGATAACTTTATTGATATACCAATCACGCTTTTTCCCCCAGAAACCCCTTGGCATTGGGGACCCCTTAACATCAGTCGAGTTTTATAATAATAATAATTTTATTTTTTCAGACAACTAGATCCAAACGTGTCAATATCTTAAGGCTAGGGGTTACTAACCCCTAATAATTAAAACAGATTTTGTCCTCTGGGTGAGCTTCCACACCAGAGGACATGCATAGTTGTTTGCTATCACTTTCAGGATACTGTTGCTGCTCGCGCGCAATCTGCTTAACAAAGAGGCAGTTTTTTTCCGCCAGATGGCGTCAAAAGTATCTGTGCGCGCATCGGCGAACATACCTGCCTGTTTCATAATAACACAATTCGTAGTCCAGACTTTTGAGCCAAATAATAATTAGCTTTTTAATTACATTATTACTTAAATTTAAATATTGTGGATTTTATGAATTCAATTGTACAAATGTGGAACAAAAACGTTAAAGTGTTTTTGGCAAAGCTTGTTTTTAGGGGGGGGATTAAAAAAACATATTCGTCAAACAATATTAGTCGTGCATCACGCATCGTCTTCACTCATACCTCTACGGTCTCTGTGTCACAGGTGGCATGAACAAAATATAAGGACACATAAGTATATAATAAGTAGTAAACATTTTATGAAATACTAGCTGCGCCCCGCGGTGTGACCCGCAGTTGGACTTCCTACGGGAACCGTACCCTTTCCGGGATAAAAAGTAGTGTATGTGCTCTTCCAGACTATAATCTATCTCTGTGTCAAATTTCATCCAGGTCCGTTCAGCCGTTCTGGCGTGATTGAGTAACAAACATCCATCCATACTTACAAACTTTCGCTTTTATAATATTAGCAGCTGCTCCCGAGAAATTTGAACAGAAACATCTAAGAGAAACTTGTGAAAAAGAATATCAAAATGTGTACAACACGGACCATTTGAAGCTGGCAAAAACTTGTCACTGACAACTTTCATCCTTTCAAGCCTTTTTTCGCGATTCTAATTTATCGTTACCAAATTATATTACAAGTCAATTTTACGAAATTATGACCTTCAAAGTCAAAGTCAAAGTCAAACTCATTTATTCCTTTAGATCTCAAGTATCATTTGGACACGTCAAATTTTACACATACATGTACACATATTCGTGAGCACATAACGTGTCACAGGAACTCCCCAGGCACATTACATGCACACAGATATGTCAAATTACAGTCAGTTTTCATGTTTAAGCTAATCTTATTTGTTAAGTTTACGTATGTTCCAACCCTAACCGACCAAATCAAAAACCAATCAAAAGACCTTGGTATGGTAATGACCTTGAAACGGTTGTACTCGTTTCACCCGGAGCTGCGGACACACAGACACACATAGCGGTGAAACTTATAACACTCCTCTTTTTGGGTCGGGGGTTAATCCAGGTGTGAAAGCGTAACAGACAGTTACTTTCGCATTTATAATATTAGTAGAAATAATTCTCGAAAACGCAAAAGTGACATCAGATTCTATATTAGTAAATCATCGCTGTCATGCAGAATAAGAATATTCATGGACATTCCACACATGAACTAGCCCCAAACTAAGCATAGCTTGCACTATGGGAACTATATTACTAAAACACCAAACGACCAACAGCATAGAGGGCAGAGTTAGTACTGTAAAGCCAATCTAATAGAATGTATACATAAGTAATACATTATATTGAATAGGTTGTGATAAAAATTTATTACCTGTGGTCAATGTTCTGCGGTTCCATGGATCCTATGCGTACAATATTACAGACTAGATAGATTTTTTCATTTTTCAATAAGTCATTGCCGAAATCCTGAAATAAAAACGAGAATTTCGTCATATATTTAAAAACAAACTAATTTTTTTTTTTTTTGTATATATTATTTGACCAGCCTTTATACTAATAAAGAATACTAACGGAAATGTATTTTCTACAAACGGATTTGTATTATTTGACATACTATTATAGTTTGACATCTCCGTTAGTAATTTTTTATTAGTATAAAGGCCTTCAGATATATAAAAAAACTTATTATTAACGTTTTTTTATATATGTTCACTTTTGTTACATATATATAAACCAAAACGGCGGACAATACACATCAGCCACTGTACAATACATAACCGTTGGCTAACAACAATACACACCGTAAAGACGGCACACGCGATGGTGGAATGCAAGTTGTGCGTGGGCCACCGCATCAGCAGGTGCTCCGAGAGCTTGTTCCCGAGCGCGTCGTGCAGCGCCAGCGCCAGCTCCGCGCACCCGCTCATCCGGCACACGAAGTTGTGCACCCGCACCACCACGGAGAAGCTCCGCGCGCTGCCGGACGGCGCCGGCGCCGGCGCCGCGGGCGTGCTCTCCTGCACAATTAACATATCTTTATACCACACTAGCTGCACCCTACTTTGGACTACCAACGGGAACCGTACATTTTTCCGGGATAAATAGCCTATGTGCTATTCCTGACTATTATATATCTCTGTGCCAAAGCCTTACAAACTTTCATACAAAGATCCATCCATTCTTACAAACTTTCGCGTTTAAATATTAGTAGGATTTGCTCGTAAACGGTCTCTTATTTTACCAATTTCAATATCGTACTGTGTCTCATAACGTACTTGTGGGTTATTGTCATTTGAAATGCACAGTTTATTATTTTTAATAAGATTGTTCAATACATTTGCACATAAGGAGGTTTTTATATAAATAAATAGTTTGTTTGTTATACCTATTAACCTTCTTTCAATATGTCATATTTAAATATTAATAGAATCAGAATAGTTCAGTATATCAATAATAGATGGCGTCAGGTCTGCGAAAAGCTAGATCGCGCTATCGTTGCGTTTTGGCGAGAACGTCAAGTTAAATGTAATGGTCTGAATAAATGACTTCAAACAGGAACTTCTTGTTGTTATTGTATTTCACCTGAAGTTGCCCCAGCTCCCTGGTTTGGATTTGTACAAAGATAAAGCACGCGATTTATCAAGATGCTCCTTGAATGAACCTTGTGAAAAAAATTGTTAAATGATATTGTGAAAATCGTATCGTGATTCAGCGGTGAAATAGACAGATGATAGCAGCGAGTGATCTATTTGGAGATATGAATAGTCTTACCATATTCTTGTCTATCCTGGTGTTGGCTTCGTCGTGCAACGCGTTCAGTTTGTACGCGGATATCTGTGTGGGGTCCACGAGCTGGCCGTTTGGATTCCGTACTGCCAGCTCCATCCCTAGCGCCCTGGAACAACACAAGCATATTCAACAGCAGAACAACTTGACTTTGGATGACTAGACCAGTTGCTCGCGTCTATAGCTGAATACCCTCAGAATCCTTACACGTACCTGGGTGGTGCTAAAGGAGCAACCTTAGGAGTAGGCACTGCGATTGGAAATCAGCCGCAACGCGCGCAACGTGGCCCAGATTCAACCAATTCTGGCATTAGAAGGGGAACCAAACAAAAGCCCCTTGTCAATGGTAAATAGCTCCAGCAGCGCCTGCCTGCTCACTTCCATGAACTTCAGCAGCCTTGCATCATTGGAAGAGGAACATACCTGTTCCCCTTGTCGATAGTGAATATGACGGTGCGCGCCTTCCGCCGCAGCTGGTCCTGCGGCAGCGCCGCGCTGGCGGACTCGGCGCGCAGCTCCAGCAGCGCCCGCATGCTCACTTCCATGAACTTCAGCAGCCGACCCTCATTGTTCTGAACATCAAATTTGACATTATTTATTTTCTAACTCATTTTGTATACATTTTTAACCACCGATTGCGGAGTGAGACCCAAGTTGGTGGCTAGGGCTGCAGAGAGATCTGTATTAAACGATACTTGCAGCGCGCATTCTGTCAATCGGTGACAATTATGTCAAACAACTGACAGTTATCCTTTTAAACAACTGAAAGTTATGTCAAACGGATGTCAAATGGTTACAATAAAAAGTTTATATTGTCAAAAGCTCAGAAAGTTATATTGGAAAAGTTAATAAGATCGTCCAGTTTCCTCAATATTTCTAATGTTCCGCGCAACTTACTCATTTTTTTTCTTTCATAAGATCTTTCTCCTGACAATAACAAACACAACAAAAAAAGAATTAGCAAAATTGGTCCAGCCGTTCACGCGTGATGCCGCGACCAAGAGGAATAGGAATCATTTTTATATATTGTATATAGATTAGTATTAGGTTCGAACAAGCGTTTCGGGGCTAACTGTTACTTAGCCAAAAGGATACTTACGACATACAGCTTTTTCCATTGCGGCAGCCACTCCCTCAAAGTGACGGCTATGTCGTGAACCACGCCGCTGCCGCCGGCGGAGGCCACCACTGTTTCACCGCATCTGTGGTCAACCATCAACCTGTCATTGTGCTTCAACAAGATATTGATTTTAAAAACACTTTCACTCATTCTCCTCGCCTTTAAGGGGTGAAATTTATTCCATATCTAATGATGAAAAAAAAAAGGATCATCCAATTCGGTCAGCAATTGGCGAAGATACCCACCCCACACCCGTAGCTCGAATCAATAAGCCAGGCCGTCAAACTTACAAGTATTAGTCCATATATTGAAAACTACTGAACCGATTTGATGAAACTTCTCTGTTCCATAGGTTGAAATGAATGTAAGCGAATAATAAAATTATCGTCAGTCCGATCAAAGAAATGTTCCAAAGAAATGCGTGGACAAACGTTTATAGGTATCTATATAAATATTTATACATGTATTTATATATACCAGTAATTTAAGATAATCTTCTGAAAATTTCAATATACTTTGTACCAATAGAATACATGTGATTTTTTGACGGGGGTAGATATGTGTATTTATATTTTGGAAGACCTAATAGATTGATGTCGTTCCAATAATAATACATCAATAAGTGTCGAATTGATAGCCTCCTTATTTTAGAAGACGGTAATAAATTGAAAAATAAAGTGTTGAACTTGCAAACTGGAATTGCACTGGAATTGCAAAGACCATGTCTGCCAATCAGTATTACAGAATGAGAGAGTTTACAATAAAAAAAAAACATTGAGACATTCCCAAAGTGTCAGGACTCCGATTAAAAATTAAAACAATGTGACCGTGTCAACGACCGTGGACGATTACCATGGTCCCTGTGTCATGAATCATCACCACGCTGCCAATGTAAATGAACACTTAAGCACCAACGATTACGGTTCAGTCGTAGTACCTTATTATAGGGCGATAAGGTCACAGTTGAATCACAGTTGAATTTCGGTTTAATTAATTTACGACTGAAAGTGCATTATTAAGAGTTGCGAGCACCAGTACATGTTGTCCCTTTGATGCTCATTCTGAATATAATAAACGTGTACACATTCATATCCTTGCGCTACAATCCAATGTGAGAAATATCCAATGCCCGAGGGCAATCTTTATGGTCACACTAGGCATTCTAGAAAGAGGTCTAGAACTGAAGAATGATCAAGGAGGCCATTAGTATCTGCCCCATCCACAAAAGACATTTCAGTCAATCATGATTCAGTCACTGTCATTTCAGACAAGCAGTTCTTCAAACAACTTCCCTCACCTGTCTACGATGCAGTTGCGTATGGTGACGTAAGTCTTCGGGAAGGCTCCGCTGCCGTCCCTCCGCAGGCTGGTGCCCCAGTACCAGTGATCCGTCTGCCGCTCCAGGTGCACCAGCTCGCCGACTTCGAGCGGCAGGTGGGGGGCGCCGGTCTTGCCGGTGAAGTTGTATATCGCTGTAAAACAGAAATTCATTTATATAGACCATGATCTGCTTTCAGACTGTCCACGTTGTTCGCGTCCGTAGTTGAGGACACATATATTCTTTGTGATTCTAGAAAATAACGTAGCAGTAGAAGCAGTGACAAAATTAGGGTAACAAATGCCACTATACTAGTTATTCTCTCGTCAAGCACGATACATGTGCACACATTGTGCATATGTATCGCTGCTGTATTCAGGTGAAAAGGTGAGAGCTGATAAAATGACAGACCCGTTCTATCAGTCCTGACACTGGGATAACCGCAATCCGTCCCTTCAGAGTTGCGACATAATGGCTCCTGGGTCGAATAATTTGCTGTTATGATGGAAGAAAGCCACTCAACATGAAAGGAACCGAAAGTATATTCTACAAATTTAAAAAGAAATCGCTTTAACCTCTCTGAAAATCTCTCAAGTGTCTTTGGAAGCCAACTGCTAGAACTAATACGGCCAAATGAGATATCATCAACTTGGAACAGGTAAAGAGGTTGTGGCGCTCGAATACAAGACATATCTCATTTACTCTTTTACTGCGGCCCTGAATCCTGCAGGATCTGAATGAGGCATCAGATAGGGCTGATTGATGTTGCCACAGACTGGTCAAAGTAAATTTTATATGAGAAGAAAAATGAATGTATTCGTTCGTAATCGACCCGTTGTCTGATGTTTAATGATCTTAAAGGTTAAATATTATGAGAGCGTTCTTAATAATATCACGCCATGCATAGAACACTTCGTTTTTCAAGAAGATATCAACATTTTTTATTTTATTAGCAGCTTATAAATATGCTCAATTCCTAACTTTAATTACAACCCAATTTTCTAAGTCAACAAGTTCAAGTTAGGAAAATATGTTTTTTATTTATTACGTAACCATTATGGTATAAGGAAACAGTGTGTTCAGTTAAAACATATTTCTAGTTATATCCTGTTCTACGAAGAGCAGTGTAAGCTCAAAATGAGGGACTAGGTAAATATAATTAATTTCTGAGAGTAACCAACGTGGTCCTCTCAGACATTAATCCGGTTCCACATGTTAAAGTAAATTTAATTTCTAACAAATTATTATGATTTTCGTAAAATAAAGAAATTTACAAATTACTACAGAAAACTTATATTATTATCATGTCATGTATCATGTCCTTACTTATAATACATGAAACGTTCTGTATATTGTAGTATATATTCTCGCATCGGGCGTTCTTTATTCTATCTATAGTACTCATTTATTCATTTAGATCTCAAGTATCGTTTGTACACGTCAAACTTTACTTGCACAAGTAAACATATTCGTGCGCATGATGTAGCGCAGCTCCTTACATGCACTCAGATATGTCAAATTACAGTCTGTTTTCATGTTTTAGCTAGTCTGATTTGTCAAGTTTACGTCTGTTCCAATCCAAACAACCCGAGGGGAAGAAACAAACAAGAAACCCACCGGAAACGTATCACGAATATACTGCGGCAAAAGTGGAACAAATTCATTTCCAAGCATTTATTGTGATCTAAGTAATCAAATATTGAATAGTAACCTTTTAAAATAAATAACTCAACGTTTTAACTGTCTTCAATTTATTAATTGACTATAACTGCATTTCGGTCGTGATTAAAAAATCACGGTACGGAACACTAAACACATAATTACGAACCTATTAACAAAAAAAACACCGTTGCTATGCAAATTAACAACTCTGACATAACAGGCGCAAAACCATCGCAAACCTGACGAATATGAGCAGCGTTTCCTGCTTCTATGTTCCCATTAAGGCTACCACCAATTTGGCAGAACAATGTGTTGCCAAAACAAAACAAGCGAGCCATTACAGTTGATTTTGCGTCCAAGTAATAGGTAATCATCGAACGAATTGCAGTGCCATTATGGCGACCCTGGAGTGAGCTATACGTATGATGTGACATTACCGGTGAAATTACAGCCACATGAGGGCGCGACGCAATGCGACTCCGATCTTCTAATACTTCTGTAGGTCGGCCCGAATCGTATTGCTGTCATATCGTGTCTACTGGCGGCGGTAATCACTTAATATCAAGTGGACTGCCAGCTCGTTCCATTATTGATTTTGTATCAGAAAATATCATAAATCCTAAAATCTAGTATACAATATCTATTAAGTACTAGTGAACACACCATGCAGCATTTTTAATACTAAATCAAGAAAATATTCGAAGATTATGTATACGCGAATTAAGCGATAACCGACGAAACGGTCGTACTCGATATAGGGACAAAATACAAAGAAAATTATTTTCATTAAATATTTAATCCGAACAAAGTAATTACAAAAAACCTATCAGGTCACAAAACTATATAATACGCACATAGGAATTCTGCGCGATAACATCTTATTATGCATATTTTCATAACGCATCACAACAAAATTTGTCTGGCCTTACTAGTGTTACTATTAAATGTAGCTAAGCAGAGACAAGAAAATCTTGACCTATGCTCGGCCCTTTTAGATCGACAACTCGTAACTACGTTTTAACCACTCAAGAATAACAAGTCCCTAATGGAGATAATTATTCCGAACATAAAAATAAACTTAGGGCTCAACGATCCACATCCTGTGGCAGTTGTCGCAAAAAACTTATGAAACAGTCGTTAATTAGTCTAGTGTTCTGCTACCTAGCCGGGGATTGCAGACACGCGAGATGGCCCTACTTACTTTTTAGCAGCTATGCTTAACATTTTTTACAGGTTCTGTACCCAAAGGGAAAACGGGAGCCTATTACTAAGACTCTGCTGTCCGTCTGTCTTTGCAAATTTGTATTCTTTATGAGAAATAAATATCTTAAACCATTACTTAACTCTAGCTTAACGGTTCCTTACTGCGTCCATTAGTGTAGATTTAAAAAAATCCCTTTCAAATCTATAGTACGAAGCGCCATAAGTAACCATAAAACATCTCTGAGTGCGGCTGGAAAACATAAACATTACTTAGCATTTAGTTTACATGATCACATGCGCATGGGATGTAACATCTCCGTCTCGAGTGATGGGCGCAGCTGGGTGCGACTTGAATGGTTACTTGGACGTATTGCTGTTATGGACGAAGGTAACCGCTTAACATCAGGTGGGCCTATAGCTCTTCCCGACACTTTTGTTACATATAAAAATATCTAAAAAAAACCCCGGGTCATTTAGAACACTTCCGCTAAAATGAAAATGAGCGATTTTCCTAAAATACAGCTTCGTGATCCGTCTCTACCTGTAGGTATAATAATAATCGATAAAATCTATTTCAATACTTTCATCCCTTACTTTATCCCTTATCCCTAAGGAGGTACACCCTACCATTTTAAAAAAGAAACATCCATATCACTCTATAATGGGCGAAGAAAAAGTCACAAGAAAGCAAAATGAAGACAAATGAGATCTCTTCTGGAAAAATATAGGATCAAAATTAGGAAAATATAGGAAAAAAAACGGTGATTTCAGCAAACCTTGAAGGGTATTTTGATTTTGTTCCAAGACTTATAATTTAGATCGAGATTCTTCCTGAAGATATCTTTTCTGAACTGAAATTGAAGCTCTAAACATTGACGCGTAATCTGCTATTTACTTTGCTCAATCACGACCAATTGCAACGGTGACTTCGGGCTACGTGTACTTTAGTATCAATTCGAAAACGGAACACGGCAAGTTCCGTTTTCGAATTGTCAGCAGAAATAGGTATGGCAGTATTTCTTCGGTAAAACTCTGCATAAAGTTAGTTCTCCATAAACTATTTTACAACTCTCTGCTGCAAATTATATTGTGAAATAGGATAGTTTATGAATAAATAGGATCGTGACTAAAAATTACATCTGAAAAGGTGATTATACTATGTTAATGACGTGGTGAACCAAAGGTCCGCGCGAAGACTTCCAGTCCAGAAGCAGCTGAATCGGTCGCTGAAAAAATCAAAGACATCTACCAATCGGGATTGGGCTGCCGTGGTAGATACACAATACGTGGTGAGAGCAGGTCGCAGTCCGTGCAGTGGGAACATAGAGGCTAATACAGACATTACCAATCCTCCAATTTTTCGGCTACTAATCGATAATTGGAATCGAATGATGCACTATTCTAATGATTGCACTTACAATGACAAATCCGAAGCAATCACAGCGGGGGAACGCGTGAGTCAACTAAGGCAACACAGTACGCAGTGAATGCAGATCCAGTTAGGACTACGAAATTATAGATCTGACTGGGTATAACTTGGCTTTCATAGTCAGCTACCAGACTCTATGTGCCGTAGATGACTTGAATCCACAGGAACACAACATGAAGACTATGTTTAATGTGGTGTTCGTGTCATAAGCATAGCGGCTTCGTGGACAAAGCGCCAACACCTTTACGACGCAGCTAACGAGCCCGGGAGTGGTTACCTTGCAAACAGTGCCCCCAAATTTAAGCGTACCTATAACTATAATAAGATGCTTATAATCAAAGCTATGCTATTTCAGCTTTGGTACGGATAACTAGCAACCCAAGTCGAGGTCCGTGGAGAGTAGTTACAGCTTTTACTAGTTTTTAAGCCGGTTGAGAACCAATAGTCTGGAACTGGGTAATATTTTGTACACCTCAGTTTAATTCTATGAGTTTCCCAAAAATAAGTTAAGCGGTGCACGGACAACTCCGTGCACCGCTTAACTTATAATGTAAAACTAGGATCGCAGGGAACGAACTGTACCCTGAACCCTGGACTCAGACCAGAATTTTCAAATGGAGATTCTCGTAGTACAAGCTGTACTTAGTTTGGGGCTAGATCACGCTGTGTGAAATGTCCACGAATATTTATTTGCCAAGTCTAGTACTTTTTAAATTCTGCTCAGATATCCGATCCATATAGCACCTGTCACACGATACTGTAATGAGATATTGGTACACAGAGCTATGGAAACGTATAATACCCGAAGGCGTGCCACCACTGTAGCTTAAGGCTTCAGATGTTCTCGTCCATATATTAGTATAGGATTTGAATAAGCGCCAAACTTATTAATAAGAACTACTGACGTAATTTTTAATAAAAAATAGTGACTGAAAACGTGAAGTGTTTATTCAAATAATTCAATGGAAACCAAAGTTTTCTACTTTGGCTTGGCTTGCTCAATCTCAAAAATGTACATTGAAGGAAAAGTCAAGATCTTTCTGACACTTAAATATCTTGATAATATCAGTAGAGTTACCCCAAAATATAATCCCATACCAGATGTTGGAGGCAATCAGACCATGATATGCTATTGATAGTGTTTGAACAACATAGAGGTTATAAATGAAACTGTTCATTTTCTTGCATAAATCATTCAAATGTAACTTACAATGACATTTTTTGCCATTAAAATTCTAATTATTTGTTATTTAATTTTTTGGTCCTAAAATTTTAAATTGTCTCCTTATTCAAATACATTATTTTTATAGTTTATTTATTATGATCATTTAAAGCCGCGGGATCGCGTTGTCTAAAATTAATAACTTTTATTTGAGTAGTACATACTTTTTATATTAATTAATTGCAAGGGTTATCTATCTACCATTTATCTTGCTATATTCTTGAAGTTGATTAGTGAAATTAGGCTCAAGAGATCGTGTGAATTAAAAACGCCTTCAGCATTTAATTTTGGCGCGAGTTCTAACCGTTCCAGAACCTCCATGGGGAAGACCAGACAATCGGAACTTCGCCAATTCATTCTCTGAATCAACGAGCGTCGGTTGGTATTTTGACAACGCAAATTGAACTTCCTCAGGTAGCGGAAGGAGGGGAATTGGCCGCATTATTGCTAAATTACCAACCTTTGATTCCACAATAAAAAACACGTGCGAATGGAATTCTGACCCAAAATAACCCGTATGTAAAAGTATTGTATGCTGTTTTACATTCCTCTTTTCCAGAGGGGTTTTGTGAATGATGATGCGGAATCCTGATTTTTTTTCTTTTTCTAAAATAAAAGTGTTCTATGTGGCTCCTTATAACATCAGCTATCTGTCAGTGAAAGTCCCGTTAAAATCGGTCCAGTTGTGTCGGAGTTAAGCCGGAAAAAACAGAAAGACAAAAAATTAAAAATTGTTTTTATTGGTATAAGTACCGCGTATACTATCAAATGCATTTTAGTAAAAAGCTGTTATTTTGACATTACAAACATACACTTGAATTTTATTTATTTGTACCTGTATATAATAGATATATAGATTGTTGACTGTTAGCGAAGGACATTACAGACAGACAAAAATCTCTCACGACAATTATTTTCCAACGGATGGACGAGGTCATATTAATATTGCAAGACGATGAATCTTCAGCAAACAAGTCATTACATACTTTTGGAGTAATAATTACTAATAGCGGCAACACGTAAAACTATTATATTATATTATACTTTTTGTAAAAAAATTACGGTTTTACAAGAAATAAAATTATATAGGCAAATTTTAACAGCAAATGTTAAATAAACACATTAATTTCGAAATCGAATTCGTTACAGCACTTTCCGAGATACCGAAATAAATATATATATACAAGATTTGCCCGTTTAAAGTGTGCTCGTTAAAATATTTGTGAAAAAACCGAAACAAAAAATAAAATGATAATAAATCGTGCTTCATTCTCTAGCGGTAAATATTACCATCGTGAGAAAGGAGCGTGGTGGCCCGGGGGTACAGACGACGGTTTGCAAACAAAAAAGGTGAAACAAAGCATTTATTTCGTTGCTTGAAAAATAATTACGCAATACTACGTTTTTAAAGAAAACATCTCAACGAAACCGACATGTCCTAGAACTGAAAATTCGAAGACATTGGGTACAGCGACGGAAGCAGAACTACTACGAGCTATGAGGCCAGTTTTGGCGGCAGAGGAAACGTTGTGAGCAGACAGTGGTTGATCATCATTGGTTATCGAGTGCCGCGCTGACGCGGTCTATAGCTTGCTACATATAACTCTTAGGAATTTAGCTAACCAACGTTACACGAGTTTTAAGGAGGACCTCCCCCATTAGCAATTAACTGTTCAACTGTTCTTTACATCTAGTGTCGCAAGGTGACATGGCATCACAACACATACATGTAAGATCCAATAACAAATTTAATGCTCATCACACAAATGGTTCCTCCGGCCAGGAATGGAACCCGGCATCCATCACTTCGAATGCAAGGTTACTAGCCATAGAGCCATACAGTTAATTTTCAAGGTTTAATTAATTTTATTTCATAAGTTTGCTCCGGTCTCATCTAATTTTAATCAATATAAGATAAAACAAAGTTAAAGTCAAAATAATTTGTTTCTGTTGAATTCTTAAAAAAAAATTTAATAACGTGACTTTTTTAAATAAATGTATCTACAAGATCATGCGTTCTTATTACTAAGCTAAGCACTTGTTACTAATTAGCATTTGCCCGCAGCTTCGCCACGTTATTGTAGACTTATCAGTTAATAGTTAAGGCCTGAAATCGTACAAACAAACTACTAATAGTAATTTTCTTTACGATTTCAAAATGACACACAAAATTGGCGAAAAAAGAAACATACATCCAAATTGAGAACTTCCTCTTTTTTGAAGTCTGTAAAAAATAGGAAACTTTAAATAGATAATAGGTTATCTACAATTCTATTTTTGTGGAACAAAGTAACTACCTATATTTCTTCATGTGCGGGGATATTTAATCAAAATAATATAATTAGCGGTACGGAACACTCACAGTTCGAATACGAATCGCACTTGGCTGGTTTTTATTCAATACTGTTCTATATTACCGACTAAATGTTTGTTTTTTTTCTCTTTTTGGCTCATTTTTTTCAGCTTTTTTATTTGTGACTCCGATGACAGATGATCGCAGTAATGACGGAGGCAGATGCGAGCGAAGTTGTCATTACCGTTTTTGTTTTAAATCTATACATATAATAAAATCGTAGACTTGCCGTGTCTGTACATTGAATATTTTTACAAAATAATAACTGGGAGAGGTTAAGAATAAGTAATAGAACGCAAAAAAACAATTTTTGAAATTTTTGTCTGTTTGTCTGTATGTTTGTGCGCACTTTACGCAAAAACCATAGATTGTTATCAAAATCTAGGTACTAAGAAATGTTAAGCTGAGTCTGGAATAGTGAATAGCGTTTATTTTATCAAAATCGACCCACGAAATCAAAAGTTATTCAATGTTTTATGCAAAATTTTAATTTTTTTACAAAACGTTCTACAAGCGCCTGCCGAGTCCTGCGTTCTTGACTCGGTGTGGCGGTTCGGTGTATTGCAATATGAATATGAGCAGGCGCTTGAAGGCAGATGACAGGTTTAGTCGTAGTTTAGTCTTAGTTTAGGTTAGTTAATTAGTTAATTAGTTTAAAGGTAGTTTATTTTTTCTTTGTACTTTGAACTGCGAAAGGTTGATGGTAACCAGTATCTTAAATACGAGTACCAAGCTTCCTATCAAACGAGTCATTTACTTGACGGAGACCTACAGTACACTGGAGTAACGCAATGGCCGTATGTCCGGCAGAAAATAGCCGCATAGGTAAATCATCCTCAGGGTACATCATCATCATCATCATCATCAGGGGTGAAATTAAATAACCCTTGCGACATTTGTTTTCGATTTTGCTGATATTATCTGGACATTCAGATGCAGCACAGATATTGCAAATGTATCAATAAAAATTAGCGGAAGTCTATCAAGGAATATGCAGCTCAACAAAAATAACAAAACATAAATACCATTAATACGCACTAAGCGATTTGAAACTACTTTTATTGTGCGTACTGCAAGGGAGTGGAATGCTTTGCCTGAGTCTGTGTTCCCTGACCATTACAATTTGGGAGTCTTCAAGAGTAGAGTGAATAGGTTTCTCCTAGACAAGCGTGCTCCATCGTCGGCCGCATCTTCACTTTCCATCAGGTGAGATGGCGGCCAAACCATGCTATGCTATCTTTTTTTTGTGAGTTAGTTACGTAACGAGCTGAGGGCCCACCTGGTGGTAAGTGGCGACCCACACCCATGACAACAGTAATGCGACTCAGTATAAGATTTGGATCTTAGACTGAGTCGCACTCATCCTGCTGCGACCATCACCCAAGACGGGGATGATACATCTCACGATACAAGCACTACTACTTGTGTGATTCCAGGTGTGGTGGCAGTACCTCGCCGGACGAACTTGGCACAAGTTCTACTGTTACTTTTTGGTTGCTGCTTTAGCACCACCCAGAGGGTACGTGTAGGGAATCAAAGGGTACACACCTGCGGACGCGAGCAACTAGATCCAATAGATCGGTACGGGGGACTTATTTCTCACTGTATTTAACACTGTTTTGTTACTTCAGGACTTATTTCATATGTGTATGATGATCTAACAACACTGATACAACATTGAGCAGTGTCCCAGGGAATGGCATTGAGTGAATTAATGGCAGGGAATGGGACTGGCATTCTATTAACAGAGAAGTGGAACAATAAGAAGCTTTTTTTTGTCAAGGGGTAAATACTTTGCTTATACCCCATGCCTTGGGGAGGCGTGTAATAATAGCAGTGCTGGGGGAATACACAATAAAACCCCCTTGGAGTTCCTGCACTACGCCTTCACGCTGGGGCTACGGGTACGGTAGCGGCCGTACCCGTAGAGAGCCGGCCAGAGGCGTTGGTCTTCGCGTATCGGGACCCCAACACGATGTGTACCTCCCTATAGTGCCGTGCTCGGAACACGAAACACGCCAACCTTCGGTGAGGACCTCATCCGTCGGACGGCAGATTCCCCGGATCTACCGCCCGGAAGTTCCCGTTAGGGTGGCAGGCGGCGCTCATGCGCCTGCCTACGCCGACCCACTCTCCTGTGTCTACCAGAGTGAGGAGATTCTTCCTCCCTTATCCTCTCGGCTGCTTCCTTCTGCGAGATTACTTCCTTGCAGAAGGACTGAGCTGCCACCCAAGATCTCCCGCTGTCAATCATGGATGAGACCATAGTTGACAGCGAAAGGTTTCCGCCTATAGCCGCGGTCAGGCGGGAACAATAAGACCCTACCAACTTTTCCATCGAATGTTTAAATTTCTTGAGTGCATCTGGACTCCCATCACACAATATATATTAAACTAAATGTCGGAGTGCCCATTGCTCTTTTATAAATTTAAGTCTTCCTTAATTATGTTACGGCACCAGATTGAAAGTCAAGAGTTTAGAGAATTCCTCTCATTCCTATCAACTACCCATTTAGTTTTAAACGCATTCAGTCTCCGGTGAGCCTATGTTCCGCAGTGACCAGAAACAAAGAACAAGAAGAAACTTTTTTGGTATCAGACGTAGACCTAATATTGAGTTGCTTTTTGCACGGTCCGCCATACTTAGCTCTTTCCCGGCTTAGCAATTCAAATAATTTTTATGCGCACGTTCCTGAAATATCCTGAAAAGACGACTTCTATAGTATAGTTTACAGAGAAGTATTATTGTATACATTTGCAATGGTTGCAGTTTCACTTACGTAGTTCATCATCCAATCAAGTCTTTAACCTTCCCAGTTAACAAAACCCAAGTAATATCGTAAGAATCTAACGGAAATAAAGTATTTTGAGATTTAATTATAACATAATTTTAATATAATAGTAACGAACAGACATATTAAGCATCACATTATATTTCTATCCTCTAGGCTAGGATAGATCTAAGTCCACGCGGACGAAGTCGCGGGCACAGCTAGTATATAAATAATCATGGACATTTCACACAGCGTCATCTATGGGAATTAGTTTGTAAATACATACTTTTTACAATTACATATTGACAACAAACATTTATGTTCGTCACAAAAAATCTTAGGAGGGAATCAAACCCACGACCGACCCCTCAGAAAGTAGAGCTACCTAACTGAACTATGAGGCCAGGTTATAACATGTAATTTCGTTGTAAATGTTGTCTGTCTGTTTGTTTCGGCTTCGTGTGTCCAAGGAACAAACATTAAATATGCACAGTAGTTATCAACTAATTATTAGCAATTTTAGTTAGTTAGAGACACTTGAATGTCAAATTGTAGCGCATCAAATTGTCATGTAATTTACCGGTAACTTGTACGGTGTCACCCTATCTGTTTTTTGTTCATGCAATGGAAAAAATCTAGCAAAAAATTCAGTTGAAATTAACCAAACTCACGAGAATAAATAGATGAACTTACTTCTTCACTACGTATAAAACAAAGTCGCTTTCTCTGTCCTTATGTCCCTTTGTATGCTTAAATCTTTGAAACTACGAAACGGATTTTGATGCGGTTTTTTTTAATAGATAGAGTGATTCAAGAGGAAGGTTTATATGTATAATAACATCCATTAAATAGTGGAGAAGTACTGTTATTTTTGAGGTTTCTAATGTGATGTCGTAAATAATACATTTTTTCCGCTTACATTGCAAACGCAGGCTGAACCCTACGAGTTTTATCAAAATAATGTACTAAGTATTGTACACATTGAAAAGGTCTATAGAAAAGTCCGTGATGGTATATGTCTATCTCTTATGGATAACCCACAATAACTTTTTTTTGTCATTTACTTTTTACGACAAATAATGGCTAATTTTCGAAGCGATTTTAACCAATACAGCATTCATCCTTAACCAATTAAATACCTTGAATACATTGTTCATTTAATATAGATCTATATGGCCTCTTACACCGTATGATTTAAGTGATTATTTTCGATTTAAAAATTGCGGAACGTAGCGTTTGCGGCGGTTCCGGCCGGCCGGGGCGGCGGGAATTCAACGCGTGCGGGCCACGGGCAGTAATGAATAAATCAAAGCATTCAAACTTCTGGATCGATTTAAAACATTTTTCCAGTGAATGACATAGGCTATATATTTATACCCGTGCGAAGCCGGAGCGGGCCGCTAGTAATAAATAAAACATATTGGGTGTGTTAATATGACTCCGCCCCTTTTTGTCAAAATAAAACACATTTGTTCGCTTACAAAATTAAAAAAAAAAATTATTGAAAGTATGCTCCATCTGCAGCTACAACCTTCGCCCATCGTTCAGGTAGTTTTCGTATTCCTTGCTGGAAGAAGTCCTGGTCTTTTGAGCTTATCCAGTTGTCAATCCAAATTTTGATACTTTCACATGAAGTAAACTTTTCTCCAGTAAGGTCTGTCTGCATCGTCCGGAATAGGTGGTAATCCGAAGGAGCTATGTCTGGTGAATATGGCGGGTGGGGTAACGATTCCCAGTCCTGTCCCTCTAAATATCTTTTTACGACTTCTGCGGTATGCGGTTTGGCATTGTCATGCTGAAGAACTAATTTGTTATGTCTATTCACCCATTCTGGTCGTTTTTCTTCTATGGCTCGCTTCAAACGCATTAGTTGTCGTCGGTAAACTTCTCCATTAATAGTTTCAGAGGGTTTGAGCAACTCATAATATACAATACCTTTCTGATCCCACCAAATACAGAGCATGACCTTGGCACAGTGAATATTTATTTTTGGCTGTGATGGGCCTGGTTCGCCTGGTTTCACCCAAGCTTTTTTGCGTTTAGGATTTTCGTAGTGTATCTATTTTTCGTCTCCTGTGACTATCCGATGCAAAAATCCTTTTCTTTGCTGTCTTTGAAGCAGCATTTCACAAATGGTTTTCCGACGTTCCATGTCTCTTTCTTTTAAATCATGTGGAACCCAGTAACCGGCTTTTTGAATCATTCCCATCATTTGTAAACGCTTTGCAACAGTTGAACGATCAACATTTAATGCTGCAGCTAATTCTGATTGAGTTTGGCAAGAATCTTCCGCCAATAATGCTTCCAATTCAGCATCTTCAAATTTTTTTGGTGGTTTTCCATGTTCTTTATCCTCAGTACTAAAATCGTTATTTTGAAATCGTCGAAACCATTCCTTGCAAGTTGTATTAGACGGAGCATGCTCACCATAAATCTCCACAAGCAAACGATAAGTTTCCGCTGCAGTTTTCTTCGCAATAAAATAATGTAATAACACTTCCCGCAAATGACGTTTATTTGGAATAAAAACCGACATTTTCGAAAAGGTGAAAACAATTGTTGCTTACACTTCAACCAAATATCATAAAATGCGTTAGATAGCTGACATTCAGTACTATCGAATACAAGTATGGTTATTTATTAGTACACGTAAACAATACTAAAAACGACATCTGTTGAGAAAGGGCGGAGTCATATTCACACACCCAATAGTATACAACGGTAAGTATAATATGAGCTCGGTAAGTATTTCGGATTATATGTTCATGGTTTGGTAAAAAGGGTGTGGGGCTCAGCTATACTGGTACTAAGCCTCCTCTTTTTTTGTGAAAGAGTAACAGAACGAGCTGATGGCCCACCTGGTGGTAAGTGGCGACCCCCGCCCATGACAACAGTAATGCGACTCAGTATAAGATTTGGATCTTACGTCGCATTAATTCTGCTACGTCCATCACCCGAGACGGGGATGATACGTCTCATGCGTATGTGATTTCACCGGCACCTATCCCCTTCACCGGAACATTACTATGCGAGCATTATTGCTTGGCGGCAGATTCCAGGTGGTGGCAGTACCTCTCCGGATGAACTTGGCATAAGTTCTACTTCTCATTTAAAGATAAATACACCCCAATAATTCTGCACGGACTGAGAGCCAGGTAGTGTCTCGAACCTTATCTAAGAAAGGATTTAGGGATACATTTAAACAAATAATTCCTAAAACTTGGTGTTCAGATGAATGGACGAAATCAATATCACTGTTATTGCTGTTATCGGCGGCTTATCTGTGAATAATCGACAGTTTTTTCCTCACACAACACAGAGATAAATATATCAGATAACACTAAACAAAGTTATGTGCTATTTTTATATAGGGGTCAATAATGGCAGTGAAATGAGATTGTAATATCTATTAAATATAACTTTCCTTATTGCTATAATAAGGATAACGTTATTTAGGTTTATATAAGTACTTATTTTGCAAAAGGGATCATGCTCACGAAAATATAAGTTATCTTTCCGTAAGGGGTTTCTTGCTTATTCTTCCCCTTGGAGGGTCGAAAAAGGGTTTGAACAAGCGCTATGGAGGGTCCAATAGGGTTTAAACAAGCGCTAAACCTCGTATGTACGTTATTTATTAATAAGAAATTACTTTACCAAGTAATTATTAAAAATTCAATGGACATAATGGTTTTTGACTTTGATTTTGTATAATATTAGAACTAGCCAAACTGACAAACATTGTCCGCTCTTGATTGGCAATTTGAAAATGTCTATCAAACCACATAGTAACATTTGTGCACATAGTAATATTAATTCCATAGAAAAACGAGTGTTAAAATTTACCGAAATAGATAAATTTCCAGGTTACTTTCCCATTTTTATTTCAAAGTCAAAGTCAAAATACTTTATTTCCGTAGAATTCAAAAAAAAAATATTTGGGAACGTCACTATTTTTAGTCACACACTATTTAATTTTGTTTCTGAGTTTGTATGTGCCATCTGCGACACATTATCCAAGTGCAAGGGTATGGATGTGCATACATTTATATAGATAAAGGATGATTAAGAATTTTGAATTTGACTTTGAAAAAAATATTAGGCGTGCGCAACACGGAAAAAAAAAATGTAAAGTATATAAAATAATGAATAAATTGTTATTCTAAATTAATGTAAGTAATAAGCTCATCTTCCTGTATCCAGCATCCAAATATGCAACAGAAATAGATAGGAGGAAATATTATTTACACTCAATTGCTATTATACCTATTGTCCAATGTGTAATTTATTATTGTTGAAATAAATTTTATTATGTTTAGTTTAAGTCTGTTACAGAATTTAATTCTGTCATTAATAAATATCTAACTAGCATTTACCCAGCGTGTGCTACGCCAAAAAAAATCAATACATGTTGTGCCTAATGCACAACATGTATTTTTAATGGTCTAAAACCATCTTCTTATTATTACCTTTCAAATGAAACTGGTTTGGGGCACATCGGTTGGATGGTTTCAAGGCAATAACGAATAACGCACATAGGTAGAAACACTTTCTATGTTTTATATATAAAGATAAAAAAAAAAAAATATGGCGCACTGCACACAACCCCTGCACTAGAATTCCATGTAGACTCAAGACCAAGATCCGAGTAAAAAACGTTGCCATCATAAAACAGACTGCCCCAGCCGGGAATCGAAACTGGGACCCCTCCCTTTGAGGGATACCAACTAAGCTATAGAGCCATCAATACTCATCAATTGCAGCTTAAATAGATTTGCAAATAAAATTACAGCTACAATTCCTTATTATGCATGTATGCATAATACTCCAATTGTTTTTTATATATAAGAGTGATGTGACTCAACCCCATACAACACCTGTTTTACCACTATGCTGTGCAGGTAAACAGTCATAATATTATTATTCATCAAAGAATGATGAGAAAATGTTAAGACTTGTGTTTTATAAGTATCTCTCTCTATAAGATAAAATGTGAAATTACAGGCAAATACGCACATATCCCAAAACAGGATCAACAGTGTGCATACACCACTGCAGAGTGGCAATAATTGTGACAGTACTACTCTGGACTGGAAAACTGCTTTTGGTTCTACTGGCTTCAATTTTGAAGACAAGCATTTGTGTGACAAACATAGATGTTTGTTCAGCATCTGGGTGTATTAAAGTATGTATAAAATTATAAAAAAACATACAACATAAATATTCTATCAATTACCTAGTTTTTGTAGTACATGCTATGCTTATGGGACTGACATGGTCTATAAAAAGAACTCCCAAAACAAAAAAAATATTTAAAAAAGTGTGCTTCGTCCAGGAATCGGACCCGGGACCCCTAGCTTCGAAGGCAGGGCTACTACCAACTAACCCATGGTGCCATGGTGAATTTTATTAAACTGCTACTTATATACTAGTTAGAAAAGTATTATTTTCTATTAGTTAATGATAAAAAAATTGTGATAAAAATTGACTCTGTCAATCAAGAGTAAATTTTTGACACAACTTTTTTGGCTAGTGGGATTGTTTCACTGCAGTGGCAACATTAATGACTCCTTAGATATGAAAACTGGAGGGAATTAAAAGAGTAAAATGGCTTAAGAATGCTAACATGGTCACCTAGTTTATAATCTTGCAACAATTAGCTTACACATAAATTAATTAATCAATATAATAAGTCGGTGAAGTCAATGGGTCACGACGTCCAGTCATACACGTAAATGTAATCATCTATCAACCATGAGGGAGTGGTCATCAGTATTAGTTTAAGGAGTTTGTGAGGTTGCAAGGATTCGAGGTATATCCTGTTGCAAGTAGGTACCGTCGCTGGAGGTAATTTGTCATCCAAACTGAGACAATGTTTATATTTATCAAGTTCGCGGGAGGTAAAACAGACAACATAGTTGAATATACTTTTACGAGTTAGCGTGGCATAAAATCACTTACCGACCGCGTAGCATTCTTCATTATCTAGTTTCTGCCAAACAGTCATGCTGTATCACAAGTTTTTAATAATATTTCAATCCAAAATTGTGAAAATCTTCATTTTTGTCGCGACTCAAGAGCTCATCACTGACAGTTAACACACACTGACGGACTGACATGACAATGACAGTGACATAACACCATGTCGGTGGTAGTCGTACCAACATAAGGCACAAAAAATCGTAAAGTGGTATAAAACAGCGCTTACAGCAGCTTACAGCTTTTTTTTATTTAATTCATAATATCATCCTTCTGGTACCTCCCCAGTGGTTATATAGATTAAAAAGCAGATAATGGTGCTTGCGCAAGATGTTTTTACTGATAGCCTCGACTTCCAAGAGCAATCAGCTGAATAAAGCCTTGTAGCGCCCCGTGGTCGTATTTGCATACGTCTATGCTGTACATTTTACACTACCGCACTAATTATGGCCAAACTCAATAATTCTCATACGATTAACTCGCATGCACAACAAGTATAATAATTTTGACAAACTAAATCGAAATGTGTACCGTTTATGTATACTACAAAACCGCATAACACCGCTAAACCTTATTTTGCTTTATCCGTTAGAATGACAATTATGTGAAGGAATGCCATTTAAAGGAGCGATCCTAATTAACTTAATTAATTACTAAGAGTGCTAGCTACACCGCGGGCGTCAAATATTAAATAATGCAATGCGAGGATTATGGTGGATCCCCGAAGACATTTTTACGCGTATTTTATGCTAGTTTAAGTTAAGTTTTTTAACTGTAAAACTACTGCCACGTTCATCCAAGTAGGTACTGGAACCATGCAGATGCACTCTCATTCCTGTGTTCCACCTTCACAGTATCACATCCGTACTTGAGGTATCAATAAAAATATAGACACATGAACATTAGCTATGGCGAGGTGACTTGAGTTTTCTTATATGTCTGTTGCAGAGGTCTAATCGTTTTTGTTATTTATCGGCGGTGGTTACCACTTAACATCGGCACGTTGACGCACATTGTACATCAACACTCGATGCCCTGCTAAATAGTTAATTTCTTAAATATTCTTAATAATTATCTGACCGTAGCAAAAATTGTGTGTTCCCATATAATATAATTATATAATTTAAGGTCCCAGGTCATCCTATTGAAGGTCCACATGGAGTTCAAAATGAGGGGGGGTTGTGGCTGTGACTGTGCAGGTAACCTGCGCCGGTTCCACTTACCTATATCAACCGCATCCGGCCGATATCCACACCCGTAGTTATTAATTAACTAGAAACGCACTTGACCGCTTACAGCTTAACTGCGTCTATTTGAGTAAAGCGCTTTTTCTCTTTTTGCAGGTTGGTAGAACCGTACTACTTTTTTTTCTTTTAATCTGGCTTCGCACGTCTTATGCATTCGTGTATTAGAGCGTCGATATAGATTATGTAGGTATAAAAATTGGCGTCAGTTATAATCATCTAATTAGTCTGTGGTGATAATTTACAATTGTGGTAAAAAGACAAAGATTGACCTATAGACGTTGTAGGTGTCGTAATAAGGTTCCCTTTCCTTTGGCTACGGAACCTTATAAAACTACTGAACCAGAATGAAATTAGTTTGTGAATTCAGCCAACCAGCCAGTGTCACAGAAATAATAATGTATGTTTATAGTGTTCCAACACATACCACTCAAAAATACCTACTCCTCATTGGGTATGACCAGCCGAAGTTGTTTAATAGTAAAACGCTCGTGAAGGCTACTTTATACCTTTCTAAAAATAAAACGTTTTTGCGATACCTACTGAAACGAGGTCCCATTAAATAGCCATTCATTGGAAGCTGTATCAAATAGCAAGAAAACCTTTTTTCCTAAAAGCTTGATTCAGGATGCTTTCGTTTTCCTCAATCGAAAGAGGTGGGGGAATGTAGTGAAAGGCACAATTTTTAAAGATTGACATAATTGATAATTAATTATGTCAATGTAAAAATGGCGGTAAAATAGTTTTGTGACCGAGTTTAAAAATAAACCATAAGTTTACATAATACGAGTTTAAAATTTATTGAGATTTGGACACAATGACGTTGCTTATTTCTCTGTATATCTAGGTACCTTTAACTTACCAATCCGAATTGGGTTCATAAGGCGGATCAAAGCCTAATCACTCTCACTTGTATAGAGTAGGCCCGTGTCTTTTCAGAGGGAACATCTTTTCTTACATTTTTCCTTCACTGAACAATGTCAAATTTTGAATTTGTGAAAAATTATGTAAACAGCGGTCTGAAGGTATATACCCTCAGAGTTCCCCCTGGGTGGTGCGAAAGGAGCAACAAAATGTAGTATTAAAACTAGTGCAAACTGCCTCCTAGTGACATGCCGTCAAGCAGTGATGCACTCGTATTGCTGTGTTCCGGTAGCATGAGGGCACAAGTGAAATATTACTGTAATATCCCCAACTCGAATGAATGGCGCAACGGGGTGCGACTCCGGTCTTCTCTTACGTCGATCGGGGACGATAGTAGGATAGACGTAGACTAAAGGTCTATCGGTGTTCTTCACCATGGAGGGTCGGATAGGATGTGAACCTGACATCTGTGTCGCAGTAGGTACGTCTACATGATCTTGTCAATACATAGGTACCTACTATGACAATTGAAATGACCAAATTTTATCCTAATTTAACACAAGAATTGTTTCTTTCTACCTATGTCTGTTAGAGAGTTTGAAACCATGCAACCGGTGTGCCCCAAACCGGATTCATGCTTCACGTTGCGAACATGGTTTTAGACCACTAAAACAAAACAATTAGGCACAAAATGTATCTTTTTTTTTAGCGTTGTAGCACACGCCGGTTATCTGCTAGTTTAAGAAGACAAACCAAAGAAAATGTATTACTTTGACTGCATTTCATTTCATTTATTTCCAAAAAAAAAAAACATGATTACATGTGTAGGAATTAAACTTAAATTCTAAATAAAACATAATAATTAAAAAAAGATAAAAAAAAAAAAAAAAAATAACACATAATCACAAGACTCACCTACAACTAATCATAAAGGAATCCGTACCAGCCTCTAATGTTCCCACTGCAGGGACACCGGCCTACTCTCGATAATTGAGAGTGAATGGGCTCGGATCTACCACGGGAGCCCAATCCGGATTGGTAGATGTCACATGTCGTCGAATTTTTGATAATAATGTTATGTGATAGTGTTTGTGGCAATCCTAGTGTTGGGTATGAGTGTGTATTCATCTATTATATTCATGCTTTTTACTTGAAGGTTCAGGCAAATCGTCAATTGGACAATTTTCTTGTGTTTCATTACCATGGAAACGCCGACGCGTGTGTGAATCGTCCATGAATATTATTTTTTACCGAATTCATAAAAAGGAAGAGGTTCTACGTTCCACTGTATACCAATATATATTTCATCCGCCATTTATCAACCGATACACAATTATTCTTGTTATTTGAAAGGATATGGTTCAGATTGGTCCCACAGGATTTTTATCAAATAGGTTGAACCGATTGGTTATTAAATCAAAAGAACTGGAAAAAATATGGCATTCAAGTAAAGGAAATTGCGCATTTTGCTAGTTTGAAAGTATCGGTTTTTTTCTTTTTTTTTTTAATCAGTTACTTGTTACATCCAGATCTTTTTACCCAGATTCATCAAATTACCTAGAAAAATCACTCAACCAAACGCAAACTATTTAAACGTATTTTTGTCAAAAACTATCTTTGTTCGGTCAATCATTTGAAAGTAAACCTTTTTATCATCTGCTTCTCAAATACAATACAGTTCAGTATAAAGTAAACATCTCTGGAGTAATATACTATGCACTTTACTCTCACAAGCAGAGATATCGATATTGTTTACTCTGCAACCGAAGCTGAAAATGTTTGCGTATACTTGCCCGATAGTGTAGCCAGCGCTGAAAATATGACGCTTAGCAACAGACAAGTGACTTGATTCAAAAAGCGAAAGTTTTGTATCCCTACACCCAAATCGGTATACAACGGGCGAAGAAAAAAGTCACCGAAAAGCAAAATACAGTTTCCAGTTATTATGATTTAACAACGGAACTATTTAATCGATTCTGATATAAATTATATGGATTAATCTGAAAGCTTATCATTACAAATCGAAAAAATCATTTTCGAAATTGTTTGATAAATGACGGATAAATTTCTGGGCTAACAAACATCAAAACACTACCTCCTTTAGAAGTCATTTGAAAATGGAAATATATCTGGCTCATTGCAATTCGTATTTGCATACCGAAAGATCTGTATGTTAATGAGTGGGCCTCTTTTTTAGTTGACGAAGGGGAATCTGCAACGGATACACCAGTTGCCCCGGGGGGGACAACCGAGTTATGTGGTACTTTTTCCGAACTAAACCCCTCCGGTGGCCGACCTCTGCGCATTCGAGGGTCTCTGGGCTCTGCAAAAGGAACTTCACCAGTGACCCACTCGCACGTTCCCATGAGGCCCGTTCCCGAGGAAGGTAAAGAGCCATAACATAAACTCAAAAAAAACTCTATGTCCCTTAATTATCTGCTATCACGTCCTTTTCAATAGTTCGCTTTATTCGCGTCAACAAAAGGTTTTCCCTTTCATTGTAGCTGTAGAAAGGGTTAAAAGAGGTGAAATCACGTATTTAAACGCCCGTTATGTGTCAAAATGTAAGGACGAAAATCTACCCCGCCAGACCCGATTATACGTTGCCTCGATTATGTCATCCATCTCGTTATGACTAATCACTGTGCAGCGAATATTCAATAACAATTTTTCGCGAGCTTTGACGAGCTGCCCACCCGATGTTAAGTGGTTACTACCGATTATAAACAACAGAAAAACGACAAGAATGAGAAGAAAATCGCATTTGCGTTGTGCCAGTCACTCTGAGACGGTTAGGTAACATCTCATGCACCTGTAATTCCCCAGCACGGATTACCAGATGTGGTGTATGAACTTGGCCTTAGTTATTATTCACTCTTAAGGGGTATCCAACCATTTCAAACAAGTTAATTTAATGAAAATGTAAAAAAAAACGATTTGGGGTAATTGATACTGATGAACATCAGCCTCAACAGATCTTCTTATGTTATAGTCAAGAACCATCTTGACTACGTAAGCTATAACCAGAAAAAACCGCATCAAAATCGGACCTTTCTATCGGGAGGTACGATGCCACAGACAGACACAGATGAACACTACGATCTTATAACACCCCTCTTTTTCGTCGGTGGTTAAAAAAAGAAAAATATCATTGGAAAGTATAATAATTACGTTTACTTTGATGACATTCCGTTTTAAATTTTAGCTACCCTGCTTCTGAATTGCGACAACGAACCAAATTTCGAACTTTGTGGAGTTGAAAGTTGAAAATAACAGAACGCTTATTCGAAATGAAATATTCCGTAAGAGTTAAACAAACATTCCACGAGTTGTTATTCGTATATTCGTATAATTTGTTACTTAGTCGGTACCAACCTAGCTTTGGTGGAGAACGTGGCACAATGGTATGGCAATACTAGCTCCGACTTTCAATGGGAAGGTTGATGGTTCAAAGCCGAAGCTAGCTGGGGCCAATGTGGTGGGTTTTTATTAAAAGCTTATGCGATGATGTCACACTGTTTTACAGTGTTCTTAAAAATACTACCTACACAATTGCAGATATATTGCTCGCGGCCTATAGGTGAGAACCTTCTAGTATCACGTACCCCCTGGGTGGTGCCAAAGGAGCAACTTAAAGTAGCAGTAGAAATTGTGACAACTTGTGGCACACGTATTGCTGTGTTCAGGTGGAAGTGTGTGGGCGCCGTTGAAATCACAGGTGCATAAGACGTAACATTCCCGTTTCGAACCTAAGTAGGTCGTATCGCTGTTGTTATGGGCGGAGGTAACCACTTACCATCAGTTGGGCCTTCAGCACGTCCCGTTAATTTAGTAGTATAAAAAGTGTAAAATAGAACATACTACACAAGATTAACCATTTTTAAGAGCATGTTTTTCGTAATATTATCGAAATTGAGATTGGATCAACCTTTAAAAACTTATACGTAGCACAAACCGGTATCTAAACAATGATTTAAAAGCTATATTTTAAAAGAAAAAATATATTTTTCCTTCACATTTTCAACGATACTTTTGTTTTGTCTATTGCAGCGGCAGCATTGCGCCATTAAAATTCCATTGCGTATGCAACTTTTTCTGATGCTGAAATATTCCAACTACATGTGGTGTCTAGTGATTTCAAGGTTCTAGAAAAGCCGAAAAAGTAGTTTTAAATGTTAGCCGGAAATATGCAAGTGCCGGAAGCTGTGATTAAATGAGAGCTCTGTAAGTGTAATCCAGGAGTACAAACGGTGACT
Organism: Aplocera efformata; assembly: GCA_921293045.1. Classification (NCBI taxonomy): domain Eukaryota; kingdom Metazoa; phylum Arthropoda; class Insecta; order Lepidoptera; family Geometridae; genus Aplocera; species Aplocera efformata. Next base: position 7,866,123 of record OV121060.1, read on the forward strand.
TTGATTTCAAAATAATCTGGTTCAAACGCCGATTCTAGTTACTGGTTCATAACTTAGCTGATTTTTTTTTCTTGACATTCATCGGGTTACTTCTTATTCTTATAGTACTTGATTAGTAACCTACTGTTACTTAATATTTATAATTATAATTTCAGATAAAACACGAATTAAAAAAAAACCGTTACAAAAATTTATAGTTTAAGATAAATTTACGATTTAAAAAAAATACTACTACTACTTGATCGGCCAAGTACTCAATATTATAATAGCAAATACGTGGCTTAGTGGCCTTCAAAGCAAGGGGTCTCGGGTTCAATTCTCAGCTGAGACACACTGTGTGGTGAACATGAATTTTGTCCTCGGGTCTTGGGTGTTTGTCTCGTTTCTGTTTATGCCATGTGCATGTTCAAACATAGCTGTAAGACATGTTTTGAATCTCTTCCCTTTTACCACATTAGTGGTACGGCAATACGGCAATGCCAAAAAAATTTTACAAAATTTTTTTTATTAGCCCAATCTTTTTATTTTGTAGTATATTGTTTGACTTGCCATGTTATGTTAATAACGAATTGGTGAATAGATTATCTGAATCTGGATATGTGAGATACAGGGAATCCTACTGCAAAGGTATCAGTGTGTGAATGAAATTGAAGACAAGGTTTTCCCTTCCTTAGCCAGGAGAGGAACGCAAACGAACCTCGCGTTTGCCCAGCCGCCCGTGGTCGGTACTACCATGCGACCGTTATGTGCACACTGTTTCAAATGAATGCCAAAGATTCTATTTCGGAACGAAATCCTGAGAAAATTCCACGTTTTGCATATAAATGTTCCCTTTACCACCGAGTTCCGGAACTAGAGCATCACGAAAACGAAATAAGTTTTGTGGTAAAGCTTGTTTCGTGGAAAATTTAACTTGTGATACGCAACAAAATGAAAGAAAAGGATTTCAGTACAGTCAATCCGTTTTTTTTTTAATTTAGATGACAACGGCTTAGATTTACACTCCATCAATTAACTTACTTAAATTAATTATGTTAATTGATGACGTGTAAATCTAATCAATTATACAAATCGGTTTGACGGCTAATGAATATATTTGGTCCGACAAAGTCGCGAGAAACAGCTAGTGACACGTTAAAAAAATATCTTAGATCCTGGCTGGTTACTCTTTTATTTATCATCGTATTATTGGACGAGAAATTTTACGCAATGTCTCAATCCCCTACTGGACCCTGGACCCTATAATTGAATAAGTGAAGCCGAAGCCAGGGGAAATCAGAACCAGGAATATGATGGATCGTAAATCCTGGAAAATAATCTAGGAGACGCAAAGCGAGCGTTGATTCACACAATTTTGTAGATTTTTATGAGCGTCTCTGATACGATGTTATATAATACTTTTTTTTTGTAAATGTAATTTATATTAACATCTAGACACAGATAAAATATCTAAAATCTTCAAATGAATGTTTGTCATGGATGGGAGTTGAACCCACGACCAGCGCAGATGGCTTAGTTACTACCAAATGAGCCGTGAAGCCTGTCAAAATTTGATAAAGAAAAAGCATATTTTTGTTATGGCTATCATGGTAACCCGACTAATCACGTCTTCTGAGGTAACCATTTATGTTGTGAGTAAATAAATATCTTAAGTGATTAGGTAAAACACAGTGGACATATTAATATTTATTTTGTACCATAACTATTTTTTCGAGCACCTTTAGCGCTGGAGTATGTAGGAATTTATAATTTAATTATTTATTTCAAATAAAATGGAACCAATTAAAATAATTGAACAAAATGATAATATCTACTAATTGATGTAAATGACAAATAAATTAAAATTACAATATAAAATGTCACATAAATTAATATCGTACTTCAAATAAAAATTATTAATTTCTATAATATATAAACTATACTGTCGGTAGAAAAAGTGTATCTACTATCGTCATTACCCATGAGGTCATTTTTGTGAGAGCAGAACAGGGCTGTTGGATGTGCCGGCAATTTGGCGAGGTGCCAACGGGGCAGGTGACACGTATGCTGGGACACAGGGCGCGAAAATCAGTAACAAAGGTTTCAAAATGTTTATGAAAGATCTGTAGATCGATGGTTCGTGCACAATGAGTTTTTCACTTGAAAAAAATATGTGCGCAATACCACGTTCTCCATACGGTGAAGAAAAAAACCGTGAGGAAACTGGCATGTCTTAGAACCAATAATCCGATGATATGCTACCAACTACCAATCCAGATTGGGCTCCCGTGTGAGATCAAAGCCCATTCACTCGCAACTATCGAGAGTAACATAATAATTTTTTCAGCTATACGAGTCTACGTCAGTCAGAAACGTTGTAACTCTTCAAAAACATGGTAGGTGACTCGGTATTTTCCGTAATACCGATTGTACCCTCTAGAGTCCAACGATTGCAGGTATTTGTTCATGTCAATGCGATTCTCAAAACGCATCGATAGCGCGTTCTAGGCGACTTTTTAGCACAGTAACGCCATCTAGTGGTACGAATGTGAGTTAGATGCACTCTCGTGCAGAGTCGATTGGCATCTAACCTAAAAATCTATAGATACAGGCATAAACACTGACTCCTATGTAATTCCTTGTATAGTTTTGAAGAATTCAAAGACTTGACAAAATAATATGTATAGAATAATTAATGTCCAATACACAAAAATAAAAAATATGTCTTGATGTATTAACGAAATGTAAAAATTAAAATTGAAATGTATTTTTTTTTATTTAAATTATCGGATATATGAGTTGTTGCGTTAGGAACGCATAAACTCTTCAAAAACATAGTAGGTGACTCGGTATATTAATACCGATTGTACCCTCTAGAGTCCAGCGTTTGAAGGATTTCGTTCTGATCAATGCGATTCTCAAAACGCATCGATAGCGCGTTGTAGCAGTCTTGTTTAGCACAGTAGCGCTATCTAGTGGCAAAGTAGCGGTATCTACCGATCAGAGCCAGTAACCGGTCGGTCGCCGTAGATCGTGTGCAAACTTCGCCCGGAAAAGTGCTGCCTCCATACCTGGTAATCTGCCGCCAAGCAGTGGTGCACTAGCATTGCTGTGTTCCGTTGGAAGGGTGTGGGAGCCGGTGAAGTCGCATGCGCATGAGACGTAACATCTCCGTCTCGGGTGATGGGCCAGATTTGGGGCTCCTCATACTTCGGTCGGACATGACCTAACCCATATTGCAGTTGTTATGGGCGGAGGTAACCACTTTACATCAGATGGACCTTCAGATTGTCCTGTCACACCAATTACATTAAAAAAATTAGGCTCTTGTGGTAGATCAAAGCCTTCAAAAAGAAAACATTCACTGTCACTTATTGAGAGTAGGCCAGTGTCCCTGCGCCTTTTTAGCTTTGTTGAGCTGAGGCATATCTCAATGAGAAATATTCATGCAGCACAGAAAAAAAGACATCACTAACCTATTACATAACAAACAGAATGACTTTTCTTCACCGATATTATAAAGTGCTAAAATGTTGCCCATGTAGAGAATAGGTAATAACTGGAATTACCAAACCAATTCTGTGTTAGGTATGAATCAACAAAACACAAAATAAAAAATTATATTTGAACATGAATACATTATACAAGAACCAATAATCATTAAATCATTGGTTACAAATAAATAGTTATAAGTAAACAGAGGTCTCCAGACGTACAGCAATATTAATATAGATCTGCAAAGTTAAAGATCAGAGTTCATGGCACTATTGGTGACCCGATGTGCAGCCAAACAAAGCAGAAGACTCATCTGATGATAGTAATGTAACTATAATTTCTAGTTATAATATACATCTGTAATGTTCTTGTGTATAATACATTTATATTGTAGTATATTCTCGCCAGCTAATCACTTAGAACTTCAAGTAGGTAGGGTCTTCTTTGTCATACAATCACTCATCAGGATCGCGACCATAAAAATTTTCATCATAAACTAGCCGGTGTTTGGGGCATTGTTCACTGCGCCTGACCACCTAGCGCAAGGGCTATGCCTTGCGCTCCTCCCTTAGCATTATATAGCACGAATACGATATTTTAATTAGGAACAATATCTTAACTCAACAGCAAATAAAAATAGATTAAATTGTTAGTTCTTTTCTCTTGGGTTTTTCTGTACATGTACGCTCAACCACTCAACAAACAAATCTAATCGTATCTCCAAACTATTAGTGCTAACAGACCACAGAAAAATAAGTTACTAGTACCTACCACAGACTATGATAGAAGTTGGTCCTGCAGGTTGGGTCTTGCCATAATGGTTCTATAGTATTTCGGGTGTTATTTAATTAACTTAATATTATTATTTATAATTAGTGTGATTAAAAAAATAAAAAAAACTGTGAGTAGGGTCAGGTGGTCAACAGTGGCTCACTTTTTTTCCGAAAGACATAACTCGGCTCTGGATAGAGCTAGGACATTGTAATTAAAAATGAGCATAGAGTAGTTCAGCTAGTTTGATTGTGTATTACTATTTTATTGCGTAATGAAATAGGAAATAATTAAAATCTAATTTTTTTAAAAGTCAGAAATGAGCCACTGTGTACCATAGGGTCGACACAGTGGCTATGCCTTAAGTACACAGTGGCACGGGGTAGTACACAGTGGATAATATAAGGGGAATATCAGAAATAAAACATATTTTGTTTACAAAATCAATCATTCTTTATTCTTTACTTTAGTTAAATCTTATTAGCTACTTATGCACCAACAATCCAAGTTATAATTTAAAAAACTATTAAAAATAAGACAATCGACCACCTCCGTCGTCACGAAGGAGGTAACAAAAAAAATCCTGAACAAGAAAAACTATAATAAATAAGCTATAAAGAAAAGAGATCACAAATTATTAAGAAAAACTTAGTAAATATATCAAGCTTTAAAATTGGAAACTACAAGAACCCCATAATGGGAAATCAGGAACATTTCTTTTTTACAAAAAATAATCATAATACATTTTCTATTGTATAACTTTCACATAACAATCTGACTGACAAAAAACAAACATTTTTCTATTTAGTTCCTTTCCATTATTTTAACACAACTGCTTAATAGATAAATCCACAGTGGATCATGATCCACTGTGTACTTTCGTATAATGATCCACTGTTGACTGCATCGCCATTTTGAATAAATAATTGTGCAGAAAAAAATGTATGCATTATTCGGGAGTGACTTACACGCTAAAATAACCTTAATGAAACACATAACACAGTGAAAAGAAAGCCTTAGTAAAATGTAATGTGAAAAAAAAGATAGAACAAGAGATATCTTACCTTAAAAGTGTTTTTTATGTTGTTAAAACCAAAAATCTCCTTTCACACAAAAACCACGCGCCGTGTGCGCTGCCCGACTGGATACGACTTGTTCGCATCTCAAGTGCTACCGACCGGCACGTGAGATTGCTATATATCTCTGTTAGTTTTCGCATACTGTTACTGAGCCACTGTATCTGCTATCGCCACTGTGTACCACTTGACCCTATCTACTTATTGAACAAGATGTGAAGTTAGTGGTGATGGTATTTATTTTTATAGATTAAGTTGCTAGTGTTGGATTCAAAAACTGCTACTAATAATGCAATAGTGATCAAAGTATAAAAATATGATAAAAATGTAGCTACTAACATTCAAGAATTTTAACGAAATTCCCACGATATATAAACATTTAATAAAGGCTAAGCAAAAATCACATAAATGGAAACTGCTTTATTATTTAAATACGTTTACAAACACCGTCGGGCGATCGTCGGACTCCACAGATTAATTTAGGAATCAATTCAATAGGTATAGTTTATCAGATTGATTATCTTATTATACTATATTAAGTACCTACGTATGCCAAAAACTACATTACCTATACTTGTCACACGGATTTCCTTGCACTGTGTGCGTTGTGATATTACACTAGCCATGCGGTATTGAGACTGCTTTGTTCCGCAGCTTCGCTAGTTTTAATCTTACTTTTATGCGACCTCTCTGACATCATCATTCATACTCGCTACGTGAAAGTAGGCTTGATTGGAAGATTATATCAATGAGGCTGTAGTAATTTGGTCTAGTGAACCGTGTATTGTATGGTGTCATAACGTACTTAGGTATACCTAGTAGACGTTTGAAATTCTTTTTTTTCTATTCTGAATCTTCTCCTCTGAAGATTTTATTCTGAATTTAAATTGTACCGTAGTTTATGATCGTGTGACGACATCGCGGAAAAATCACTGCGAATTAACGAACTCATGTAGGTGGTCCGTCTTGAGTATGATTTTTTGATAAAAGTCTGTTATTTTATTTATTTTTATGTAATAGACTAGCTGCGCCCGCGGTTTCACCGTTAGTTCAATCATCAACAAACCAAAAACCATGAAAATCGGTTTAGCCGTTTTCGAGTTATAAGTGACAAACTCGACTTTGTTTTATATAAGATAAAATAAATAAAGTATATTCCTTCCTTTAAATACATATTTATGCACCTTAATCCCTGTAACGTAGGCACCTAGCCTAGTGCCCCCTGCACTAGGATGATAGTGTGAAAGTGTTAGCGTTCTTTACAATGGCCCTGGAAAAGAAATACCCTTCTCGTGAATTTGTTTTAAGTTATTCGAGGTTTGAAGGGAAGTGCTGTCGTCCAATAGATAAAATTACAGGCGCGGGAGTATTTTCCTTCAAACTTTATACTCCCTGGAGACTGCCGCAATGCGGTACAAAAAAATTTTGGCATAAAAATAGCTAACGAATATCATAGAAGCATTTTTGGAGTAACGGTTAGAGGTAACACAACACAAAAAGTTTCAATCATTCCTTTAAATCTCAAGTATCGTTTGGACACGTCAAATAAATGCATAAGTAAACATAATCGTTGAAAAATAAAACATGTCACAGGAGCTCCTTGTACATTAAATACACACATTTTTTTTTCTTTTTTTTTTTCAAACTCTTGGTCTTGGATTCCGTGTCGTATATGGCATAGACAAATATAGACAAACGTCCAAGAGAATAAAGTTCGTGTTCACCACACAAAGTGTCTCCCGGCCGAGAATTGAACCCGGGACTCCTCACTTCGAAGTCAGGGCTACTAAAACACGGAGCCGTTTAATTACAATCATAAGATTTTCAAATTACAGTAAATTTTCGTGTTTTTTGAAAATCTTTAACACTTTTACATTCTACAATATAATTCAGAGCCTAGAACTAATATTAGTTTGTAATAAAATGACAGAATATTTTAATTATGAAATAACCAGAAACTTCATTTTTTTGTTGTATGGATTCGTGTGGGCTAGCCAATTCATTCGACAATGTCAACTAGTTCTGACACTTGTTGTCTTATTGAAGTGTCTGTAATGTCAAAATAACAACCATTTAATAAACAACAAAAAACAATTTTTAAAGCTTTTGCATGTCTATCTGTTTTCTCTGGCTAATCTCCGTAACGGTTGGATCGATTTTGACGGAACTTTCACTGGCATATAAATAGTATTATCTGTGGTTATAGGGAGTACCTAACTTAGGATACTTTTATTTTAGAAAAAAAATTAGGGTTTCCCGCCACAAAACTGTTATTAACACGCGGATTAAGTCGCGGGGAACAGCTAATAGTAGGATAAAGAATAATGGATTGGTTTTCCAACCAAGTGAGTTCACAGATGCTTGAGGGTTTGACATTCGTGTCGTGTCAACTTGTTATAATAAACAATGCCGTTGGTCAGAACTCTGGAAACTCTTGAAAACTTTGTTTCTTTATGGGCTATCAGCTCGTCCCATCGCGAATTCAAACAAAAAACTAATAGATCCGACCAAACGGAAAATATTCCAAATGATATTCAAACCAGGCTCGTTAGGAAGAGATTAGGGGTTTGCTGCAGACATTGATAGCAGCAGGTGCTATCAGTGCTATTACTATTGGGTGTGTGAATATGACTCCGCCCTTTCTCAACAGATGTCGTTTTTAGTATTGTTTACGTGTACTAATAAATGACCATACTTGTATTCGATAGTACTGAATGTCAGCTATCTAACGCATTTTATGATATTTGGTTGAAGTGTAAGCAACAATTGTTTTCACCTTTTCGAAAATGTCGGTTTTTATTCCAAATAAACGTCATTTGCGGGAAGTGTTATTACATTATTTTATTGCGAAGAAAACTGCAGCGGAAACTTATCGTTTGCTTGTGGAGATTTATGGTGAGCATGCTCCGTCTAATACAACTTGCAAGGAATGGTTTCGACGATTTCAAAATAACGATTTTAGTACTGAGGATAAAGAACATGGAAAACCACCAAAAAAATTTGAAGATGCTGAATTGGAAGCATTATTGGCGGAAGATTCTTGCCAAACTCAATCAGAATTAGCTGCAGCATTAAATGTTGATCGTTCAACTGTTGCAAAGCGTTTACAAATGATGGGAATGATTCAAAAAGCCGGTGACTGGGTTCCACATGATTTAAAAGAAAGAGACATGGAACGTCGGAAAACCATTTGTGAAATGCTGCTTCAAAGACAGCAAAGAAAAGGATTTTTGCATCGGATAGTCACAGGAGACGAAAAATGGATACACTACGAAAATCTTAAACGCAAAAAAGCTTGGGTGAAACCAGGCGAACCAGGCCCATCACAGCCAAAAATAAATATTCACTGTGCCAAGGTCATGCTCTGTATTTGGTGGGATCAGAAAGGTATTGTATATTATGAGTTGCTCAAACCCTCTGAAACTATTAATGGAGAAGTTTACCGACGACAACTAATGCGTTTGAAGCGAGCCATAGAAGAAAAACGACCAGAATGGGTGAATAGACATAACAAATTAGTTCTTCAGCATGACAATGCCAAACCGCATACCGCAGAAGTCGTAAAAAGATATTTAGAGGGACAGGACTGGGAAGTGTTACCCCACCCGCCATATTCACCAGACATAGCTCCTTCGGATTACCACCTATTCCGGACGATGCAGACAGACCTTACTGGAGAAAAGTTTACTTCATGTGAAAGTATCAAAATTTGGATTGACAACTGGATAAGCTCAAAAGACCAGGACTTCTTCCAGCAAGGAATACGAAAACTACCTGAACGATGGGCGAAGGTTGTAGCTGCAGATGGAGCATATTTTCAATATTTTTTTTTTAAATTTTGTAAGCGAACAAATGTGTTTTATTTTGACAAAAAGGGGCGGAGTCATATTCACACACCTATTAAAACTCACGCATAGTTTGCAAACGATGGTTTTGGGAATTAGCTGTATAACATCTGCAGTGGATTGGCTGTTATTTTTAGGGTTCCGTACCCAAAGGGTTTTTAGGGTTCTGTCTGTCCGTCTGTCACCAGGCTGTATCTCATGAACCATGATAGATAGTATTAGCCGCTACAACAACAAATACTAAAAAACCAAATAAAATAAATATTAAGGGGCTCTCATACAAAAACATGATTTTATTATAGATAATGATAGATAATGGTATGGAACCCTTTGTGCGCGAGTCCGATTGGCACTTGGCTGATTTTATTTTTTTATGTTCTTCCTAAAGCGAATGTCTCAATTGGCTTTATTTTTTAAAGTTTAGGAACAGAAGTGTTGATAAAGTGAAAGTAATTTATCATTGGAATAAATAACTTTCAACGTAGGTAAGAAAATGCCTACCTATAGGCATATTGTGATTAAATAAGAGTCAGGCTCTGGCAGGGTGCCATGTTACCTGAGCAGACGCCATTATTCAAGAGCAGAAGACTAAGACCCATGTTCCGGACCCAACGTTTTTTATTATCCATCAAAAACCTCCCGGTTCTTTGTCTAAACTTGTATAAAGAGAAAAGCTTTGATTTTTTGTTTGTAATGGATAAACACAAAACTACTTAACCGATTTATTTCTTAAAATCTGTTTCTTAGATTTAATTTATCATTTATAGAAAGCGAGTAAAATAGGCGATATTTTATTAAAATAATCAGAGGTCTTACCTACGGCCCTACTACCCAAGCAACATTTTGTTGCTTGTGTCTCATAGACAAGCGAAATACCACTCAGGTTTTCCCCTACCGAGGTATGAGGAGATCTAAGTAGCATTGCATAGCGCCCGTCACTCTGTGGCGGGGATGTGGCGCCTCAAGTGCTTGTAATTTCATCGGCTTCCACTTCCACCGGAATTTAGCTATGCAAATTATCAAAAAACTTCTCAAACTGAATTATAAAGTTGCAAGCACAAATATCAAACACGTAGGTACCTGAACTTTAACCTGGACACTGGCCAGTTGGCATCGCGTATTCTAGAGTTAGTATCCAATATTGGTGATATTGCGATCGAAGCTGTGCTTCTCATTTGTGCTGCAACGGAAGTGACGTAACGGAAACAACGGAACAGTTCTCATAATAAAATATAATATAAACGGAAACGGAAACGGGAACGGATGTTGAAGCTAAAATACTACGAAAAAATGTAGGTACAACAACTAAAATGTAATATTTTATAATGGTTTCAAAATATGAGAATGTCTCATTGAAATTACATGGGAATATTTCTTTTTTTTAATGTGAATAAGTGACGGAACGAGCTGAGGGCCCATCTGGTGGTAAGTGGGTTAGTGGTAGTAGCCCTGCCTTCGAAGCGCGGGACCGACCGGAGCACACTATGTGTGGTGAGCATGAAGTTTGTTCTCGTGTCTTGGGTGTTTGTCTTGTGTTTCTATGTTTGTCCATGCCATCTGCGACACAGGGAATCCTAGTGCAGAGGTATGAGTGTGTAAACGTTTATTATTATTCATCGTAATCCATTCAGCCGCTTCGGCTTAAAAGATTAATAAACAAAAAAAAGTCACTTTCGCATTTATAATATTTTTGTGTAGTATATATGAAAGAATGACTTTTAGTCAAAGCAACGTAAACAAAGAACTCTTTTGTACAAAACCTAAAACTGTTATATGAAGATAGGTAGATCTCTGAGCGCAATCCCGTCGTATCACAGAATACCATCAGATCTCATCTCCGAAACACGAGGTGGGATAATATCTGTTTCGCTACGGTCCTGGAATGTGTGAAGGCAGTAGGTATGGTACGTGCGAACGCCTTTTGTTTTTATTCGGCTATTTCTTGAATACTTTCAAACACCCAAATTCTGTCTCCAACATATATAGTTACTCGTATGATAATTAGCTGCGACCCGCGGTTTCACCCGCGTAGTTCCCGTTTCCGTCGGAATGGTGGAAGAATTTTTAAATCAGTTTTGTGGTTCATGCGTGATAGCGTAACAAACAAAGTAATAAACTCACCTTTACTTATAAATGAACACGAGACGAAAAAACCTGACAGAAAAAGTGTTTCAGGTCACGATCAATCGCAAAAAAAAATCCTTCACCTTTTCGTTATAAATATTCAGCTACCTTCATAAAAAAAAATCATCCAAATCCATTTAGCCGTCGAGGCGTGAAGGAGTCGCAAACATACAAACAACAACATTTTCCTACGTATAATATTAGTTAAAACTAGACGTTAAGGTTAAAACTAGAAAGTCTATTAAAAACAATAACATTAGTTTCATAGCCTAATACCCAACTATGCAGAATAACGGCTTCTGCGATTACAAGATTGTAATCAAAATTGAGTTGTCCAAGGCCAAACTACCTATTGTATTTTCATTACCAACTTCTTTACAGCTTCTACGTAGTCGGATTTTAGTCTTAATCACTATATTTTAATCTGCAACGATTTAGCAGAAAGAAGTTTGCGACTAACTTTTATTACTTTTTAAAATCTTTTAATTTTTATAACAAATTTAAAAATTATTTTATAAAGAAGATATCCGGGGTGATGGTAATTTATTTTATTTTATTTGCAGTCCTTTATTTACAGTTCTAATGTTTGTAATACTGTTACATAGTTTTATTTGCGCGCCTTTGGCAGGTCAATATACCGATATACGAAAAAAATTAAATTTCAGTTCAATCCGTGTGATGAAAGTAAATGCAATCATAGATATAGAGCCCATTTTATGCATGACAAGGAAATTCCCGTGAATTTCATGTCATAAGTATACAATATTCAGTTTTATATGAATCTGTGGAATACTCGCAAACGAAATTCATGCGGGATTCGATATGTAAAAGGTAAAACTCCCGAGGGTCTCGAATGAACGACAGCTTTATTGAATCTCCAGCCAATGGGATAGAGTTCTATTTTCAAACTGTTTTACGATTTAACAGTACGACACTTAAGTTGTACGTTCGCTGGATTGGCATCGGAGCGTTCGGATATTTAATTTTACAAATTGTCGATGGGTCTGGTAACAACAGATTTTATAATTCATTTTATAATTCTCAACGGAACCAAGAGCAAGGCTGGGGCTGCTGCGGAGGCTGCTGAAAAAATCAAGCGACGAAAATATGAAATACTTTCAGGTGATTACATATTTACGCCGCTTGGTTTTGAGACTATGGGACCATGGGGATCGACTACAAAATCATTTATTAAAAAAATTTCAACTCTTTTATGTGAGGCCACTGGGGACAAGAAGGCTGGCTCGTTCCTCGCCCAAAGATTATCTTTGGCTGTCCAACGCGGGAATGCAGCCAGTGTTCTTGGCACCCTACCCCACGATCAAAATTTTCTGTTTTAATTTTTACATTTTTGTTTTATATAAGTAACCTCTAAGATTATGATGTTTTTATTTTTTTTAATTTTCATGTGTAAATAAAATGAATTCATTTTTATAACATTCGAAGTATTCTTTGACTTATATGTACTGGTATTATAACTACTCTACTTGGATACTAACCCTGTTCACTTTAGATGACGTCATCGGCAGACCTTGTTAAAATTTACAACGTCTGGCGTGAATTTGCCGATTTACAGTCAAACCCTATAATATAATAACATGACTGTAGAGAGATAACCATAGTGACATTGTTATCTGTCAAAAATATATAGAATTTTTTGAAAAATAATATTAAAAGGTACCTATGATTGTTAGTTAACGCAATCAACGCCAAACTAAAAAGTAAATTTAAATAAAAAAATAAAATTGGTAATGTAATTTTTTTTAAATATCTCTTGGAAAACATGGGATTACCAATCCGGCGTAACTTACCTTCCGGTAACTTCCCCGGCGCCCACAGCCTTCTACCGGAATACAGGAATGCGAGTGCACCGCTGCTTGGCGGCAGATTACCAGGTGTGGCAGCATTTCTCCAGACGAATGTACTGTTAAGAATATTATTTTTACCTGTTCAACCCAAAACATATGCCAAATCCAAAAATGTAAATCACAGGACTTAGATTTTTGATTGGTTTGGGATTTGATTTAGGATTTTTGGATTGGGTAGAACGGAGCATGTTTTGGGTTGAACGGGTAAAAATAATATTGAGTAGAAAAATCGTAGGTTGAATGGGGAAGCACTCGATCTTGGCACAAGACACATTCAGCCGCGCTGTATTTGAACAAGCCTTAATATCGAGTATACCCCGTTGAATAAATCATTATGCGTCAGAAAGAGTTAAAAAGCGTCCTCATTAATTAATCACTGAAATTTCGCAGAAATGTTAAACCAATTTTCCAATCTTATTAACGTAATGTATTTCTGCTAAGATGGTTTGACGTGGCCCCATTTGCGTCTAGATTGTAAGAACCTTAATATCATACTAATATTATAAATGCGAAGGTCTGTATGTCTGTCTATAGAACATATCGCTACCATCTCTGTGTATAGCTATTGCAATAAAGATTTCTGATTCTGTTTCTAAATTTCTGCAACGTGCGGTGTTGCATTCACCCATATCGTTCCACAATAAATGACGAAAAAATCGCGTAACCAACCAAAAAAACACAAACAGCCGAATTGAGACCCGTTTAGATTGAAGCTTGCATCAGAAGATAATAAATCCAGTTTCTGGCAACACAGCCGTAATTTTTCTTAATAGCCTCATAAAAAGGGTGAAACTCGCAAGCCGCGGGTTTTATCCTCACTTAAATAAACAGTCCGTAAATTAAACCTTTGCTTTATGTCAACTATGTTCATCCCTTACCTAAGTACCTTTAACTTTAAAATGTTGAGATAAGTTAAATTGCCGCTGGCTTTTTATTATCTATGGTAAAGGGTAAGATTCCGTACCCAAACTCAAACTCATATATTCCTTTACATCTCAAGTATCGTTTGGACACGTAAAATTTTACACATATGTAAACATATTGTCACAGGAACTTCTTAGGCACATTACATGCACATAGGTCTGTCAAATTACAAACAGTTTTCATGTTTTAGCTAGACTCCATGGGCGCCGGCAGCAGGGTGAAAGCACATACACCTCCCTGTCAGAAAAGAAAATATCGAGAGACGGGGCTGATACGTCTCATGCGCATGTGATTTCACCGGTACCCACACCCTTCCTCAACACGATAATGCGAGCACTACTGCTTGGCGGAAGATTCCAGGTGTAGTGGCAGTAGTGGCAGTACACAGTACTTTTGGTTGCTCCTTTAGCATCACCCAGGGGGTACGTGTAGGGAATAAAAGGGTACAACACCTAGAGACGCGAGCAACTGGAAACTTTACTATTAACCTATTAACGTCTATATCTGTCTCTTTTAAACCACAATCCTGATAAATTATGTGTCAAGAATATAATATAAACCACTTAAACATTTCACGAGGTTGCGGTAACAAACATTGAAACAAGCATAAAAAAAATTTAAGCCGAATTGATAATTCGTTCCGAAGGCAGTTGAAAAAATCGGTCTTTCTATTTTTAAAACATCAATGTTTCAAACACAAACAAATGGTTAACAGAATGGTTAGTATCTATCAAATCAGTATTTATTGATGTAACCATGGCGGGAAAAGTTACAAGTGAAATTGATTGTTTAGATCCCCTAGGGGTACCCGACCCACAAACCTAAACGTTCCACGATTTTCAATAAATTAGGAGCTTTTGCGAAAGTGTTGAATGTTGCTTCTATATTTTCGACCTTTTTGGTCGCTTGAAATCAGACCTTATTTTGCATATAAGGTCATTACTTCTGTTTTTAACTACCCTCAAAAAACAACAACAACGTTAACACACTCATACCTCTGCACTAGGATTCCCTGTGTCGCAGATGGCATGGACAAACACAGAAACACAAGACAAGCACCCAAGACCCTAGAACAAACTTCATGCTCACCACACAAAGTATGCCTCGGCCGGGAATCGAACCCGGGACCCTCGCTTCGAAGGCAGAGCTACTACCAACTAAGCCACGGAGCCGAACCGAATCGATAGTGTAGTTTTTGAAATGTCTGACTGTAATTAATTGTTTCAATCAGTACAACAAAGCGATAAATTCATAGATAAAGACCCAATATAAAATAATACATAGGTACTGAAACAATAACATTTGCTAATCACAAATATGACGCGTGCATGTGATGTCTAAGGAGTTCCTGTGGTACAAGGTTTCCTGAATAAAATTTCACGTGTCCAAACGATATTTGAGATGGAATAAATGAGATTGAATCTGGAGGAATCGTGGATTCCCACCGTTGCCCAGTGGGACAGTGGGGGGTGAGGAGTGACGTGCGAGTAAACTTCTTAGCCAGATAATGGGGAGTGGCAAAACTTTAATAAAAGGAACGATGCGTCGTATGCCTCATAAAAGGATAATAAAGATAAATTAACGGGTTTATTTACGACAAGTACCTATTAATTGAATGACCCTCACGTTCTCGTATTTATTATATAGTTGGTATTAAAAATTTATGGTATGGACGGTGATGAGCCAAGATTTGGTATGGTGCCTCAAAAGATACTCTTAAAAGGTGTTGGTTAACCCTTCGATTCCCTACACGTACCCCCTGGGTGGTGCTAAAGGAGCAACCAAAAGTAGCAGTAGAACTTGTGCTAAGTTCGTCTGACTGTTGTCATGGGCGAGGGTCATCACTTACCATCAGGTGGGCCCTCAGCCCGTTCAGTCACGCATTCACATAAAAAAAATGCAGTCTTTCTTATTGTTGACGTAGGGTAATGTGCAACTCTTCTCCGTGGGTGGCCTTGTCGGGTCGGAGGGCTAAGTAACCGTGGCCTGGTCACCAACGGTGAAGCCAAGAGGAACCCAGGGCGGTCCGCTCCTTAAGGCTTTCCTTCAAAGCCGATTTCAAAGTAGCAGCATGAACTTTCACCGAAAATCCCAGAGATCCTCAAATTCTGGACCTTCACCAGAGAAACTAGTTCAAAATATTATAAGACCTTTCAGATCACAATCACATCTCGCAAATCTCGCTCGTAATTTTCAATACTCATTGAGAATTCTTGGCGCGGAGGCTACGTGTCTGCAGTATCGTGTGAAATGTAATTAAAGTAAGAATACGTACTCTGAAATACTAGACGCGCAGTTCTGTACCGATTTATTACGCATTTTTATGTTTAGCAGTGAGTCATCGTTGTACAATAATATATTTAGTTCAAAACAAACCAATTATTAGCACATGTCCTACAAGGCCACAGTCCTATTTTTATTATTCTCAAGCTGACAGCCCAACTGATATTAAGTGACTTCTGCCACCAACAACAGCGATACGATATTTTAAATGCGAAAGTAAGTTTGTTTGTTACGCTTTCACGCCTAATCCTGGTTTAGTGGTAACGAAAAATTTTGAGATAAAAAAAATTCTAGTCCGTATTTAAATAAATAAATAATAATTATGATAATGCCTATTTACTATACCTTTTTTTATACCTACATATACCGCTCCGTCCGGGGGAGGACGGGGCGGTTATGTCGGGCGTAAAACCACCCCGGTGTTCCTGGTGCGCGCCTTTATGCTGGGGCTACGGGAACGGTGTTATACTCTTCCGCGGCCCCAACGGTGTCTACTTATTATACCTACCACTTTACATTATAAGTCGGCGTCTGTATCCATGGGCCAAGCTGCGGGTCTATGGTATATAAGTCTGTAAGTATATTGGTCCCGCGAGGCCCAAGGAGTCAGTAGCGACTGTTCAAGTAAATAATGGCCGAAATTTAAGGTCTCTGCTCGCATAACTTATACTTTGTTGCCAAAACGCGGAATTTGGTTGGAAAATTGTCTTTTTCAGCCGTTGCAAATGTAGAAAATGTTTTTACATATTATAGATTACATAAATAACAATATACCATACACGCTTTTTTTCCTACTGGATTAGGCTGCCATGTTTCACCTTTGGCACTGAGATTTAATGACTTGGGGGGTCTAGTTGCTCGCGTCCGTAGAGGTCCACAGTCCGTAGGACCTTAAGATTCCCTACACGTACCCCCTGGATGGTGCTAAACGGGCAACAAAAAGAAGCAGTAGAACATGTGCAAAGTTCGCCCGGAAAAGCACTGCTTCCACATCTGGTTATCTGCTGCCAAGCAGTGGTGCACTCGCATTGCTGTGTTCCGGTGGAAGGGTGTGGGTGCCGGTGAAATCACATGCGCATGAGACGTAACATCCCCGTAACCAGGTTTTTTTACCGTACTCGTCTACTTTTTTTCAAAGAAGAAATACTTTGCGTATATCCCACGCCTTGGGAGGCATGGTGTCATATTAAAACCCCCTTGGTGTTCCTGCACAGCGCCTTGGTACTGGGGCTGTGGATCCGGTAGCAGATCTTCATCTGCATAATGGATTATCAAACAACATGACAACTTCTCTTCTCTGTCTTCCATGCTGCAGCTGATCACGGCAAAGAGCAGGTTATCATAGGTAGACGAAGTTCATCACCACCTCCACCGCGCCGCTCGCCAAGCCTCAATTAATATTTATATTCCTGCGTAGCATTACATGGGAACCAATACCGATATTGATACTTGAAAACCTCTTGTTCGCTAAGGTACCTTTATATCTTTGTTTTAGATTGTAATGTAGATAGATTAGATTCAGTAGATGTATCAATTGCTGTTATAGTATACACTATAGTTCGCAGTGACAAACGATCCGACGACTTTAATGTCCTCTGGAGGGTGCCATATTAGTTTTCATGTATCTACACATAGACTATAACTAGCGGACAATCAAGACGCTTCCAACGAAACCTCGGTTGTCAAATTATGGTAAGTAGTTTAGAAGTTATGAGGGCACAGATAAAGATAGATAAAGATAGTTTATTTGAGCATCTTAAAAAACATATGATTAGGTACACGCACATGCTTACGCTAACAGTAATTAAGATACTTAATTAGGCAGATAAATAGTACCTATACAGTTTAAAAGCCTTTACCTTCCGTGCTAGTTAAAAACTGTGTTACGGCAAGTTAAGATTCTCATCCCATACAAATACGCATTATTTCTGCGTGAACATACATACATAAACATAATTTAGAGAACGAAATGATTATTCATTTTCTCCTTCAGCTCTTGTTTTTCTTTTATTTTTGTACGGCAGAGACTTTATTTTCCACGATACACAATGATTAAAATGCTCTTTAGATTATAATAAAGATAACGATAAGAATAAAGTTTACCTTAAAACAATATTAAGAATTATTAGAAGAAACAATTTCACTTACTCATTTACCTACACAATAATGATTGTTTTGATAGTACTTCAACAATCACAGCTGACATAACACGTGTACGTATTATACTAGCTGTGCCCCCGACCTCGTCCACGTGGAATTTAACTATGCTTTTGTATTCTTTTGAAAAATTAAAAAAACATAAGTTACTCCTTATAACTCCGACTATTCGGCCAGTAAATGAAAGGCAGACTAGAATATAAACGACATTGTCTTTTATGTTCCAGTCTGCCTTTTTTTCAAGAGAGAAATACTTTGCATGTATCCCTTGGGAGGCATGGGGTAATGCGTGACTCGCCCCCATCACTCCTTAAATAGCAGTGCTGGAGGAATACACACTAAAACCCCCTTCGTGTTGACGCTGTGCTGGGGTTGCGACACGGTATCTCTCTTCTGTGGTCTCAATGGCGTGTCCGGACCACGAGGCCCGCCATCCTCCGGTGGGAATCTCATCCGTTGGGCGGAATATTACCCCGATCTACCGCCAGAGCATTATTCAACCTAGCACTCAACGTGGTGCGTGAATTCTCAGTGCTGATTTTCGTGCTAGTACATGTTCTGTATACTATTAATATATATATACACCATATATCAGGGTGGTCTAATTGATTAGATCCAAGATCTACTGTTTACTGATAAAACCCTGTGCGATCTATAAATTACATACTTCTTAAAATCTTAAATGAATCAGCATAGTTCAGTACACAATTATGTATGTACTAGCTGTGCCCGCGACTTCGTCCGCGTGGACTTAGATCTATCCCAGCCTAGAGGATAGAAAATATAATGTGATTCCTATTATGTCTGGTCGTTACTATTATATTCAAATTTTGTTATAAGTCAATCTCAAAGTGGGAGTGGGTGGGATAAGATTTGGATCGCATTCATCCTGCTGCGTTCATCACCCAAGACGAGAATGATACGTCTCATGCGCATGGGACTTCACCGGCACCCACACCCTTCCACCGGAACACGGTAATGCTTGCACTACTGCTTGTCAGCAAATTCCAGGTGAATCTCTGGACGAAACTGGCTACCTTTGGTTGCTCCTTTAGCATCACCCGGGAGGTACGTGTGGGGAATCTACGGACGCGAGCACCTGGACCCTCCGGCTTATTGGCGACAATATCCTGCCCGTGATAATAGACCGATCAGCAGAGCGTAGCATGGCCACTCAAGAAGTGGCGACGGTGTGTACTTATAGTACGGCACTTGTATCCGATAAAGTCATATTTGAGAGCATGTTGCTGGTGAATGATGCTTGTCACAAGGTTATGTCTGTGCATGTACTCTCCATTAGCCAATTGCGAACATTTATTATTATTATTTCAAAGTATAGTATCTGTAAATGTATTAATAAGTACTCATAATACCATTGCATGTCCAAGTTGTCATAGTAATAACAAGTCAGCTGTATATATTTTTTTTTAGGTTTTAGAAAATGTATTTTTTATTTGAAAGGATATGCTTTCAGATGTGTCCCATAGTTATTATTAAGATTGTTTTTTTGTATTTTAGTAGTTAAATTAAAATGATTGCAAATATATCTCATCATGTAAACAAAATTGCATGTTTTGTTTTCCTGACACTTTTTTTCTTCGCCCATTGTATACCGATGTGAATATTTATTTTTAAAAGAATGAAAATAATGAATGATTTTTTTTTCTTTCTAAATCAGTTCTTATCAGTTCTAATCAATCTAAATTGGTCTTGCAAACAAAACATGTCGAATGTATGATACCTCATACATACTAGTATTCCTTGGGTCGCAAGTGGCATGGACAAACACAGAAACACTAGACAAACACCCAGGACCCGAGAACAAATTTTATGCTCATCACACAACGTATATCCCACGCCTTGATGCGTGGAGTGCTGGAGGAATACACACTAAAACCCACTTCGTGTTGAGGCTGTGTTGGGGCTATGGGTACGGTATCACTCTTCTGTGGTCCCAATGGTGTGCCCGGACCACGGGGCACTCCATCGTCCGGTGGGAATCTCATCCGTTGGACGGAAAATTCCTCCGATCTAGCCCAGATCATTATTCAACCTAGCACTCAACATGGAGCGCAAATACTCAGTGCTGATTTTCACGTCTTACTAGTACAATGTTCGGTACACTATAGATACACCATATATCTGTACCTAAGTCCATTGTAGTAGTTGCCTACCTATTAACTTATCAGTCCAATTTTATTTATGAATAGTGGGGGACAGTCGCTCACAGCTAGGTCTTCGAGTGGACGTGTGACAATGATCGTGGAAGTTATCATATTTGTCGTAACTTCAATAGTCGCCTACTATTTGTATATATACAAGAAAATACAATGGGATTTGGATAAAATCGGCGTGAGGTACCTACCCGGGGTACCGATTTTCGGGAATATATTCAAAAGCACTTTCCTGAAACGGCACGTGATAGACGATCTCGACGAGGTTTACAAAGCGTTTCCCAATGATAGGTATGTATTAAATTAATTATCATGGATATCTCACACAGCGCCATTTAGCCCCAATCTAGACATATATGTTCGTCACACAAATGCTGGTTCTGGTTGGTAATCGAACCCATTACCTAAAGTGTAGAAGGCAGAGCTACTACCAACAGCTGTGAGGCAGTCAAAGCATTACGTATTAGCTTAAAAAAGAAGCGCTTCGTTGCGATGCTTGCTTATATGTTCTTGAGAGATCATTTATGTTAAGCATCTTTCCGCTCGGTTAGTTTTTGTATGGGTGACTGACTTGTTGTGTTCGTTAAGCACTTCCGTGGTTCAGAGAATCGCAGATGGCATGGACAAACACAGAAACACAAGACAAACACTCAAGACCCGAGATCAAAATTCATGGTCACCACACAAAGTGTGCCCCGGCTAGGAATCGAACCGAGGACATTAGGTTAATAGCACAAAGACCCGGCTGGGAATTGAACCCGGGACTTCGTACTTCGTATCAAGCTAGGTTTCACTATATACATATGACCTTGCAAAATAAATCGTATTATGTAAAACACAAAAAAGTATGTTGACTTATATCCGTTAAAGACTTTGAAACCATCCATCCGATGTGCCCAAAAGGCAATAATGCGAAGATGCTTTTAGACCACTAAAACAATGCATTAAGCACAAAATGTATTTGTTTTTTTAGCGAAATAGCACACACCGATAGGTATGCTAGTCAATGAAATACTCTAGTAATCAAATATTTCTACTATACCTAGTCAATGAAATACCTAGTGTGTATTCAAATTATTCTACAGAACTATATTTCAACAAAATATTTTACTAAATGAATTAGAAGATAAGAAGAAACAAAAAGCATCCGTCGCTTTTATCATTTGATACTATGACATGGGTTATCGAGTAGTAAGGGCGAAACCGATTAAATGTATAAATAAATTTCTGATTTTATAAGTTTATTTTACGAAAATGTATGCACGTGTAGTAGTTGTAATGAGCTGATGATCTTCAACGCGCGAATAGATCTTCATAAATTATGGCTAAGAACCATCTCGATCATGGCTGCTTTCAAACAGAAAAAACTTCATTGAAATTGGTCCATTCGTTCAGGAGCTACTATGCCACTGAGAGACACGGATACATTATGACAAATTTAAAACACCCCTCTTTTTCGTTGGGGGTTAGGAATTAAATTAACGGTATAATACTTAAATCACTTACAATACCCCTCTAGAGGTGGCATTACTTAATTACATTTCTATGGGACCATCTCGGAGAAACAGCCTATCAAATGAAAATATAATCCAAATCAAGAAGAGAAATTGCGTAAAAAAAATATAACAGTATGACAACAGTAATGCGACTCAGTATAGGATTTGGATCTTAGACTCAGTCGCATCCATCCTGCTGCGCCCATCACCCGATACGGGGATGATACGTCTTCCACCGGAACACAATAATGCCAGCACTACCGCTTGGCGTTAGACTCCAGGTGTCCTATCCAGAGAAACCTGGAACAAGTTCTACTGCTACTTTTGGTTGTACCACTCAGGTGGTACGTGTAGGGAATCAAAAGGTAGGAAAAACCTACGAACGCGAGCAACTGGATGACTTGGATGACATATTTGCTTGGATGATATATTTTTTCACTTAATGACATATTTTTTTCACTTAATGACATATTATTTTCACTTAATGACATATTTTTTTTCACTTAATGACATATTTTATGACAAAATCCGGAAGTCGGTTTGGAAACCAAATGAAAACAAAAATATTATTAACAAACTTGATAAATAAATTTTCGGTAATAAATTTTGCTTTCTTTCTCGATGTCTTTGCCAAATGTGGAAGAAATTGTTTGTTTCTTTTTTCTTTACCTGGACCAGATACATTATGAAGATTAGACTAAGAAAATTCACCATAAAGACGAAAAATTTGAGTATTAAAGTCATTTTATTCGATTTCGGTCACATGTTCATCCCCATTGCAGGTATGTGGCCTACATGGAAGGAAATAGCCGATTCTTCCTCATCAGGGACCCTGAACTCATCAAAGCGATCACGGTGAAGGACTTCGACCACTTCGTCAACCACCGCATGTTCTTTGACCCAGAACTGGAACCCCTGTTCGGGGGCAGCCTGTTCCTGATGCAGGGTAATACGAAGATAGTCGACCCCCTCCCCCTGCCCCCTAAATACCTCACTTAATTAATGGACGCCCCCTTGTGAAGGATGTCTATGTCCCTGCCGAGGCTGATTCAGCGTAAGAGATGGTTTCCAGGTGAGAAGTGGCGCGACATGCGGACGACGCTGAGTCCTGCCTTCACCGGCTCCAAGATGAAGCACATGATGCCCTTCATGCTTGAGATCAGCAACAACATCGTCGACTACCTTAAGGGTGAGTGTTTTCCATTTTGCTTTTCTTCTGAGGACAGCTCTGATTTTTTTGTTCATGAACTGCAGTGGCAATGCAACTTAGGTCCTGCCCGACCGATGTATGAGAAGAACTAAGTCGCACTTCGTTGCGCCCGTCACTCGAGAGTCACAGACTTCTCAAGCGTATGCACTGCTGGACGACAGATTCCAGGTGGCAGTACCTCTCCGGACGTACTTGTCCCAAATTCTACTGCTACTTTAGGTGGCTCCTTACGCACCAACCAGGGGGGCACATGTAGGTATTCTAAGGATATTTTTCGACGAACGCGAGCGACTTGATCCCCAAAATAGTCTAGTCTAGTTTTACACGTGAAGTCAAAATTAAAACTGAAGCTATAAACTATGCTGATTTTTGTGCAGACCATTTATCGGAAGACATTCATGTAGACGACCTGATGCGTCGCTACTCGAATGACGTCATCGCCTCTGCTGGCTTCGGGATCACAGTGAACTCCTTGCGGGACAGAGACAACGAATTTTACAGAATGGGACAGAGCTTGTTTAAGTTTTCGAATATGCAGCGGGCTTTAATGTTCTTGTCTTCTCAGTTCCCTGCGCTAGCGAATGTAAGTCTATCTCAGAGGTCCCCTAACTTTTTGTCTCATAGACCACTTGCTATGTTCTTCAGGTTTTGGTAGACCCCCTGCTTAGTTAACATTAAAAAAAAAGAAAAATCTACTTCAAAGAAGAATATTCATAAAACAAATCAGTGCAAATCAATCTTCCTACCAGTTCCTACGCTATCTTTACAAATGTTTGAGAAAAGAAAGAACAAGCGCTTCTACTTCTAGTGTGAATCGAACACAAGACCCCTCGCTTCATAGGTAGGGCTTCTACCAACTAAGCCACGGAGTCGTCAACTTATTTTCGCAACTTCATAATATTAGTGTACTATGAAGTTGCGAAAATAAGTTTGAAAACCAAGCAACGGATCATCTTTGTGTGTGGGTTTTCGAATAATGAAATGTCTAAATTAAAGTCGCGACCTCCTTAAATGAGATTCACCATCGTAGGCCCGGGGGTCTACGCTCACGGGGGCTCCGGGACTCCCTGTAGGTAAATCTCGACCCCTGGGGGTGTCAAAATTAAAGTCGCAACCTGCTTTATATTCCTGGGAGAGCGTAGTGGCCCAGGGGCACAGACGCCGACTTTCAATCTGAAGGTCGCTGGTTCAAACCCACACGTGCACCAATGAGATCTTTCACTTTAAAAATTTATCTGCGCAATACCACGTTCTCGAAACGGTGACGGAAAACATCGCGAGTAAACCGACATGTCTTAGAACCTAAAATTCGACGACATGTGTGACATCTACCAATCCGGATTGGGCTCCCGTGGTAGATCAGAGCCCATTCACTCTCAATTATCGAGAGTAGGCCGGTGTCCCTGCAGTGAGAACATTAGAGGCCGGTACGGTACGGTAATATTTCCTGTTTCTCGCATATATCCCAATACCTACCGTCACCTGTAAATGTAGTGGCATTCAAATTATACAGTGCAAATTAATGATTATTTAATAATATATATATATATATTAATATACACTATGTCAGTGATCTTATATTGTAATATAAATTTCAGAAATTAGGAATCAGAATTTGGCCTGAAAGTACGACGAACTTCTTCAGAACAACTGTCTCGGAAACCATGAAGTACAGGGAGAATAATAATGTATACAGACCTGATATGATCCAACTTTTGTTGGAAGCTTCCAAAGGTAAAAAGTGAAATTTTACCTTTCCTTTATGTAACTATATTGGTGGCATGAGCTGTTATTTAGTGTTTTATATATATATAACACTATACCTGTTATATATATCTATGTATATGTATTCATATATTATTTATGTAGGATTATATACATCGGTAAATATTTTATTAAACTTACTTGTTTCTCTATACCATGTACACCGCCAATTAACCATCCAAGCCACACATTCCTCTCCATCCAAAGTTTGCCTGGAAGAGATCGCTTCTAAGCGACCAAATATTTCTACTAATTCTTAAGTGACGCGTTTACCAGCGAGCAGCATTTCATTTTTTATTTATATAGATTATTGAGTAGACTATATTTTATTTTTATTTAATCCACAGGTACTATAAAAACCACCGAGGCTTCAGAAAGTGATGTGGGCTTTGCTGAAACACAAGAACATCTTAAACCTCGTGAAAATAAAAATAGTAAGTATTGTACCTACTTAATTACCCGAATGTACCCGATACATTATCTATCCGATTGATAAATCTTTGTTGAGACGTATTAATATTTTTTTTTTAATTTTTATTATGTAGTTAAACTTACCTAATATTGTTTTTTTAATTTGTTACAATTAAAAAAAATGTCTAAAATGAATGAAATGATATAACGATTATATCGTTATATCATTTCATTCATTTTAGACTTCAATAAATAGAATAATAGAAATTCAATAATTCAATAATAGAAATTCAATAAATACGACGTACCAACCAAATCTTTAAGGGTGGACCACTGATGAGCTTGCTTCCCAAGTGTTTATATTCTTCGCGGCTGGTTTCGAGAGCTCCGCAGCCACCATCACCATGTGCGTGCACGAGCTGGCCATCAACCCTGGAGTCCAGGAGAAACTGTACCAGGAGATCAAACAGTTCAGGGAGGATAAAGGAAAGTTGACGTACGAAAACATTGGAGAGCTGAAGTATTTAGATGGAGTCTTGAACGGTGAGTCTATTATGTTCTACAGATGGGGGGGTTCTCGCGTTTGTGAGAAAGAACCCTTTATTAAATTCGGCAATCATAAAGGTCGCAAAACGAGCAGTTGGTACTCTTACAACGAAAGATTTAAAGTTCACATTATGGCGAGACACCTCATAGTGAGCTGGGTCTTCCGCCTCAAGTATTCTACGATCTCCTCTGACGTCACGACGTGGTGAACCCGGGACACGTAGAGTGGAGTGGTGGGAACCTCGGCGCGCAGCAAATGATTCGGTGGTTAATGCGGCATTTCCGCACTACGGGACGAGAGTTTCCTTTTCTTCCGTACCACTTTAGTAAAACCTTCGTCGTCAGATCGGGCCTTTTGTGGGGCTGCAGGCGTAGTGATACAACTTCTACTGGTATCAAATGACTCTTGATACAACTTCTAGTGATATCAAAAGTTGTTTGACACTTCTACTAGTGGTATCAAAAGTTGCTTGACGCAACTACTACTGGTATCAAACGTTGCTTGATACAACTTCTACTGCTGTCAATTGTTGCTTGATATACCTTCTACAGGTATCAAACGCTGCTTGACACAATTACTACTTGTATCAAATATTGCTTGATACAACTTCTACTGATATCAAATGTTGCTTGACACAACTACTACTGCTGTCAAGCGTTGCTTGACACAACTACTACTGGTATACCGTACCGTACCGTACCAGCCTCTAATGTTCCCACTGCAGGGACACCGGCCTACTCTCAATAATTGTGAGTGAATGGGCTTTGATCTACCACGGGAGCCCAATCCGGATTGGTAGATGTCACATGTCGTCGAATTTTTGGTTCTAAGACATGCCGGTTTCCTCACGATGTTTTCCGTCACCGTTTTGAGAACGCGGTATTGCGCACATACATTTTTTCAAGTGAAAAAACTCATTGGTGCACGTGTGGGTTTGAACCAGCAACCTTCAGATTGAAAGTCGGCGTCTATGTCCCTGGGCCACCACGCTCTCTGGTATACGTGGGGTTTAAACTCGATCTGGTTTCTCGAAACATCTAATTAGGATTTCTAGTTTGTTTTGTAACTTCTTGCAGAGACTTCGCGAAAATGGGCCGCAGCTATCATCCTGGATAGAGTTTGTCTGAAACCGTACGAGCTGCCACCTCCGAGGGAAGGCGCAAAACCAGTCACAGTAAGTTTTTAATCTCAGCTGTTTTTGTTAATAAATCACGGTACTAGCTGAAAAAAAAAAACGGAATACCCCCGACCGAGGAGTAAGACTTCATTTTTTCGGGATAAGAA
Organism: Aplocera efformata; assembly: GCA_921293045.1. Classification (NCBI taxonomy): domain Eukaryota; kingdom Metazoa; phylum Arthropoda; class Insecta; order Lepidoptera; family Geometridae; genus Aplocera; species Aplocera efformata. Next base: position 7,893,531 of record OV121060.1, read on the forward strand.
GTAGCCTTTATTATATTTATTATGAAGATACATATCTTCATAATAAATATTATCTAAATCCGTTCAGCTGTTTAGGATTGAAGTAAGAATCCATTCGCATTATAATAATAGCACTACTAATAAAATTTGGATTTTTTGTTATTTATTGTAAAAAATGAACAGAACGGCCAATCTGGTTGTGAGTGATTACCGCCGCCCTCAACAGCGGGAATACAACTTAGGTCTTTCCCGATTGAAGCATTAGAAGACCCAAGACTCACTCCGTTGCGCCAGTAAGCCGGAACGGAGATCTTACGTCTCATGCGCATGTGATTTCACCGGCACCCACATTCATCCACCGGAACACAGCAATGCGAATGCACCGCTGCTTGGCGGCAGATTATCAGCTGTGGAAGCAGTACTTCTCCAGGCGAACTTTGAACAACTTCTACTGCTACCTTCTGTTCCTCCTTTAGTTCCACCCAGGGGGTACGTGTAGAAATTCATAGGGTACTCACCTACGGACGCGAGCAACGAGACTTATTCACTTATACGAGACCTAAGCAGGCTATTCTTACAGGTGAAAGCAGGTGAAGTGGTGTACAATGTGGTGAACGCGATCCACATGGACCCGCAGTATTTCCCAGACCCTGAAACCTTCGACCCCGAGCGGTTCTCCGACGAGAACAAGCACAAGATCAAACCCTTTACGTTCTTGCCGTTTGGATCTGGACCGAGAAATTGTATTGGTAAGTTTATTGTATCCATATCAGCCTCTAATGTTCCCACTGCAGGGACACCGAGATATATACCACCACATGCGAGTTTTGTTGACTTCCGATATTTCAACGCAGTTTCATGCGCCATGATCATTTATATCAGCTAAGCAAGCTTCACATCGAGCGTTTCCTGTTCCGGTAACATTCATGGACGTTCCTAGCGTAATCTGGTACCAAACTAAGCATAGCTTGTACTATAGGAACTAGATAACTGCACTCGCATTGCTGTTCCAGTGGAAGGATGTAGGTGCCGGTGAAATCACATGCGCATAAGACTGCACATCCCTGTCTCAGGTGACGGTCAAAAGGGGGAGCGACTTAGGTTTCACTCACGGTCTGGGAGGGCCTTAGTTGCATTGCTGTTGTTATGGGTGGAGGTAACCACTTAATATCAGGTGGGCCTCCAGCTCGCCCCGTCACTTGCGTTACATAAAAAAAACATGAGCCACCCCTTACTGACTCTTACTCATATAACATTTCACAGGGTCAAGGTTCGCTATCCTCGAGCTGAAAGTGATCATCCATGACCTGGTGATGAACTATAAGATCGTGAAGACCCCGAAGACCGTGGACCCTCTCCGCCTGCAGCCTAACGACTTCAACTTGAAGGCCTTGGGAGACGGCACGTGGGTTCAGTTCCAGAAGAGGAATTAAATTTTAAAATGCCGCCGCAGATCTTGATGTAACCATTTATTGATGAATTTTAGAAGTTTTTTACACTAGTAAAAATTTTATTTTTTGTTCGAAAGAATATGCTTTCAGATAGTTCCATAGATTTTTTATCAAAATCGGTTCAGTAGTTTGGTTGTTGAACCAAAATAATTGGAAAACGAAACGAAATTGCGTATTTTGCTAGTTTGAATGTATCGAAGTCGATTTTTTTCCGATTTTTAAATCAGTTACTTGTTTTAATGACCGTACTTTTTTATATACTTAAGCGATTTCGCCCGCGCGGTATTTGACATTTTTTTTTGCGCGGATCTCTTTTTCTTTTTCTAAAATTAAAGTAGCCTATGTTACCCCTAAACATCAGCGATCAGCTATCTTTCAAAGTTTAGCCGAAACAAACAGACAGAAAGACAGGCAAATATTTGAAAAAAAATTTTTTTTTTTGTTAGATACCGTATTTATTTTCAAATGCATTCAGTTAAAAGCTGTTATTTTGACATTATAAGGAGACACTTTAATTGTATTCATTTGTATATCAAACGAACTGACCGATAGCAGAGCTCCCAAAACCAAGAAAGCAATAAGATTTAGGAGTTCCTTTACCTACATACAAACTCAAGTTACATCGAAATCGTGTTGCTACCGAATCTTCGAGATATATCATGCACCTATAATTTAACCGGCGGCGTTAAATTACGACAGCTGTTACGTTTCATGTGCATAAGATTCTTCTATGGCCCACCATTTCTTATGGTTCCAGTTTGACCGTTTGACTTTTGGTCCACCGTATTTGCTTCCGGCAGTACTTTGAAATCTCATATTCTGTCAGCTGCACACAACTCGATTCATTTATATCGATAGTAACATTCGAACTGAATGGATTTATGTAAATAAAATATGAGCAGAAACGCCAATGGCAATAAATGGGGCTGCATTTCAGTGATATTTGTACGGAGACGGAATATCGCAACGAATTCGAGCTAGCGATCTTCCACTCAATTTATGCGCCCCGGGCAAAAGCATTACTCTTACTTCTACTTGTTGAACTGTAACTTATTACAGATATATTGGAAATAAATACGAAATATTTGTTTTTTTTTTTATGTAAATATTTGACGGAACGAGCTGTGGGCCCACCTGATGGTAAGTAGCGACTCCCGCCCATGACAACAGTAATGCGACTCAGTATATAGATCTTACACTGAGTCGCATTCATCCTGCTGCGTCCATCACCCGAGACGGGGATGTTTTTTAATAAATCCTCCTCCTATGGAAGTTTCTCTGAAGTAAGATAATATACTCATATTATGTTCATCTACCTTCTAAAAGCCTTTTCTATTTGAAAATCCCAGATTGGTCCCATAGAAACTTCATCAAAATTATCATATGTCATATAATTTTGAACAAAATAGAATCGTTGATAAATGTGCGCTGGAATGGCGCACCTGTTCTTCAGACAACGTAACGTCTTGCACTCAATTTAAAGCAGTAAACGGTGAGAACTTCATTTAGACGGGACGACATGATTTACTTCGATACTTTTAAGTTTTAGAATGTTCTCGCTAATTTTTTTCTTTGGTGTGAGTCTGGCCAACTCTGGTGACGAAACTTTCAAGCGACCCGAATACCTCCGACATGGCTTGTTGACTAGTATAGTCGGAACATACATATTAACGTGCCTTCCGAAGCAGGGAAGCATTCTGATCAAATGTCAATAAATGGTCACCTATCCGACTTCTATCGAGTGTTGCTCAACTTAGATGATTTGTAAAGAACAGCTAATGCCTCACGATACTTCTACCACAGATAATATAATAAGATAATAAGCCTTTACACCACAGATAATAAGACAATAAGCCTTTACACCACAGATAATAAGGTGAATTAAATTTTCTTATAACCTTCGGTGCGTCTGGTAGGGTCCCTCAGACCCTGTGGTACACATAAATAACTGCATTTCATTCAAATTCAAATTTCAATTTTGCGCGCAATCAGTTGTCAAAGGACGAGCGTAAGATAAAGATCATTAAATTTCCCAATGTTCAACATGCTATCAACGTTAAACCCAACAAAATGTTAATGAAGAAGACGAAGACCGATAATTTTATTTTAAACTAGCTGTGCCCGCGACTTCGTCCGCTTGGACTTAGATCTATCCCAGCCTAGAGGATAGAAATAAAATGAGATGCTTATTATGTCTGGTCGTTACTATTATATTAAAATTATGTTATGATTAAATCTCAAAATACTTTATTACCGTTGGATTCTTACCATTTTACTTAGGTTTTGTTAACTGGGAAGATTAAAGTATTAGCAGTGCCTTATCTTTTTCTAAGTGCGATTTATAATTTGTTAGATTTGATGAACAATATTTGAGATATATTATTATGTGAAAAATACCTCTTGAATTGTCGTATCTTGTGGTGTAAAGGTATATTCTGTGATGTTGTTTCTTTGCCTACACTGAATTATGAGGAGCACCAAGCCTCCATAGAACCTTCGCTGGAGGGTAATTAAAAAGGAAAGAGGGTTTTTTATATTTCATGCTCGGTAACCGAGCTATCTCAGGAAAAATCTTTGAGATAGCTCATGTTGGATTTATTTTACATTTATTTGTTAAGGGCTTCTTGTTAGTAATTATCTTTAATTATACATTTGACGGGACGAGTTAAGACTCACCTGATGGTATGTGGTTGCCTCCACTCATAACAGTAGAATTAGTAGCAGTAGAACTTGTGCCAAGTTCGTCCGGAGACGTACTGCCACCACATCTAGAATCTGCCGCCAAGCATTAGTGGTTGCATTACTGTGTTCCGGTGGAAGGGTGTGGCTGCCGGTGAAATGACATGCGAATGAGACATATCATCCCCGTCTCGAGTGATGGACGCAGCAGGATGAATGCGACTCAGTAAAGATTTGGATCTCATACCGAGTCGCGCGCATTACTTTTTTCATGGGCGAGGGTCACCACTTACCAGCTCGTTCGGTCACATATTCACATAAAAAAAAAATACAACAGCAAAACGACCTAGGTCGTCCGACCCAAGTCGAAGCGCGCCCGTCACTCGAGACAGGGATGTTAAGCGTCTCGCACCTGTAATCTCATCGGCGCCTACTCTTCATCTGGAATACAGCAATACGAGTGCATCACTGCTTGGCGGCAGATTACCTGGTGTGGAGGCAGTTCTTCTCTGGACGAACTTGGCACAAACTCTACTACTACTTTTACTTGCTCCTTTGGCACCACCCAGGGGATGTGTGTACTTACTAGAGGGTTCTTACCCATGGACGCGAGCAACTGGACCCCCAGAAATAGATGATTTACATCAAAAAATTAGATCGTTAACATTATGATTCAATAAGATCTCCGTTTCCCGTGTTTTCCTAAAAATAGACTCAAATTATTTTATCATTACAGAGCCCCTCAACGCCGCTCCCTTCTAAAAATAACACTTAATGCCATAGAATTAATAAAGACGAGGAAGGAAAATGTCAAACAAAATATTGCTCAATGGCGAAGCTAAAAAATAACCAATGCGTTCTTTGAATTTATTCTGCCGCTACGCACACAAGCGTTTTTATGTGATTTACAGCGCGTTTACGCAGAAACCTGTAAATACGGGCCGTATTTACAAGATCAATATTTACTGAATATTATATGTATTGTTATACGTATGCCCACATAAAAAACGTATACGATAAAACGGACCGCTGTGTTAACGTGAACTTACGTGTTGGGCTGCGCCAGCCCACCTGATGTTGAACGACTCTGGTCCTCCCTTACCGAAGTAGGTACCCCCTATTTTAGCTTTAGACTAAAAGATATGGACTCGCACACAAGAGTCTCCTTTCAAATAAGTCACTGTTGTGATGTTAAAAATACGAATGTTAGTTTGTTAACACGCCCTAACTACTGAACCGATCATCATGAAATTTTACATCCACGTTGTCAGAGGTGCAGAAAAACATTCAAAAGGTAGTATGATGTAGTAGATAGAAGTACATGCACGCCAAGTGAGACTGTACTAGGCTTCTATTCATACTTATTCTACGCTGCAAAGATTTTGTACGAAATTGTTACAAAATGTCTACTTGATTTTTGAAGATATAATACCGGACCCGGTTTTGGTATTTTTGTCATTTCTGAAAACCACGTCGTATCGGCGTAAAGTCGTTTACCCACTAATTAATTCTTGTTTTTGTAGCAACGATATGTGCCCCAGCCGGGAACCGAACCTGGGACCATTCGCTTCGAAGGCAGGGCTACTACCCACTAAGCCACGGAGCCGTGTCTGTCTGTAATCTGTAATAGTATCCATACCACTGGACCACGCCCTCTAAACGCAACTTAATCGAATATTCACGAATCGTCTTACGAACTTCAAACTCGTGAGGATAAGATTAACAATATCCACCTTTCACCCACAAAGGTACGCCCTAAGGGTGTATATCTGACTATTAACAAGGAAAAGTTTACCAGCTTTCACCAAAGAGAAGGGTTGATATGGGTACCTTATTTGTGGTTAAGTTATGGGTGGATGGTAGATTTTATTTCTTGATTGTTCCGGGCAGTAATCTGAATTATTTTAGGGTAATGTTTTAGCGTTCCTGAAGGAGAAACTGGATGCTATTAATAACAGCCAGTTTTCACTCACTTATAGAAGCGAAAGTTTGTATGTATGTATGTCTCTGTGTGTGTGTGTGTTTGTTACTCTTTCACGCTCAAACGGCTCAACGGATTTGGATGAAATTTGGTACCAGGATAGCTTATATCCCGGATTAACACATAGGATTTATAATACTTAATTATAATATTATATAATATCAATAAAATAATTTCATTTTAAATTCTAAATAATTAGAACAAAAAAACTTTAATTTTATTATAATTATTTATTTGTCTGCCGTCTGTGTGTCTGTTTGTTTCGGCTATTATACGAAACGGCCGGACCGATTTAACGGGAATTTCATTGGTAGGTAGCTGATGATATAAGGAGTAACATAGGCTATTTTATACCGTTATTCTAACGGCAACTACGCGGGTGAAACCGCTAGTAAAAATATAATTAGTGACACGGAACCATCGGTTTGAGTCCAAAACACTCTTGGACTCTATGGGTAATAAAATAAATATATAATAATAAAAATAAAAGGGAAATCATTAATTACTGAGTTTAGTAGGGTAGCGAGGACGCCCTGCCACTCGCAGCCTGCCATTGTCAGGAATTAGCATACCCCCAAATGCCACAAAGGACTTATTTACATGACAAACCAATATTTTTTTTGCTGTCTTCCCCCCATTAAGAGCAGCTAGTTGTATTTATTAAACCCTGTGCCTATGTGCTATGAATCTTTTTGCTTTGTGCCTGGAAATGATTGATGACAATAATATTTTCAGGTACCTATATGATTTATTGAAGCTAAATATAATATTTGAATAGAAAGAGGCATTTGTAACAAAATGTGCGTATAGTGCATAGTTTTAATTTCAGTTAACCGCAGAATTTATTATATAATCACACTTAAATATAAAAACCCGAAAGTCTGTAGATGTGTGTGTGTGTGTGTGTGTATGTGTATCTTTGTTACTCCTCCACGCTCAAACGGCAAAAAGGCTTCGATGAAATATGGTACCATGTTATTGGTATCCATTAATGCTATATACGGGGCACGTGAGTGGGACAAAGATTTGAGAAACGCTAGCGAGCAAAATGGTTGAAAACTAAATTTAAATACATTAAAAACTATTAAATGTTTTTTATAAACTCGAAACGGTGACGGAAAAACATCGTGAGGAAACCGGCATGTCTTAGAACCAAAAATTCGATGACATGTGGCATCTACCAATCCGGATTTGGCTCCCGTGGTAGATCAGAGCCCATTCACTCTCAATTTTTGAGAGTAGGCCGGTGTCCCTACAGTGGGAATATTAGAGGCTGGTACGGAAATGTTTTTTATCGAGACTTTTTTCAATTGTTTTTACAAGTATAAAATCATAGCAAAAATATTAAAGTTTATTTATTTGCAAACATAAGATTTCTAACGCAAGCTGATAATTTAGTCTCATTCTTTACAGTCAATTTCAGATAATATCATTTTATAACTAGAAGATTAAGAATATTTTTTTTACGTGAATACGCATTGTGACGGAACGAGCTGAGGCCCCACCTAGTGGTAAGTGGTGACCCCCGCCCATGACAACAGTAATGCGACTCAGTATAAGATTTAGATTTTACACTGAGTTGCACTCTTCCTGCCGCGTCCATCACCTAAGACGGGGATGATACGTCTCATGCGCATGCGCATACGATCATCACATTAAGATACAATATACGATGTTTCTTTGGACATTAGTAATATGCTGAGTACTATTCTGCGTTAATCTAAAGATATAGGTAGGGCTGATTTTCAGTTTTTAATTGGTAGGCTCTTTAGTGAGCTCTTTTGTGGGTCAATTAAAAATTAACTCTTTTCAGGGTGACACAAGAGACCGTTCTGAAACTCAAATAAAGAGGTAGTAGTCTCTTTATTTGAGTCTCTTAATTCATATTCACATCCTTCTTAATTTTTTTGTATTCTAAATTTTTCACCCTTAGTGGTCAAATGCCTGAACTTTCAATGGAATAATTACAGCGTGTACTTCAACAAAAATGCATCGTATCGCTTCACAACTGAAATCACATGCGCATGAGACGTATCATCCCCGTCTCGGGTGATGGACGCAGCAGGATGAATGCGACTCAGTAAAGATTTGGATCTCATACTGAGTCGCGCGCATTACTGTTGTCATGGGCGAGGGTCACCACTTACCATCAGGTGGGCCCTCAGCTCGTTCCGTCACGAATTCACATAAAAAAAAAAAAAAAAAAAAAAAAACAACTAATGTTTAAAAAAAGAACATACAGCCATACACAGCTCAGTAGGTAGTAACTCTGCCTTCTGCACTGCAGGTCTTGGGTTCGGTTCCCACTAAGAGCAAACATTTGTGTGACAAATAATAGATGCTTGTTCCGTGTCTGGGTGTTACTATACATGTGTACAAAATTTATTAAGTATTCCATCAGATATCTAGATCCCATAGTACAAGCTATATTTCATTTGGGGCTAGATGGCCAAACAAAATAATTGAGAACCTCCTCCTTTTTCACAGTCGTTTAATAACATGCGGTGAACCTGCGTAGTACCTACGTAGATACTTACGTTCGCCTTTGGGGTAATATAACCTTCAACTGAATAGAACAGTAGAGACAGCTAGTATATTTTGCAAATCGGAATTTATTGACGAAACGACGACGGAAGCCGCTGACAAATAGACTAGGCATAGTACCGGTATCGATAAAATGTAACCGATTATATTTATGTTATGTTTAATGCAACTCAGTTAAGATTTGGATCTCATACTGAGTCGCGCGCATTACTGTTGTCATGGGCGAGGGTCACCACTTACCATCAGGTGAGCCCTCAGCTCGTTCTGTCACTTCTTCACATAAAAAAAAAAGAAAAATGTTGTGAGTGCCAGTGAAATCACATACACATGAGAGGTATAACATCCCCGTCTCGGGTGACGGATGCAACGGGGTGTTACTCGGGTCTTCTCATACTAGTTGTAGTTATAGGCGGAAGTAACCACTACAGAAACATAAAAAAATACTTAAATCGATATCGATGAAATCCTCTTTAGCATCCCTATAAACAAATTTATTCAAACAATGGCCGTTTTCCGGTCAATTCGTAGCTCGTTCAGCGATTCGGCGGAATCCCAGTTTTATTTGTGAGCTAAATCTACCAAACGGAATATATATCCATGTTGCTCGCGTCCGTAGGTGAGTACCCTCAGAATCCCTAAACGTTCCCCCTGGGTGGTGCTAAAGGAGCAACCAAAAATAGCAGTAGAACTTGTGCCAAGTTCGTCCGGAGAGGTACTGCCTCCATATCTGGAATCTGCCGCCAAGCAGTAGTGCTCGTATTACTGTGTTCCGGTGGTGGTGTGGGTGCCGGTGAAATACTCATACTCATACTCATACTCATTTATTTTCACCGTAGGATCATATAGCGAACACTTGGTTATGTCAAATTTAAAATTTCATTACAATGTTACAGAATCTTAATACTAATACTAAATCACATACGCATGAGACGTATCATCCCCGTCTCGGGTGATGGACGCAGTAGAATGAATGCAACTCAGTGTAAGATCCAAATCTTATACTGAGTTGCATTGCTGTTGTCATGGGCGGGGGTCGCCATTTACCACCAAGTGGGCCCTCATCTCGATCCGTCACATAATCACATGAAAAAGAAAACTTAAACAGTTGAATGTCAAAACGTTCATTCAAAACGGTAACTCATACAGCTAATCTAATTTGGAACGTATCTACTCTCGGAGTTTGGGAAGTTTTCTATTTATAGCGCATTACCTGGTCCATGCGACTTCGTCCGCGTGGAATTTAGCATTTATTTCTGCGCAGAACCATATATTTTTTTTTTTTTCTAAATAAAAGTAGCCTACGGCATACCTTATAACATCAAAAATCTGCCGGTGAAAGTCCCGTCAAACGGTCTGGCAGTTTCGGAGATTAGCCAAAACAAACACACAGATAGACAAAAATTTTAAAAATTGTTTCCTTTTTGTAAATTTTATTTAACAGTATATAAATAGTATAGATTATGAGCTCCAATACTGCCCCAACGGCTGGGTCTTCGCCAACAGATAATTTTGATAATATGATAAGAGATAATTCATCTGATTCCATTCGCTTTGTTTTGCTATCTCCGGGAAATCTCGCTTGGTTTCGGAACAGTTTCGAATTGATAATGCTTATTGTAGCTTTATAAATGTGCCTTAATGTAACGGAGGAACAACACAGAATACAAAATTATCAGATTTATGAAAAGCTGTAGCCAGGATTTTCATTGATCGAGTTTGAAATTTCTATTTTTTTCCCTACTGCGCACACTTCTGTATGTATGTATGTAGTACGTGAAGAGAGCGTGGTGGCGCAGGGGCACGGACGCCGACTTTCAAACTGAATATCACTGGTTCTAAACCACATTTGCAATGGGTTTTTCACTTGAAAAATATATGTGCGCCATACCACGTTCCCGAGACTGGTACGTACGTACGTATGTATCTTTCTTAAGCACTCTTTGTAGCCTAAACGGCTTGATGGATTTTAGCATGAGAGGTGTCGTAACATTTGTCTTAATTGTGAGTGTGACACAGGTAATAAAAATCGCCTATTTTTGCTAAATCTTTTATTTAAATGGATTATCGAGTGGGGTATCAACACTGGGTTTTATAAATGGCTCACAAAAATATATACAACTCATGTTTAAATGTAATTTGGATTTTTTTTACGCAGTCGGTCTTTTTTTCTATGACGATTTATTTATAGAACTAATTTACGGTTATAGAAGACGTATACCATGTCTTGTTGGAATGTGTACGGAGTAATAATGATATATTTGGTCGTTCACAAAATGTTAATGACCTAGGACTATGTAATAGTATTCTTGCAACCCCACTGTCTGATAAAGCCCAAGAATTATATGAATTGGCAAGAAAATGTCTAGCAAGTAGAAATATGTTAAATTAGCTGTTGCTGTACTTGTTTTGTTAATTAACGATTGGGCGATGTGGTCGCTAAGCGACAAAGCCCTTTTTCCTCTGTCAATAAATAAAAAAATAAAAATGCAGTCGGCATTTCCCCACAAAAAAAAAAGGTGAAACATTGTAAATTATTTGTAAAGGCTACAAATAATTTACAATGTTTCACCTTTTTCACATCGCCCAATCGTTAATTAACAAATATCCTCGTATATCACGTACATTATGTTCATTTCCGTCAAACATTATTTATTCCTGTATGACGTAAGTTTGGTCCAAGAAGGAGTCGTCGTGGTACTCGTAATCTGTAACAAATAATTACTTTAAAAATCATTTATATGACTGCGATATATAAGTATTCTATTTATTATCTTGTCACCCATAGTACAAGCTTTGCTTCTAATTCCAATTCTTATTATGTGGGGGGTGACTAGGTCTGCACTGACGTCCCGCATAGGGGTGTATTGTGCGTCCCCCGTTGTTAACTATACCCTACTGTAGCCATCCCAATTCTTTAATGTACCGGAGATGGAGTCTGGGTTGTTGTTGGCAGCACCGTCTCAACGTTTCCTCTGGTGACTCAGATCTTATTAGCCCCAACTAAGCTATGCTTAGTTTGGCACTAGATGGCGCTGTGTGCGCTGTATAACAAAATAAATTAACGAACATTTCGTTAATTTATATTGTTATTTTTAATAACATCCGCTATCTACCAGTGAAAGTTACGTCAAAATCGAGCCAGCTGTTTCAGATATTAGCCGTAACAAACAAATAAAATCTTATAAATTCTTTTTTTTTTGTTATAAATACCGTATATACTTTCAAATGCATTTAGTAAATAGCTGTTATTTTAAGATTACAAAGAGACACTTCCATTTTATTATTTTTTATAGAATAAGTCAGAAGTTGACTGGCCTTGGGTAGTAGCTCTGCCTTCTGCATTTTAGGCTATGGGTTCGATTTCCAACAAGCGTTTGTGTGACCAACATAGATGTTTGTAATGGGTCTGGATGTTAATATGAACGAGTGTTCTCACTTGAAATATATTATAAATATATAAGATATCTGGGCAAATGAGGGCCAAAGATAACAAATACAATTTAAAAAAGCTTACGTTGATAATCTTTTATAGGTTTCACTTGGAAGCATTCGCCCATGTGTACTATTTGCCACACTGAAAAAAACAAGATATTGTCATGAAACATGATCTTTCTTTCTTTCTTTTTCTTTTAAACAGAATGTTGTATATGAAATGGATCAGATGCTAGGCTTGAACAAAAAATATCACTTTATTAAAATATCAGTATATTTCCATATATTTGATATACATTATCGACAATACAATTGTCATCGGGAGAGCGTGGTGGCCCAGGGGCATAGTCGCCGACTTTCAATCTGAAGGTTACTGGTTCAAACCTACACGCGCACCAATGAGTTTCTTAACTTGAGAAAATTGATGTGCGCAATACCACGTTCTCAATACGGTGACAGAAAACATCGTAAGGAAACCGGCATGTCTTAGAACCAAAAATTCGAAGACATGTGACATTTACCAATCCGGATTGGGCTCCCGTGGTAGATGAGAATCCATTCACTCTCAATTATCGAGAGTAGGCCGGTGTCCCTGCAGTGGGAACATTAGAGGCTGGTACGGCAATTGTCATCGAGTTTTTTAATCGCAATATATCGTAACTCGATATATATTTCGAATTCGAATTCGACATATATTTAGAGTATCGAATTCCTATCAATTTCGATATATTTTTAACAAAACTCTGGTTTCGTGTTTAACTTTTTGTGACAGTACCTGACAATAGAAGCCGCTTGACAGGCGAGCACATCAAACAGAGGTTAGAAATGCTTCTACTGTCTCTATCTGATGACTGGTTTGATTAAATAGTATGAATTGCATTAGTAAAAAGTAAATAAATTTTTTGTTCGGTACAGTCAGCTTTAAAAAGTAACTTTAATTTAGATTACAATAGAACATTATTTTATTGTACACCATAACATCAAAAGTAATACAATAATAAATAAAACAGATGGCTTTATCGCTAAAGGCGATCTCTTCCAAGCTTTGCAATCAGAAGCCTTTTTTTTCGTGGGGCGATGCTCTCGCCTACCGCCCTGCTACGGGTTACCCCGTTTTTAGGGTTGATCCTCGTTAAGTTTAGGTTAATGTTTGACTTATGATAACTTGTGACCGCTCCTGGTGACTCGCGACCTGGTGGCGTGAGTTCTAGATAAATCTAAGAATGCGCTGCGACACAGGGAATTTTGAATGCTTACCTTCATACTTCTCCATACAGTTGACGTAGTCTAACAAACAATAGTTTTTGAAATTTTTGTAATTGTAGTAAATGGTCCGACCACATATTTTTCCAGTTCTGATAAAGAAAAACTGAATGAGCATAGGATTAATCTAGGATACCACATTTCATCTGAATTCTTGGATTGGTACACGGAGGGTTAAATAGATTAAATACCTATAAGAAAGATGATTTATCTTATACTAAAACTAAACAAATAAACAAATCAAAATATAATAAAGGTTCAATAATACAGTGAACATTTGCTATCAGTTTCAGTTGGTAGTGACTCTGCCTTGTGCACTGCTTGTAGGTTCAACTCCCTCCTAGGTCAAACATTTATGAGACTTACGTATATTTTTCAATCACAGATATAGGTTTCAGTTATATAGAAACATACTTGTACGCTTTCAGGCAGTAGTAGGCCAAGTAATCGCAATCATTGTCTAAAGAGACGCGGACAGGCGTGCTACGCCGACGAAGGGTAATTGTCGAAGTCAACACGCTGAACCTGTAACGAGCAGAGGTTGCATTTATATAAATTCGCAAAGAGCTCTTTAAAAATCGAAGATAGCTAAAAATTGTCGAGGCATTGATTGAGGACGGGGTGGCCTAGGCACAGACGCTGACTTTCAATTTGGACGGCGCTGGTTTAAACACACACGTGGATCAATGAGTTTTTAACTTGAAAAATTTATGTGCGCAATCCTACATTCTCGAAACGATAAAGGAAAACATCATGAGGACATCGACATGTTTTAGAACGAAAAATTCAAAGATCCGGATTAGGCTCCCGTGGTAAATCAAAGCCCATTCACTCTCAATTCTAGAGAATAGGCCAGTGGCCCTGCAGTGGAACATTAGACCGCAATTATCACCTAGTAGATCCTAGTACTGATCTAACAGACTTGCTGCACACTCATACCCTGCACTAGGATTCCATCTGTCGCAGGTGTTCTGTGTTTGTCCATGCCATGTGCGACACAAGCAAACACATTATCTAAGTTTTAAATATTGTTAGTGATACAGAAGATGCAGCGGTTAGTGGATCCAGCACATGATGAGTACCAGGAGTTACTACCTTTGTGCCTCACCGCCAGCACCTCCAGCATCTCCAGCACCTTCCTTTTGATTAAGCATCGCGGCGAAGTCAATAGTCCCCTCCACTGCCCCTGCGTGCTTAACGTTTGGGTCCGTTGCAGGGGCAAAGTACCCATCTAATAAATAAATTACTCCAGTTAAATTTAGACCGCAACACTTTACTACTAAGTTATTTTACCGATGCTTGGACGCGGACCTAGTACTGAGACAGGCGAGAGTGAATGTGCTTTTATAATAATGTGCTTTGAAAATAAAGGGCAAGACACAAAATAACGCGTTGCCTATAAGTTCTTCGTATCTGAGAAGAAGCTTTCCATCTATTTAGATGATAAATAATAAGGTATAATATTCAAACGTTTTGTGAACTTTAGAATCAAGTAATTTTTCAGAATTCCACGGAAATAAAGATTTTTGAGATTTGAGTGAGCGTGACGCCGCCGATTTGAAGGTTCAAACCTTCAAGTGCACCAATGAGATTTTTCACTTGAAAAATTTATGTGCGCAATACCACGTTCTCGAAACGGTGACGGAAAACATCGTGAGGAAACCGGCATGTCTTAGAACCTAAAAATTCGACAACATGTGACATCTGCCAATCCGGATTGAGCTCCCGTAGCCATTCACTCTCAATTATCGAGAGTAGGCCGGTGTCCCTGGAGTTCCCTGGAGGCCGGTGTACATTAGAGGCTGGTACAAACGGATACGGACGGAAAGATTTTTGACTTTGAGTGATGCTACAAGAGCAATGGATGCTAGCTTTAATAAATTCAATAAGCTGGTTAACAGCTGTTTAAAATTGGCAAGTTATAATTAAAATTATATTATAAGATCGGTTGATAGTGTAAAAGAACTGTGTTGTAGTTCTGATTTTATGAGTTCTGCGTTGCAAGAAACGTGGCTCATGAAATACCATTTCTAAGCATTGTCGATGCTGAATTTGAGTACCTACACGGGGATATTTTTGAATATGAATTTTGAATTTTCCACAATGATTTTTGACTATTGATTGACCAGCGACCTTCAGATTTAAAGTCAGAGGTTAAGAGCACTTCATCATCAGATCTGAATTTGTTCTAGGTATACATTCCAGCAGGTTTTGTAATAATTGCTTCCTACCTACCTTTTCTGTCTCCTTTTTTTATCAAATCCATTTTTTTTAAACCCATCAGGATATATTATCATTTAGTTGAAACTTGATCATCGACCATTTACGTGAGGATTTAAGTATATGAGTATCGGGGGGGTGTTCTCAAGATATTAGACACTTTACCTTGCCGCCTTCCAGATCTAAGACCACGTTCTGGATGCAATTTGTCTACATCGGCGGTGCAGCTTGATGTATGAAGGACATTTGCACCTGTGAATTTCAACGGTAAAAAACATCGTGATATGACAATTGAGAGTGTGGTATGACCACGAATATACTATCTGCTTTCGTGATCATTTCTAAATGACAAAATGTTATGATCACGCGGAGGAACAAGTGCGGTGGTAGGGAAAATGGTGGCCGGCTGGCTAGCAAGATCATGTAGAAGGTAACCTTAAGATGATTTGTAAATTGTAATATTTTGGACACCTCTGTAAAAATTCTAATAAATGAGTTGCCAGAAACAAATAGCTCTGAGAACCGTTGTTTTTCTTATCGTCATTACAGGTATCCTCTGCGCGGGTCCGATAAGAATTTGGCTCTTCCATGTTTCCAGGGCCGTAATCCTGGCATTATTGCGCTATTGAGCTACCAGGCTGAAGAAGCACTGGATGACTAGAATAAAGCCGGTCGCTTGTTTAGTGACCAAATAAATTGAAATATATAATTTACTAGCTGCCTGTGTTAATCCAGGATTTAAGCTCTCCTGGTACTAAATTTCACCCAAATCCATTGAGCCGTTTGAGCGTGAAGGAGTAACAAACACACACACACACACACACACACAGAGAGAGACACACATATAAACTTTCGCCTTTATTACTGTGATACTAAACCACAGCTTATAAGATAGTTTATACAGGTATCGTGATAGATAGCTAACGCAATAAATATCTGTTATTTTTAACCGTTTTGAACTGATTTCAATTCAGATGTTTATATCGGATATGGATTTTTTATGTAGTGCGGGCTAAACTCCGCCATATATAGAAGGATTTGCAAAACAATTTTTTTGTTCGAAAGGTGTTATTCCGAAATGGTCCCATACAATTTTTATCAGAATCGGTTCAATAGTTTGGTAGTTTAATCAAAATAACTGGAAAAAATATATCATCCAAGTAAACGGCATTGCGTATTTTGCTACTTTGAAAGTATCGAAGACGGATTTTTTCGGTTTTTATTATATATCCGATTAACTTGTATTGATACTGATCTGAAATAAACGTTTGGTATTTGTACTTAAACGGATAGGAAAACTAATATTTTTACCACCTTTTTTAAAGTAAACAACGAATTATATCTCTATTTCTTATACTCATGTTAATTTGAAACTCACAGAATAGTAAATGAGCCACGAACCTTGCTCGAAAACACATCACATGAATTACAACAAAGTATATGCGATATTTCAGCGTACGTTAGAACATGATGGATTAATTTTATTATACCTTCGTTTATTAAACTCATTCACTTAGTTCTGGCTATCAACTACGAAATTAATTTTACTATTTCTTTCCGATATGTTTGTACAAAGCTGAGTAATATGCAACAATAATCTAAAGATGCAGGTACGTAGCTTGTTGACTGTGCCTTTTTCTTCGCCTGTTGTATACCGATTCGGATGTTTCTTTTATAAATGATAGGGTGTTTAAGGACGAAAAATAAAGGTGAATGTATTGAAGTCGGTTTCTTCTATTTTTATTATAAATCAGTCGCTTTCTTTAAATGTGTTATGTGGTTAAGTAGTTACTGCCGCCCATTATCAAAAGCAATACAACTCAATTCTTCCTCTACCGAAGTATGAGAGGATGCTAGTCGCAAAGTGGTGCGT
This sequence comes from Aplocera efformata, assembly GCA_921293045.1. Lineage (NCBI taxonomy): Eukaryota > Metazoa > Arthropoda > Insecta > Lepidoptera > Geometridae > Aplocera > Aplocera efformata. The sequence continues at coordinate 7,910,953 of OV121060.1, forward strand.
GGGACACTTAGAAACGAGTATATAACGCCATTTGCTTGTAATTTCAGGCACATTACATACTGATCGACTTATCTGTGGGCACATAATGTGCGTAAAGAGCTCCTGTGACAGATTACATGCTCACGAATATGTTAACTTGTGTGTGTAAAATGTGACGTGTCCAAACCATTCTTGAGATTTAAAGGAATAAATGCGTTGGAGTTTGATGGAAGCCAGGCCTGACGCTAATCACTCACAAGACACCCAAGATTCGGGACTGCGGAAAAATACTCATATTCCTCAATCAGACGGCGCAAGCTGAAATGTCGTGTAAGGCAGCGGGGGTAGAGTTCAATTCGCAGCTACAAATGGGGCTCACGTAGAAAATAAAGTCGTTTCGCGAAAAGCCCGTGATAAGTTAGGCGGAGACTACGATTTGTAGAAGCACGATCACTCCTCACTCCAGAGAGTGGTGTTGAGGACTATAGAATGATATTTACAATTTTGCTAATGTAGTATTTTATTTACTTTAATATTATTACGAGGCTAGCCGCCCACAACACAGGGAATCCTAGTGTGGGGGCTAGCAATCACCCATGACCACTTAAATTATAATATTTTAAATAATTACCATTATTCCACAAACCATTGTTACATCAAAATTTAAGTGTGTTAATGTTAATATGTATGTTTTTGTGTCAATAAATTATTATTATTATTATTTGTTTTGTCTACTGTGACGACGGTTCCGTCCGTGATGACAACCATTCCATAGGCGCCGTCTGAAAACCAGCGCTGTGTCTTAAACGGGTATGTTTAAGAACAGCTTCAAGCTGAGACGGTGTCCTATTTGACCACACATTGTTAAATATTATGTTTATGTTAACTTAAGTTTTATTGTTTCTCTTGCATTTGTTTCTTTTATGTTATAATAGTATTTAGGTTTATTTAATGTTGTTTGTATATTATTTTTGTGTGTGTGTGTGTGTGTCAAATAAAATATCTTCTATTCTATTCTATTCTTCTATATTAATATCGCTTAACGTTCATACTTCTGCAATGATGTCCTTTATCTATGTGACATGGGGGCCTCCGAGCATACGCGCCCTTTTCGGGGCGCTTGGTTGGCTGGCTTGGTCTGGTCACCCACGGTGAAGCCAAGAGGAACCCGGCAGGGGCCACTCCTTTAGGCTTTGTCTCAAGTCAAATAGGAGCGGCACTGTAGGCGGCGGGGCCTTATGAGGGACACCGCATTTGAAGCGGGCTGTGGTGTCGTATAAGAGCCACTGCAGCTGACGGTTAGAGGCTGCGGTGGAAGGGGAGTGCCGGTATTGCGGTGCACCGCTCTCCCTAACCTCTGCGGCTATAGTGGTAAGTAACGGGGCCACAGATTCCGTCGCAGGGGGACCTTAGGCGTCTAGACACGGGGTCGTCTGACGCCCTCTCGTTGACCTGGTCCCCGTGGTGGGTGCAACACGCCATGTGTCCAGTAAACATAGCGTGTTGCACCCACCGACTTGAAAAGTCCGACTATTATTTCCATTATCAATACTTAAAATCTTCTAAGGATAGGATGGCCTATATGATGATCTTGAGAATAGAAACATTGTAAGTTTGAAGAATAGACATTACAAATAGTGTTTTTTTACTCTGAGATCTTCCATTTTAGGTAGTTTGTTTTGAAGGAACTGTTTGCTTTTGATACCTTTCCAAGTCCATAAAGAGATTGGTGCCGCGAGATAGTTGATAGAGTTTTGATATATTTGTGTCTGTTTTCATTCTCCTTTGTCGAGAATAGATTTGTCATGTGACTTGAGTAATATCCGTAGCTAAGTGTTCCCGAAAACAATGATGTCTTTTGAAAGTTTTACGTAAAAGGCGTAATAGTTAGTACACTATCGCTTGACTTGTAGCTTGTACTATGGGAAGCTGACAACTAATAGAATACGTATATAGTAACTTTTTTTTGTAATTAACATGTAGTATACTACACAGAACTAACTTCTATGTTCGTCGCGCAAAGTCGCATTCATCCTGCTGCGTCCATCACCCGAGACGGGGATGTTACGTCTCATGCGCACGTGATTTCACCGGCATCCGTACCCTTCCATCGGAACACAGCAATGCGAATGCACCACTGCTAGACGGCAGATTACCAGGTGTGGAAACCCCGGGCGAACTTTGCACAAGTTCTACTGTTACTTTTTGTTGCTCCTTTAGCACCACTCAGGGGGTACGAGGTATAGGACACTCACCTACGGACGCGAGCAACTGGACCCCCAACTGTTACTGATACAAAACTTTTACAATAATTAAGAATAGTACTGATTCTTAACCTACTATTCTTAAAACTAATGTCCCTTTAAACACTGTATAAATACGCCCCGAATATTCTTAACCTAGGGAGAACGTAGGAGCTATTTTAAATACAAATTGCTTATAATTAAACATGCAAAACAACTTAAAGTATTCTAATTACCGTATTTACGTAAACCTACCTCCCATCTGTCTCGCGCCGCGAACCGTAGCGGAGGGTACTTAGGTAGGTACTTACGCTAAATACGCTTACTTACTTACTACAAAGCTGCTTTAAAGATGACCGATAGTTCCGTACTACCGATTGTTTAAACAATTTGTTATGACATCCATGATAATTTGATATATTTGTGCATGTAACGTGCCTGAGCTCCTGTGACACGTTATATGCTCATGAATGTGTTTACTTGTGTGTGTAAAATTTGACGTGTATATATGCCGTGTGATAATAAGGCATTTTTTAAATTCCGACGAAAAAGAGGGGCATTATAAGTTTGCAGTGTGTTTGTGTATATCTGTGTAAGTGTGTATCTGTGTAAGTGTGTTTCTGTGTATGTGTGTATCTGTGTCTGCTGTGGCATCGTAACTCCTGAACGGACGATCAGATTTTGGTGAGATCAAATATCCTTGTGTTTTTGGAATGTAGTCTTGTGACACGTTATATGCTCACGAATATGTTTACCTGTGTGTGTAAAATTTGACGTGTCCAAACGATACTTGAGATCTAAAGGAACAAATGAGTTTGACTTTGACTTTTGAAGGTTTGACAATATGTTTATGCTCAATTTATGCTTGTAAATTTATACATTCAAATATTTGTATGACAGCTGCCTGGTGGTACATGTGAACGGAATCTAACAACACCTAATGAACCATATTTGCTGCAAATAAGTTATTTAATTCTTAGATAATAATGTAAAACTTCACATGTTTACATTATGTAAGAATAGTAATATGAGTGTGTATGAGTGTGTGTTGTTGTTGGTGTTGATTATGCAAATAAAGTAATCTATTTCCTTAATGATCTTTTTGACGACTCCGTGGCTTAGTTGGTAGTAGCCCTACCTTCGAAGCGACGGGTCCCGGTTTCGATTCCCGGCCGGGACACACTTTGTGTGGTGAGCATGAAGTTTGTTCTCGGGTCTTGGGTGTTTATCTTGTTTCTGTGTTTGTCCATGCCACCTGCGACACAGGGAATCTTAGTGCAGAGGTATGTGTACCGTACCAGCCTCTAATGTTTCCACTGCAGGGACACCGGCCTACTCTCGATAATTGAGAGTGAATGGGCTATGATCTGCCACGGGAGCCCCATCCGGATTGGTAGATGTCACATGTCGTCGAATTTTTGGTTCTAAGACATGCCGGTTTCCTCACGATGTTTTCCGTCACCGTTTTGAGAACGTGGTATTGCGCACATAAATTTTTTCAAGTGAAAAAACTCATTGGTGCGCTTGTGGCTTTGAACCAGCAAACTTCAGATTGAAAGTCGGCGTCTGTGCACCTTGGCCACCACGAGAGGTATGTGTGTAAACGTTTAATCTTGATTGCTATCTTTGGGGAATCTTCGCCACGTTTTAATATACGAGTGCTAAACATTTCGTTTTAAAAACAGTTCAACGTATGTTTGCTACGATGCTGTAGTAAGGGCAAAGATGTCACCGGAAATGGAAATGTGCCCGTTAAACTGTGTTCCGGTTGGGAGGGCAGCCGGTGCAATTAAAAGCACACGAGCTCCCTTTTACAGGATGGCGGACTAATACAAATTGAAATTTCCTCGTTTCCAGTTACATGGCCAAAGCGAATGTGTTGGTTTTTGTTTCTCTACTTCTATGAAAGTGTAAAAGTCCTTATGAAGTACTAGTTGCGCCTAGATGCCTTTGTGTAAATCCAGGATATAAATATCTATAGCTATCCTGGTGTCAAATTTAATTTAAATCCATTGAGGTATTGGAGACAGAAAGAGTAACACATACACATACATACACACACACACACACATACATATAAACTTTTGTCTTTATTTATTTCATTAGTAGGGTTAGACCACTTAATCTAATGAACAGATTACAATACAAAATTGTCCAATAAAATCAAGAATCTCGTATTATTCAGTTGCCATATACTATGCTTAGTTTTGGACTAGATGACGCTGTGTGACATATCCATGTTTTTTTAAGCATTATAAAGTCTAGGTATCTATTTTTTTTAATCATACCACTGCACTAGGATTCCCTGTGTCGCAGATGGCATGGACAAACACAGAAACACAAGACAAACGCCCAAGACCTGAGAACAAACTTCATGCTCACCACACAAAGTGTGCCCCGGCCGGGAATCGAACCCGGGACCCCTCGCTTCGAAGGCAGGGCTACTACCAACTAAGCCACGGAGCCGATTGATGTATACTATTGATGTATACTATACATAATGGGCATCGATAAAGACTTATTCTATTTCATTCTATTCTATTTCCGTGAAAAACTGGCATAAGTTTTTTGTAACCAAATATACAACGTTTTATTTCTCACAATAACATATATACTTACAGTAGATATACACAATAAAATGTATATATAAAGTAGGTATTTCCGAAACACATCACTTTATCAGAAGGTACGGAAGCGTACGCATGTCCTGTCACGGTATTCACATAAGGTTTTGTACAGTCAGCGCCATATTTAGATACCTAGACAGACAAATTATAAATGAAAAATAAAGCATTAAAATTCATGTCATTTTTTTTTCGATCTTTAATTGTCCGTTCGCAATAACATCGACCTACTGGCTACAAGCGAAAGTGATCTAGATTGGTAATGATTGGGTTTGATGGATTAGAATCTGCAACCTTCGGAATTAAAGTCAGCGTTATTGCTTTTGTCCACCAATAATGTTCAGAAGCGGAAATAGCTAAATTAGTACTTATATATACTTCTTATTGCGATCTTAAAGGCAAGTAGTCAAGAGCTAAACTTATACAATACAAAGTACTATTTTTTACTAATTTTAATTTTTAACAATGGGTGACTTAAAAGCTTACCTCTACGGTGTGTTTTGGAAATCTCAGAAAGCCAGTACTAGGACCAGACATTACTTAACGTGGCAATCAAGAAGATAAAAATTAAAGGTCAAAAATCTTATCAGCCATTTGTTCCACTGTAATAGGCAACACAAAAAGTGAAGCGTAGATTTTTTATTTATTTATTACATTTTAGGATCTATGCATTTACGAGACTTGGACCCGCAACCCCTGCCTCAGTGTACCTCTCTTATTTTCTTTCTTCTGCGTCTGCTGCTCAGTGCTTTACCAACTAAAGAATCAGTTCGTTTTGTGAACTCACGGGTATGTGACGACAAAGCGTACTGATTCTAATGTAAGTAGAGCACATCTTCATAATTAGAAGTCTTCTTTTGTGTTCTGTTTGCTTCTATTCTTCTTTTATCTTGTGTCCTCAGCATTGGAATTATTAGATAGATATATAACAATTTATTGATCAACAAACATATTTAATTTTTTTTAAATAGATAGATCGATAACAATTTATTGATCACCAAACATTTTTTTTTATCAGTGTTTGTTAAGTACAAGGAAAATCTCAAGGATTCAGATAACATAAAATTTGGAACCAAATGCATGTTTTAGATACTCAAATAAATATAAATAGGTAACTCCGAAATAACAAATTATTATTGCTATTTTCATAAATAAGAACAGTGCAAACATATACAAAATATTGCACTGGCACACAATTACCTAAATGTATGTTGCATTAACAATAAATGTCATTTAACAATTGACATTATGAAACTTGGCAATAATTATATAGGTACAACATTTTTCGTTGACTGTACAACCAGTGGCAGCATCGACATATTTTAAATGAAATGCCGATTTTATTGTTGTCTTATTATTTTCTCTGAAACGTGGAACGCGTTGTCAACTTATTCTATAAAATTTCAATCGTGTTCTGCGCAGGTCGTGAGTTCGATGTTTCTCCTGGATCAGGACTCAGGACTCAGGTAACATTTGTGCAACCTGTTTGTTTATTCTGTGTCTGGGTGTATGAAATAAATCAATTTAAAAAAAAAATGGCATGTAAGTATTCTATCATTAATCTGATTCCTATAGTAACAGCTATGCTTAGTTTGGGCTAGATGGCGCTCTAAAGTCTATAAAGTCGTTAAAAGTATCTTAGAAATGTAATTTTTAAACAAATTTCTTCCTACAACCACCATCTGGCCCGTTAACTCTGTTAAATTCTCCATTGAGAATAGGGAAAAAGTTGGTAATAAGAATTAATCTCCAAGGGCTCATTTATAAATTGAACTTAATTCTTAATTAAGATATACCCAAAAATAATACGCTGACTGTACCCACAGAAAATAAATGTGATACGCAATAAAGAATAAACTACCATATTTCTTAGAAAACAACACATCTAACGAGGGACCATCTGTCCTGCCAGACACATCAAATAACAAATCTTATTAATTTTATTAGACATTAATCAAATATAATAAATGTTATTAGCAGTTCGCGAAGGGTCTGTAGTGTGATTATTCTAGTTATGTGGACACCTCTAATAACTCTGGTTTATGAAAGAAAATGTCATTATTTCGTCTCCTTTCTTTGGATAAATATTATATATTTTCGGTAACATATAATATGATTATTAAGGTACCTTCATATTTCTATGAGTTTCAAACACTCTAGTTTCAAGATATTTTATAAAAATAATCAGTTGAAAGTGAAAAAAAATCATTAAAATCAAAGCAAATTGGCCGGCTAGGTCGGCCCTAAGCTGTATTAATTTTAAAAGCTGTTTCATTAAATTTATATTAATAAATATAAACGATATATCGTTATAGTTAAAAAATTGTTAAAAATTAAAAGTGATTCCATTCTTTCTTTCCTAATTCACTTTTAAAAGTGGGTTTGTTTCTATATACAATGTTAAAACTCAATATTCTATAACATTACAAATATTGTGGGCAAGTCAAATTTTGACGCACCAGTGTTACAGGAGAATCTTAGGCAAATTACATGCACAGAGATATGTCAAAATATAGCACATTTTCCTTGTAAAGTAGCTTTCCTTGTAAACGCTGTGAATTGCGTATTTTTTTTCTTCTCGATAGATGCAGATGAAGATAAAGCACGGTTGTCTCGTTCTATGTGATGGAAGACTAATTAGTAGTGGCACCATAGTTAAGTTTAGCAACCATGCTTGTCTGAACAAGCACGGAAAGTACTCACACTCATTTATTTCATATTATATAAAAATGGAGATTAAAATGATAATGAAATAAATGACTATTTATAATTAATAATTATGAATGGTAAAGCATTGTCAAAATAGGCTTTCAAATATCGAAACATCATTACAAATGGCAAAATATAAATTTAATAATTGTAGAAAAGCTGCTGTACAGAGGCGTAGTCAGTTGTTGTCACCATTGTTAATGTTTGATGTATATTACAGCTTAACAGCTTAATCCTAGGGGTTTCCTGCTTGTTCTTTTCAACAAGAGCTAAACTTGTAATAAGAATAAAAAGATGTCAGTACATATTTATTTTAAAAAAGTGTCTCATCCAATTATTTATTTATGAATTCGACGGAAATAATATTTTGACCCATATCACCTTTGATACAGGAAATCCCAGCGCAAGGCCATATGTTAATAAAGTAAAGGAATACTGTTTTTGCAAACACTTTTATTCTGAAATTCCCATTTTTCCGCACTCTGGGTTCAGAATTAAATAAGTGAGAGCCCGACCTCTGCCGAGTACATTAGCAGAGTGAATACTCGGTTTTAAACCCTGTTTCATATTTGTGTAATTAAGAAATATGTGTTGTTTTAATGGTGGCTTGTTGCTAGTTACACTTGAGAGGTTTTAGAGTGACTACGGCACAAAATATTAACAATTTCTTTCACATAATTACAGCGCAGACGGCTGCCTTAAAATATAAAACATGAGACGTAATATCCCCGTCTCGGGTGGCGGGTGCGACTTGGGTCTTCTCATACTTCGGTCAGGGAGGACCTAAGTTGCTTTGCTGTTGTTATGGGTGGAGGTAACTACTTAACATCAGGTGGGCCTCCAGCTCGTCATGCCACTTCAACTACATAAAAAAAAGTCAGCCAAGATAAAAAGTATAAGGCATTTAATGTTGCCGCCAGATTTTTGTCTACCGTTGTTTTACAGAAGGATAAAACATACGGTTGTTTTTGAGAACGCTTCCGTGCCTCGGAGGGCATGTTAAGATTTCGGTCAAAGATGGTGGCACAAATCGTTCCATGTCATACTTCAATGAACGAATATTTGTCGGTATATATCTGTAGAACACCACAGCAGCATAGCCTTTGGTTTTACCTCGCTTTAAGAATTTTTAGAATTACAAACCTATAACTGCTCCATCTGCCGAACACACAGCTAACGTTGAAGAACGCTGAGTTGTATCACAATTAGTACAAGATCTGTACAACAGATGGCGCTGTACCAATCCTACATCGCGCAAGTGATGCGTTCTGGCCGTTTGAGCATATATATAACCTCCCGACGACATAATTTGGACCGTTACATCCAGCACACCACACGAATTTTCACTTTTAACGGTAAACTCAGGATGATCCCCAATAAATCAATATACCTGAAAGTATATTAAAAAGTAAATATACCTAAATCAACAAATTGTATTGGGTTACACACATTTTGTACATATTAATAATGTTAAGTTTAAAGGAACTTCATAAATTAAAAACATATTATTTCAATGAATGATAAATTGGTCTTTATTTAGCTAGGAACAAAACAGCTTAATATGTAGAATTGTACAGTTTTATTGCTTACTGACTTACAGAAACAAATTATGTACTAAGTACCTATAAATTTGCGTGTAGATGGCCATCATCATCAGTTTAATGAAATAAATATATGATGCACTAAAATCATGTAACTAAGTTTTCAATGCAAAAGTTTTTAAACAGTGAACCTCTTCAACCTCCTAAGGCCTAGACAAACCACGTCAAATCCAAGCCACCGATAATTTTTAAAACTTAGTAAAGGTTATTTACTGCACTACGATTACAACAGATCGTTACAGCAGTGACAGAATAAACGACCGTAGATAAAAAACGATAACATTTTTTAAAATAAGCTTAAATTAATTTGATAACATGATTGAAATACACATGTTTCTATGATGGTAAACAGAATAAACATGAACTCAATGTTGCAGCGGTCTCCACTAGGTAAGCCTTTATTGCGAAGACCAATGAGATGATGTCTACACTATTTGAAATTTTAATAAACTATACTGCACATTTAAAATTTGGAATAAGCTAATTATAAACTTTACTTTTAAATGCATCTCGAAAGTTCTGCACAGATGGAACTTTGACCTCGTGCTTCCTTCAGGCAGTCGACGTCGCTCGAAATTTTAGTATATCTTATTTATAATCGGCTAATATTACCGCAGCAGAATTAGAAAGCTATGGCAAGACAAAGATTGAGGGTTCATCTGCGTAGAATTGACGGCTCCGTGGGTTAGTTAGTAGTAGCCCTGCCTTCGAAGCGATGGATCCCGGGTTCAATTCCCGGCCGCAAAACACTGTTTTGCATGGATTTTTTTTTAATATTTCAAATGCATTTAAATAGCTAACTGTGTATTTATCACTTCATAATAAAATTTATGATATTTAACTTATTAATAATACAGCGAACTAATAATAAAGTGTGTAAGTATATAAAAGGTTCACATTGAACTATGGTGACCTGATCAGATCGGCAGATTCGATCGGACGTGGTGAAGTAATTCCTTGTAATTTATTTATACAGCACACAAAGGTATTGGAAAGAGTACGGATTAAGGTATAACCACACGCCCACAGCCTGCTAATTATAAACAGTTCATTTTCAAATCGCGTTAGTTTGACCTTCTGATAAGTTGAAAATCGTACTTTGACGCTTTTCCTCATTGAGTCTGAACGCTTGACATGTAAACCATGATCATGGAATCTAATTTAAATATGTCAAAATGAATATCATAAATGTGAAAGTTCGTCTGTACGTTTGTTACTCCTTCTCGCTTCACGGGCGGAGGTGGATCTGTATGAAATTTGTTCTGAAGATAGCTCATTCCGTAAATAAACCTATTATAAATTACTTGTTATCCTGAATAAGAGAAATATTTCCGTATGGTGGCCAACTACGGGTAAAAATTGCGGAGCACAGCTAGTGTCTGATAAAAAACACTCCAGCTTTGCAGGATATAGCGCTGCGCTAAACTTGACATTTCCTCCTTTGCTAAGCAAGGTTTAAAGTGACGTCATAAGTGTGGTGACGTCACCGTGTCTTTTTTGAGACTGTCACATGTAGCAGTTAGAAAATGGCTGCAATCTTGTTCCAATAAATCTTTTGAAGTGACAGTCTCAACAACGGGCGGTTATTTAGCTGGTGTTTGACAAGAAATTGTTATTCACATAAACCTCACAAAGGGCAATACTGTTGTTGATCACGACCAATCTAGCTACGCAGTAAGCAAGTTAGATGAAGTAAATATGAGAAAATCAGCTACAGATTGTACGCGTCATCACCTAAGTGCGAAAGTGGTAAGTAAAAAGCTTTTATGAAGTTTGACACTTGAGAATCTGAGATCAGAACATCAATGTTGAATGTGTAAATACAGTTTAATATTAAGCCTTTACTAGAAATTATGATGGCTATTGGAACTTTTTTAAGTCTCTTAGGTCTTAATTCACGTAACACGTAACGTCCTAAAACAGGAATAAATGCATCAGTTAACAGGTTTATAATTTATAATTGTTTGTGCAATCAATTATTTTGTATTAAGCAAAATAAAGATTGGCAAAACCATTATTTTGGACTAACTAATCTGACTATTCAACCTTTTATCACCTCAACATAAATACTTTTTAACAGACTTAAAAACAAGAGCTTATCAAATCGATTGTATTTACTTAATCGTTTTTTTTCGTATTCTTGTTATGCAATTTCTTCGCCAATAGTGAACCAATTTGTATAATTAATTTTTAATTTGATAGGGTAACCCTAGAAATTTCTTGAAGAATTACACAAAGGTTTTGAAGTCGGTTTTCTCGGCAGACATGTTTGGGAGAATAGCATATTTGTGGCTAAAGAAATATCCTCATAAAGAAATAAAATGTATCATAACATTGTTTCATATATGTAAATATTATAAGGATATTATGTAAATATAATAAGAGGCTTGTAAAAGGCGTTTGTCCCAAGGCATGGCGTACTAACGGGTAAAAGCATTCTAATACAAACACATAACGGGATATTTAATCTTCGAAAACAGATTTTCTAGATTTGGGATCAGATATTATTTATTTTCAACCTACGTTCGGTTGATTAAATTGCCGGAATGTGATAAAAAGCCAATCCGAACCCAATTCTCAACCTCGTTTTTAAGAGCGGTCAGTTGTTATTTATTAATGGGAAGTGATGAATGCAGTTGTACGAGTATGTTAATAATAAATTTATTTTATGTTATATTGGCAGGCCGTGTACCCGTGTGTTTTATGACAAAAGAAATTGACTTGTAAGCCGTAAAAGACTGTGGCACAGATTTGTTGATGAGCCATCAGAACATAATCATCATCATATAATTTCCGCACGCTTTGTAATTTGATAGTGTATTACAATAATTACTTAAAGTTACACGAGTAGACTTAAATTTACATACTAACTATTATATAAGCTTTATAATAATTTAGAATATTTTAGCTTTTGATAGTGATATACTATAAAGCGTTATTTTTAAACTAGTCGTTGGAATTCTTTCAGTAAAATCAAGTTAGAGCTGAAGGCCCATAGCGGACGTGGCGGGGCGTCGAAGAGCGTGAGCGGGCCCCGCCCTCTTATAACGTACGGAACTGTACTAGATCATGCACACAGCAGCGTCCCGGCAGGCGGAGCGGTAGGGGGGCATGTCCTTCGCCGCCACGCCATGTTTCAAGATTAGACTTCATGGTATATTGCATGTTTGCACGTAAATTATATAGCATGTGTTTTTCTAATATTTTATAACATTTCCTAGATAGTAAAAAACTTTGGTCTCAGCCAAGCAACTTGATTTAACTGAAAGACAACTCCCTAAGTCAATTTTTAGGTGACAGTAAAGTGTATTCATAACCACTAAACACTAATCCACACTGTGCTTTACTTGATAATACTTGTTTGTAGAAGGTTAAATATATCGTACCTTTTTAAAAGATTTTTTTAAAGATAAACTGAACTAGAAATTCAGGTTGTAGGCGTGGAGTGAAGTGCGCTAGAGCTTAAACTTTGAATGATGGCTTTCGGCCATCAACCACGGTATTTACTGATGCTACTCCGCGACTGATCGCGGGCGATACTAAATTGCTAACTTAATTACGCTATACAAAAATATGGCACCATTTTGTACTCTACAAATCAATATTAGGATATTTACTAAGAAGAATTGAAAAAAAACTATGGTAGAAAATTCTCAGGATTGGGAATAAATGACACAAACACCTCACTAACCGCCCCATCCACGGGGAAATTGCAAATTTAAATTGAATTAAAATGTTTAAATTTGCGATTTTGTTAAATATGCAGCAAGTACTGTATTAACATATTAATTAAGTATTATCAAGTAAGGAAACACACTGTGTTATATTATATTATAGGATCTAATGCCCGAGAACTCTAAACATTGATAGAATTCAAAAAAATCTAGGCACTGTTGTTATGACTAGAGATTTGTGTTTGTAGATTTTTAATTTTAAAGCCCATTATAATTACTTTGATATCTAATAATTTGTATAATATTTAATTTGTTTTATTCGTTTTTTAGCAATTTTTAGGGTTTGAAAACACCTAGTACGTTAAAATAATATACTTTTTGGTAAATATTTATATGTATGCTCAATATATACATTAAAATAATGAAAACACTTTTTGTAAAAAATACCGGCAATTTTACGATTCAAAATATTTTTATTCTGTTTTTATTACGGTGACACCACGAAAAATTGCTAAAAAAACGACCATTACATTATAATAACTTGAAACAGAAAAACTCAACTTATATGTTAACAATGAAATTAAAATTAACATAAAACATAATTAAATTTACTAATGCTAATAAAAATACAAACAACTTCTAATTATACATGATTTAATCAAAAAGTGTAATGTTCAGTAAAAATATTTCTAATAGCGTAGCGCTGGGAACGAAGTCCCACAGATTTGTCTTGAGGAAAACTTTTAATTAGCTTTTACAGAATTTTATTATTATATAATATGGGATTTTTTTATTAATTTACGAACTAGTGAAAGGAACTGAATGTTTTCTTTAGTTTAACAAATAATTTATTCTCATTCAAACTCCAATTGAACTATAATACTTTTAATTGTAAGGCATTTTTTCCACTTCACGAGAATCTCGGAAACTCAATGAATATTTCTTTACCGTTAAATTCATCGAAACGAAAACTTGACAATGCTATTCCGCAAATCAGTTTCAAATGGTTCCATTGAAACCCGTATCCACCCACAGTCCGTTGCACACTAAACCAACCTATTTATCCATAGACAAACTAAAATAACAAACGTAGAAGTGAAACACTTGTGATCAAACATTCACATTTGTAGATTTTCTAGACACTGGCGATGCCAAAAATATGAGTTTTCATTATAACGTAAATATTTTGCAGTTAATTCCATATATACTTATTTAATCATGAAAAAGTGCTCGTAGGCAGAATATTAGTAGAATCATTACCACAGTTACCGCAGTAGAAATTATACTTTTCTTTAGTGATTTTCTGCATTGAAGTAGTCAGTATTACATTTTTGTTTCGCTAACTTGGCGCAGATTTTTATTAAATTATGTATTATTATAGTAAAATATATTAATAAATAGGAAATCGCTTTAAAATTTATAATAACAATATGAAATTCGCTTCTATAATAGTATTACTCTCATGAAATAAGATAGGATTTGAGCGGACTTGTATTTGATCAACCGCTAAAAATGCACCAATGCATTATTCAGCATAGATATAGAGCCAGGAATTTGGAAGCAATTCAAGCGAAAGTCAATGTTTGCGAAGGCAATGGCAAATGGCGGATAGAGAAATGCATTTTAGATTTAAAGTTTGGTACGATTTAAAATCCCGTGCATGGAATAAATGTATTTTTATCTTAAATATACGTTTATTGTAAATATGCATTTGTTATTGATTTTGATATTTTAAATTTTAAATTGTACAAATCAATAAATTGACTTCGTAAGCAAAGTCAATTTATTCCCAGAACAGCCTAATTATAAATATCAGTAGGATATGTTAACGAAAAAATATAAAAAAATACTCACAAAATATTATCGGGTTGACCATTAATTGTACGTTCATTGCATATCAATTTTACCTTTCTTTACGCAAATTGGAAAAATTGAATTCTTTTCCTGTTCAACAAAAATTGTCTGATGTCTTATAAACAAAATTATATAATAGATTATGTAAACAATGAAATTATGTAAACGAAATAAAATATTGTCGCGAAAATAGAACAATTCTGAAACAAGAATAAATTGAATGTATCTATTCTAGGTTATTTCATTTTATAGCTAAAGTTTGGATACGGAATTTTGCGAGAAAAATAGAATTTGCAACAGTTTGAACCGGGTGCATTTTAAATCGGATTCAAAAGAGGTCTTTGATAAATCTAGAATTTTGTTATTTGCTAGACAATGTCGACTTTTGTACCTACCAGAAACTCGGAAACTTGCTGAATCACAACTGCTGCTTATAACAGGCACGTTTGAATGTTTCAAAATTATATACAGTACTCACCAACCAAAGTAAACTAATAGGTGATTTTTATATTGTAGATGCGCGGAATTCAAATACTGTACTCAATGGGGTTCAACATGCATAAATTTAAGAAGAGTGTAAAAAAGTTTTTAGCCGATAAACACCGCGTTGGCAACACTTCAAATGTTGCAAGCGTTGATAGGCGACGGTAGCCACTTACCATCAGGTGGGCCGTTAGGTGTGCCTAATCATTCACATAAAAAAGATGAGTTTTTTAAAAGTATCTTGTAAAGGCTTTTTTGTTTAACGTGCCCATAAGAACAGCAAGTCCATTAAAGCCATATATGTTTCGTAGACACATGAAGGATTTTCATGTACCCGTCTAATATCTTGTACATGCATGACTAGCAATATTATTTTCATGCTTTAAATTATTCCAATTAATAAATTTAATTAATTGATTAAGTTTCCCATATTGGAGATAGACCACAAATTGACAGGCGAATCGAATTATGTACGATGGAAGCACTTTCCAAACCACATAAATTTACTTTGTGAAAATTTTCAGGAACATTATGAACAAACGAAAATTAATTTAATGTATAATTTGAAACAATAATCTATTTCCTCAAACTGATTGTTTGCGTTAAAATGCAAAATTAATTGCTTTAACTATATTTAGTCGTATTATAAAAATAGTCAATCTTCGTATTGTAACGATTGTTTGCAAGAATATAACTTGGCCTATGTTCTTTTAGTTCCACAGTATCGCACTGTTTACGAGTAGTATCAAGTTTAATACAGAAGATTCGGGAAGTTTATGCGGGTTTTCTTACGGAAGTGAATCCCTGATCATGATTAAGCTATTGCTTTTCTATAGCGCTATAAACCTAGACAATCGTATTCACATTCAAGAATAGTTACGTCAAAAATCCGAAACTATCAAAACGAATTGAAAACGAATTCATGTAAAAGAGCCGTTTGTAAAAGGAATATTACAATTAAATACGATATATTTTTAAGGTTTTTAGTTTTAAGTCCATTAAAAAAAGTTAAATTTTACATGCAGTTAAATACGTTACTCCATATTAATGTCACCCGATAATAAGAATGTAGGTTGGAACATAAATAGACAATAATTTTGTCAATAAAATTATGCTTGTAACAGAAAATGGTTTCAATCCCAAAAGTAAATTGAATGTCATATATTTCAAAAGAAATCAAACAAAATAATCTCCTCGCAATCGCAGTTGTACAATACGTTGTTTCAATAAAAATAATAACTTTAATCTTTCACCAATCTAGACAAAGATAGCTTTGGTGTTCGTCCTCGTTGAAATAATAGGTAAAACTTTCCTCACAAACGAACTAAAGGCGCGTCCTCACTCGGTCAGCGTGCGAGTGCGGCCACACAGAGTGCTGCCACCACGACGACTGCCGCGGCGCCTGTCCTCGGTCCACTGTTGCACTCATCGTTCTCGCAGCAAAAGGTGCGAGCCCCCCACCATTCTAGAAAAAAAAAAAGATTATTTACTGATAATAAATACGATAAAAAAATCCATTAGTTTTCCCCGTCACTGATGGCATGGACAAATACAGAAACATCCACGACCCAAGAACAAACTTCATGCTCACCAAACAAAGTGTGCCCCGGCCGGGATCGAATCCGGGACCCCTTGATTCGAAAGCAGAGCCTACCTACTGAAAACGCAGCCGACTAATAATATCGACTCTTCCTTAGTCACATTAATAATAATAATAATGGTGACTTCAGTTATACAAACAAATCCTGGCAAACCTAAGAATTTATATCTTAAGATCTAATTTTCAAAAATATATTAATATTTTTGAAAATATACACAATTATTCAAAATTGGCTTAAATCTTGTTCATCAAACTAAATTTTTAACGCTTTGTATCTTTGTAAAATTATACATATGATAACATATCCGTAGAAATGGAACCACGGATCTCGTGCACATGAATCACACGTGATAACCGCTACACTACCAAAACTGTAATCATTAAGTCGAAATTAAACACCTCATCCTAAACAAAGGGAAAAAGGAATTTCCACAGGCTGGACCCGAAATAATTTACGCAACAAAATGGGAAAGATTAAATCTCCGCGCTGAATAATGTCCGTATCCAAACGAAGCGAGACCGACCTGAAGCATATTTAATTTCAATTTATCTGTTGTTTTTGACAGCGGCCAGATGGATGATACAGATAATAAAATAATAAATAAATAAAAGGTATTTATTTCAAGCATCACAAGTCATATTAGAAAACACAAAATAATCTTATAAACTAATAGGATTGCTGAGAAGGTGGCATTCACAGCAGTGCCTGGTGTACAAACAGTCCACCCTCCATCATTGCCAGCTATCATTGCCAGAACTGTGTTGGAGCTAGCTCGCAACCTGCGTACCAGGAGGCTAATATAACGTGAAATTGAAATGGGCTATATCGCTATCTGAAATGACGTTTTTTAAAAAATTTCTTTCGTATAAACTTTGTCCTAACAATTACCAACGCAACAAAAAAGATTGAACCAAATACGTGCAACTGTTCTGAAGGGACGAATGTAACATTGGACAATTGTTTTTTATTTTTATAAATTCCAGTCCATCTAATGGTTGCCAGGAAAGAATAGCTCTGAGCCGCCCAGAGTATTTCACAGGTTTTCGTTAATTACATATATTGTTTTATGTGATTGTGGGGTACAATCTATCTAGATATATCCACACAGATACAGAAGAGATTGTTCTAAGCAATAAGGCCGCCCGTTGTATTTTTTGTTACTTAATGTTAAATTACAGTCAGTTTTAATGTTTTAGCTAGTCTAATTTGTTAAGTTTGCGTCCCAACCCTGCTAGATGCTAGGTGAGGAAACAGGGGAGCATGTCGTCATCCCCTGCAGACACGGGGGAAGTGATAACTAAGACGTCAACCGAATAGTGCCCAAAGCATGCGGAAGTGTTTCTCGCGAAAATAAACTGATCCTTTCAAAGGGGTTTCTTGCTTGTTCTTCCCCATGGAGAGTGCTAGTGTAAACTTAGATTTAAGAACGTATGTTTTTGTAGGTATTTATTTAAAAAAGTGTGACGTTTCCAATTTTTTAATATAATTCACCAGAAATAAAGTATTTCGTAAACACATATTTTTTATTACATTACTTACAATTTATTACATTACTAAATACATATTAACACACACTGAACAAACTTTCATGTTCGTCACAAAAATTCTCTTCCTTAATGGGAATCGAACCCACGACCCACAGCGCAGAAGGTAAAGAAGCTACAACCAGCTGGGCTATGAGTCTATCCAGGATCTGTCACAACCAGCTGGGCTATGAGTCTATCCAGGATCTGTCACAACCAGCTGGGCTATGAGTCTATCCAGGATCTGTCACAACCAGCTGGGCTATGAGGCTATCCAGGATCTGTCACAACCAGCTGGGCTATGAGTCTATCCAGGATCTGTCACAACCAGCTGGGCTATGAGTCTATCCAGGATCTGTCACAACCAGCTGGGCTATGAGTCTATCCAGGATCTGTCACAACCAGCTGGGCTATGAGGCTATCCAGGATCTGTCACAACCAGCTGGGCTATGAGGCTATCCAGGATCTGTCACAACCAGCTGGGCTATGAGGCTATCCAGGATCTGTCACAACCAGCTGGGCTATGAGTCTATCCAGGATCTGTCACAACCAGCTGGGCTATGAGGCTATCCAGGATCTGTCACAACCAGCTGGGCTATGAGGCTATCCAGGATCTGTCACAACCAGCTGGGCTATGAGGCTATCCAGGATCTGTCACAACCAGCTGGGCTATGAGGCTATCCAGGATCTGTCACAACCAGCTGGGCTATGAGGCTATCCAGGATCTGTCACAACCAGCTGGGCTATGAGGCTATCCAGGATCTGTCACAACCAGCTGGGCTATGAGGCTATCCAGGATCTGTCACAACCAGCTGGGCTATGAGTCTATCCAGGATCTGTCACAACCAGCTGGGCTATGAGGCTATCCAGGATCTGTCACAACCAGCTGGGCTATGAGTCTATCCAGGATCTGTCACAACCAGCTGGGCTATGAGGCTATCCAGGATCTGTCACAACCAGCTGGGCTATGAGGCTATCCAGGATCTGTCACAACCAGCTGGGCTATGAGGCTATCCAGGATCTGTCACAACCAGCTGGGCTATGAGGCTATCCAGGATCTGTCACAACCAGCTGGGCTATGAGGCTATCCAGGATCTGTCACAACCAGCTGGGCTATGAGGCTATCCAGGATCTGTCACAACCAGCTGGGCTATGAGGCTATCCAGGATCTGTCACAACCAGCTGGGCTATGAGGCTATCCAGGATCTGTCACAACCAGCTGGGCTATGAGGCTATCCAGGATCTGTCACAACCAGCTGGGCTATGAGGCTATCCAGGATCTGTCACAACCAGCTGGGCTATGAGTCTATCCAGGATCTGTCACAACCAGCTGGGCTATGAGGCTATCCAGGATCTGTCACAACCAGCTGGGCTATGAGTCTATCCAGGATCTGTCACAACCAGCTGGGCTATGAGGCTATCCAGGATCTGTCACAACCAGCTGGGCTATGAGGCTATCCAGGATCTGTCACAACCAGCTGGGCTATGAGGCTATCCAGGATCTGTCACAACCAGCTGGGCTATGAGGCTATCCAGGATCTGTCACAACCAGCTGGGCTATGAGTCTATCCAGGATCTGTCACAACCAGCTGGGCTATGAGGCTATCCAGGATCTGTCACAACCAGCTGGGCTATGAGGCTATCCAGGATCTGTCACAACCAGCTGGGCTATGAGGCTATCCAGGATCTGTCACAACCAGCTGGGCTATGAGGCTATCCAGGATCTGTCACAACCAGCTGGGCTATGAGGCTATCCAGGATCTGTCACAACCAGCTGGGCTATGAGGCTATCCAGGATCTGTCACAACCAGCTGGGCTATGAGGCTATCCAGGATCTGTCACAACCAGCTGGGCTATGAGGCTATCCAGGATCTGTCACAACCAGCTGGGCTATGAGGCTATCCAGGATCTGTCACAACCAGCTGGGCTATGAGGCTATCCAGGATCTGTCACAACCAGCTGGGCTATGAGGCTATCCAGGATCTGTCACAACCAGCTGGGCTATGAGGCTATCCAGGATCTGTCACAACCAGCTGGGCTATGAGTCTATCCAGGATCTGTCACAACCAGCTGGGCTATGAGTCTATCCAGGATCTGTCACAACCAGCTGGGCTATGAGGCTATCCAGGATCTGTCACAACCAGCTGGGCTATGAGGCTATCCAGGATCTGTCACAACCAGCTGGGCTATGAGGCTATCCAGGATCTGTCACAACCAGCTGGGCTATGAGGCTATCCAGGATCTGTCACAACCAGCTGGGCTATGAGGCTATCCAGGATCTGTCACAACCAGCTGGGCTATGAGGCTATCCAGGATCTGTCACAACCAGCTGGGCTATGAGGCTATCCAGGATCTGTCACAACCAGCTGGGCTATGAGGCTATCCAGGATCTGTCACAACCAGCTGGGCTATGAGGCTATCCAGGATCTGTCACAACCAGCTGGGCTATGAGGCTATCCAGGATCTGTCACAACCAGCTGGGCTATGAGGCTATCCAGGATCTGTCACAACCAGCTGGGCTATGAGGCTATCCAGGATCTGTCACAACCAGCTGGGCTATGAGGCTATCCAGGATCTGTCACAACCAGCTGGGCTATGAGGCTATCCAGGATCTGTCACAACCAGCTGGGCTATGAGGCTATCCAGGATCTGTCACAACCAGCTGGGCTATGAGGCTATCCAGGATCTGTCACAACCAGCTGGGCTATGAGGCTATCCAGGATCTGTCACAACCAGCTGGGCTATGAGGCTATCCAGGATCTGTCACAACCAGCTGGGCTATGAGGCTATCCAGGATCTGTCACAACCAGCTGGGCTATGAGGCTATCCAGGATCTGTCACAACCAGCTGGGCTATGAGGCTATCCAGGATCTGTCACAACCAGCTGGGCTATGAGGCTATCCAGGATCTGTCACAACCAGCTGGGCTATGAGGCTATCCAGGATCTGTCACAACCAGCTGGGCTATGAGGCTATCCAGGATCTGTCACAACCAGCTGGGCTATGAGGCTATCCAGGATCTGTCACAACCAGCTGGGCTATGAGGCTATCCAGGATCTGTCACAACCAGCTGGGCTATGAGGCTATCCAGGATCTGTCACAACCAGCTGGGCTATGAGGCTATCCAGGATCTGTCACAACCAGCTGGGCTATGAGGCTATCCAGGATCTGTCACAACCAGCTGGGCTATGAGGCTATCCAGGATCTGTCACAACCAGCTGGGCTATGAGGCTATCCAGGATCTGTCACAACCAGCTGGGCTATGAGGCTATCCAGGATCTGTCACAACCAGCTGGGCTATGAGGCTATCCAGGATCTGTCACAACCAGCTGGGCTATGCGGCTATCCAGGATCTGTCACAACCAGCTGGGCTATGCGGCTATCCAGGATCTGTCACAACCAGCTGGGCTATGCGGCTATCCAGGATCTGTCACAACCAGCTGGGCTATGCGGCTATCCAGGATCTGTCACAACCAGCTGGGCTATGCGGCTATCCAGGATCTGTCACGTTCGTTTTAAACGTTAATTGATTTTGACCAGTATTATTCAAATGCAATGGTCAGATTAATATTCGTGCACAAAAGAGATTTAAATATTAATGAATGCGTTCATTGAACAATTCTCGTTCCGCCAAAATGAGTCGAGTTGGGTCTTTTATATCAACCGAAATATTAATATTTGGCTGATATTTTCTACGTGAACAAATAGCTGAAACCTTATCATACTAATATTACGCGAAAGTTTGTAAGTATGGATGGATGGTTGTTACTCTATCACACCAGAACGGCTGAACGGACCTGGATGAAATTCGGCACAGAGATAGATTATAACCCTGGAATAGCCACATAGGCTACTTTTTATCCCGGAAAAATTGTCCCGTAGCAAGTCAACCGCGGGTAACACCGCGGGGCGCAGTTAGTATTATAAATGCAAAAGTGTTAAGTGTTAAGTATATTAGTTTGTTTGTTACCCTTACATTACGCTACAGTGAGTAACATAGACTATATTTGATACCTGTATTCCTACGGGAACGGGAACTACGCAGCGAAACCGCGGCAGCTAGTTAAAAATATTTTACTAGCTGCGCCAAGTTCGACTCCCGGCTGCGGCAAACTTTGTGTGATGAGCGTAAATTTTGCTCTCAGATATTGAGTGTTTGTCT
The DNA here is from genome assembly GCA_921293045.1 of Aplocera efformata. NCBI lineage: Eukaryota > Metazoa > Arthropoda > Insecta > Lepidoptera > Geometridae > Aplocera > Aplocera efformata. Next base: position 7,933,405 of record OV121060.1, read on the forward strand.
TGTTTCTGTGTCTGTCCATCCACCTGAGATACGAGGAATCCTAGTGCTTATTTATCTATATAAATAAAAATCCGTCGCAGCATGAAAGATGAGTTCTCTTGAGAACGATTCAATCGATTTCGCCGATATATCCAATCCACTTCCGGAGTAGGTCATCAATTCGGGTTTTTTATTTTTATGTTTATTACGTCAGTGCTTCGTTGTCCACTGATTGGAAAGAATGTGCTTTCAGATTGGTCTCATAGAAATTTTATCAAAATCTGTTCAAATATTTGATTGTTAAATCAAAATAATTAGAAATATCATCCAAGTTAACAAAACTGTGTATTTTGCTCTCCTTTGACTTTTTTCTTCGCCCATTGTATACCGATTTAGATGTTTATTATATGTAAGGGATAAAAGTATTGAAGTCGGTTGTGTTCATAATTTTCTCTAGGAAGTTGTTATGAAAAAAAGATATGTACTAAATATTTTTGTTGATAAGTGAACACCTCATTTTGTTAATTAGTTAAATGCACCCTTACGAAGCCGGGGTGGGTTAGTAAATAATAAAATTAGTAAAATAATAATCTAGATGAGTACAATGCCTCTTTCGTAGCTAAACTCATATATATGTAAATCTTATAAAATTTAATTAAATTATTTATTGACAAAGATAATGATGAAAATACAATGGATAAATTAGTATTAATTAAATTTTAATTTTAATGGTTGTTGAAATTGAATTATTTTTAACAATGCGCTTAAACGTAAACGTAAACGAACGTTTACAAACTCATACCTATGCACTAGGATTCCCTGTGTCGCAGATGGCATGCACAAACACAGAATCACAATACAAACACCAAAGACCCGAGAACAAACTTCATGCTCACCATACATGGCGGGAATCGAACCGCTTCAGTTTAATTCAATTTAATTGTTATTTTATTTGGCCTTGAAATCTTATAAATTGAATATAAATTGAGTATGAATAGACTTGTAAATGGCGTAGCAATCATAAAAATAACAGTGGTTATGGATGCCACCGCCTTTTTTGAGTTGGTTAAAAATGCTTAACCGCCCCTCATTACCATAAAAACGAAAAAGCGACTGTTGACCTCCATTTTATTTTATCGCGGTTACATTTATTTTTGGGTTTCGCAAATAAAAACGGCAAACAAAGGTCTTAAAATCACTCGCGTGTATCGGAACGCGTTTTTGGAAGATAGCTCAAATTGACCATATATTTTTATTGTTGTTATTATTGTTACCCGACTGTGGCGATAGAGATATGAAATAATACTGTTAGCCGAAGCGATCATGGCTTGTCTGCAGATCTTTTGAGAAACGCTAAACGCGTGCGTTTCTCAAGATTCGCGTGGTCGGCATAGACGCCGACTTTCAATCTGAAGGTTGCTGGTTCAAACCCACACGTCCACCAATGAGACTTTTCACTTGAAAAAAATTATGTGCACAATACCACGTTCTCAAAACGGTGACGGAAAACATCGTGAGTAAAACCGGCATGTCTTAGAACCAAAAATTCGACGACATGTGACATCTACCAATCCGGATTGGGCTCCCGTGTTAGATCAGAGCCCATTCACTCTCAATTATCGAGAGTAGGCCGGTGTCCCTGCAGTGGGAAAATTAGAGGCTGGTACGGTAAACGCATGTTTCTTAACATGTTCTCTTAAGGACTTATTTATTTACAAAAAAACAAAGAAATTGACGTTTCACTTTGAGAAGTTAAACGACTCTCCGCTCGGTCTGTAGTTGGATGGGTGACCTTTTTATGGAGTTTAAACCGAGCTTCTTTTTTGGCTCAAGGAGCTAGATTCTAATTGATAAGCTTTCGTGTATGTTGCCAACACTGGTGCTGGAGTTTTCAAGCCACCCGAAGGCCTCCGGCATGGCATATCGACTAGTAAGCCCGGGACACCTTAAGTTGCCCTATGAAAGACAGTATGTACCACTAAATAGCCAACTTCCAACTAGTGATGCATCGTAGCATCACTAGTTATGTACTTTTATATTCATGTACTTTTACACTAGTTTTAGTTCCTATTAAAGAAATTATTATATCTCATTATTTATTTTATTTCTCATTTGTATACATTTTTCACTACAAAATAATACATTATTTATAAAATAAACAGTATAAAAACATTGTAGTTAAAAATATATAAAAACGGACGACCACCGACTGCGGAGCAAGACCCAAAAAAAAAAAAATTATTATAATATTATTATTAATTATTACTGATCGGACGACGTACTCATATACTTTCCAATTCCTTGGAGTTCCAGTATGTTCTAGAAATGTATAATTGAAATGTTGTTAAAAGTCCAGCAGCACCTATTGTTTTAGGACAGCGAATAAAAGTTAGTTTTTGATCGTGTTTTGAACATTTGAATCAACACGGCCTAACCCCTCGAATCCACTCCGTAGCCATTCCACTTTTACGTTCGCAGTATTTTGTTATGGGAACACAGAATTTAACGTGAAACTTTATGTTTATTCAGATAGAAAATTTTTATTACTACTTTGATTTGATAGGGTTTGACTTTCTAAACAAGTCTGATTTAAAAAGTCTGAACAACTGACTTCAATTCTATCATTTCTATTTCTCGCCCTTACAAAGTACCATTTTCAAATCGTTAAACAACGGTCGAAGAAAATTTACACAGGAAAGCAAAATACGCTATTTCATTCATGACATATTTTTCCAGTTATTTTGATTTAACAAACAACTATACAACAGCGTTAACACACTCATACCTCTGCACTAGGATTCCCTGTGTCGCAGATGGCATGGACAAATACAGAAACACAAGACAAACACCCAAGACCCGAGAACAAACTTCATGGTCACCACACAAAGTGTGCCCCGGCCGGGAATCGAACCCGGGACCCCTCGCTTCGAAGGCAGGGCTACTACCAACTAAGTCACGGAGTCAACAAACAAACCATTGAACCGATTTTGATTAAAAAATTATGGGACCAATCTGGGTATATATTTTCAAATAATAAAAGCTTGGTGCGGGTTCCATTTAAAAATACCATCCAAATATCTGGATTTTATAAATCTTGTCCAGTCATTAAGAACAATACAAAAAAAAAAAACAGAAAAATTGGTCGAGCGGTTTGCAAATGATGCTTACTCATCACGTGGTCATACACGTGGCAATTAAATTTTAATTTATATATGTAGTGTAAATAAATACTCAACACTCAATAGTTTATTGTATTCCACAATGTAAAAAATAGGTTCAGATCATTCTGGACCCTTTCGGGCACAACAATAATATCTATATTATATGAATGAGAGAGGCGTATGATATTATTTCAAACTTATTTATAGGTAGGTTTTGATTAATCTAAATACATACAATAAAAAGTAATTTAATTAAAAGAAGAATTGTTAACGTAATGATAAAAAAAATTAGTTATTATATTGTAGATAACTTGCATGTTGAAAACCACCAACAGCCCCGCTTAGCCGTTGTCGAGTAATTACTGTCTCGTGTCATATGATAGTGATATCATGCATTGATAGAACCGTTTTTTACTAAATGCATTTGCATGCATTGAATACGGTACATTACAAAAAATACAATATATATATGTCGCATCCAACACGAACGGAGGCGCTGCGATCGCTGCCTAACTTCACAGCGCGCGCGCGCCTGACAGAGTCGTGACGTCATCAGGCCGGGCGGCGACCGAGCGGGGTGCCCTAGCGACACTTCTCTCTCGGCGCTCGGTGGATACACATCACGGAACTGTCACCCCGTCCGTGCTAGGATATTCTTTGTTCGAGTGTACCTTATAGTCTATTCCTTGTAAAATAAAACTGATTTAGTGTGTCCGAGTAAACCTGGTTTAATTGGCACGAGTGCCTGCGTCACGCCCAGCGGATATGTCCACCGAAGACGTAACTCGACATCCTGACCACCAACACCAACCAACGCAACATCACACCACTACCACCCTCACACTTTCCGACATCAGAAGTGGGATCTGATCGCACAAATAATTCCACGAGCACAAGCAGCGGGAATGAGTCATAATGGCAAGTACTTTTTGAGATGCAAAATCGACAAATTCGATCGCTGATTCAAAATTTCTGCAGCTACCCTCATAAATTTAAATGGTGAAAAACCTCATGAAAATGAAACTTATGCCAGCCGTGTGGTTACGTCATTATTGAACCGATGGAAGAATTTAACAGTTGAACGGATAGCGGTCTCGACAGCAATTGCTCACTTGGCTCAAATCGACACCCGTCTACAACGGCTTGCTTTTACTACGGAGGTTACCACACGTCATCAGCTGCAACAAGAGCTTTAGGCCTTCTCGTATCTGAAACGGAAGCTACCTACAGACTCACGAAATGATTCCGGGAACGAGAAACGACAGAAGCTTGTATTGTCGGAGATTAATTGCCATCACTGTGGAAAACTTGGACACAAGCAAATGGACTGTCGTAAGAAGATAGCGGAAGCGAAAAATCCACCAGCGAAGCCTACACCTGGTTCCGGACAGCAGCAGCAGGCCAGCGGCGGTACCAGCTCAGTTGTGTGCTACAGATGCGGCGCGACGGGCCACATAGCGAGTCGATGCACATCAGCGGGGACCAGCGTCTCGGCAACGCCGGCGGAGCGACGTGTCGACCAGTGTGTAATCGAGCCTTTTGAGGAACTCTCACAATCGCAGGTATTTAAGATTTAATTATGATTCTGGTGCTGAATATTCCTTGATCAAAGACACTGTAGCGAGTAAATTTAGCGGTAGACAAAATTGATAAGGTAGTGTCCCTAGTAGATAGGTATAGGTAAAAACAATGTAAAAAGTGCTTTTCAATTATAGTAGACGGCTCCGTGGCTTAGTTGGTAGAAGCCCTGCCTTCGAAGCAAGGGGTCCCGGGTTCGATTCCCGGCCGAAGCATACTTTGTGTGGTGAGCATGAAGTTTGTTCTCGGGTCTTGCGTGTTTGTCTTGTGTTTCTGTGTTTGTCCATGCCATCTGCGACACAGAGAATCCTAGTGCAGAGGTGTGAGTGTCTTAACGTTGTTGTTGTGAGGTACAGAGATTCATGATTGAGGTTTTATTTCACTTTGGCCCAGTGTTAAACCTACGTAGTGATATCATGTTAGATAGTGTTAGGAAGATATCTGAGAGTGAAGTACCGATTGACATAGACGAGATTGTGACAGATCCAGATATTGAATAATGATCAGTAGAAGCAGACAGGTTCTAGGTTCGGTGGGTCGGAGACTGTACCAGAGTATCGTAGCTGTAGCTCGTTAGAAATCGGCGTCTGCTCCTAGAGTAGTCCGTGAGTACGCAGTAGGCGATAGCTCTGGGTGGTATAGTCGGGTCTAGCCTTGTAGCGAAGACCATAGAGTTATGAGACAACTCGACATCAGAGCAAACGCTGTTTGCTGGGGCTATGGGATAGCCAGAGACCACGAAATAGACACCTGAATGTAATTGAATTCAATTTGATTATTTTTGAAAATCCAAAATGTGATTTTAGTTTGAAAATAATGTCTGTCAATGTTACTTTACTGCAGAATTCTTCCAAGATAGTTAGATGGTAGCATAGTACCAACATACCTCCAGTAATTTCGTTTTATTTCATCTCTAAGTAGTTTTGTTTCGTTAGTTTTGATTATAATTGGCTTGGATAAAACCAATTCCTTTGTTTAAATGGCGTTAGTGTAAAAATAGACCTAGTATACAGGTTTGGCCGAACGGAAATTGTGCTGGTTTTTCTTTTGTCACAGATTAACACACGAGGACGTGTGTCAGCGTAGGATGGCCGTGTCGCATCCAACACGAACGGAGGCGCTGCGATCGCTGCCTAACTTCACAGCGCGCGCGCGCCTGACAGAGTCGTGACGTCATCAGGCCGGGCGGCGACCGAGCGGGGTGCCCTAGCGACACTTCTCTCTCGGCGCTCGGTGGATACACATCACGGAACTGTCACCCCGTCCGTGCTAGGATATTCTTTGTTCGAGTGTACCTTATAGTCTATTCCTTGTAAAATAAAACTGATTTAGTGTGTCCGAGTAAACCTGGTTTAATTGGCACGAGTGCCTGCGTCACGCCCAGCGGATATGTCCACCGAAGACGTAACTCGACATCCTGACCACCAACACCAACCAACGCAACATCACACCACTACCACCCTCACACTTTCCGACATATATATATATTTTGTCTGTTTGTCTGTCTGTTTGTGCCGGCTGATGTTATAAGGAGTAAGGCTAAAGAGGTGTACTATTATTTTAAAATAAGAAAAGAGAATTATAGCCTTCAAGGCTTTCAAGTTATTATTTAAAATATCATTTCAAATGCTTTACATATATTGCTTTAATATTATTATTATGTCAAGGCCAATAGGTACCAAGGCAATTTTGTTTATTATTAGAACTATAATATGTGTAATTCATAATTATATTTATATATAAAAAAAATATTTCCATTAAAATATCGATGAAAGTGGTAATCTTGCAGCCGGATCTTGGGCTAAGGGTTCCGCGCAAAAAACAAATTAAATTCCATGCGAACAAAGTCTCGGGGAACAGCTAGTTATTGATAATTGCATACCTTTTTCACTACAGGTCGGCACGCAATCCCGCACCACGGTAAGCTCGCTCACGTATTTCTGAAACAACAAGTTCATTTTAAAAATATAAAATCCCCCGACTTTTGTAGCGTGTGATAAATGTATGTGCCCAATACCACTTTCTCGAAACGGTTAAGAAAAACATCGTGAGGAAACCGGCATGTCTTAGAACCAAAAATTCGACGACATTTCACATCTACCAATACCAATAGCTTTCATAGTAGATGTGATTAAAGATATTCTCAAAAGAAATGACATTACTAATGAGAAATTCATAATTGGTATTTAAAAGATTAGCAGTAAACATTTCGGATGCAGAATACAACATAAACAAAGACAAACAAAGCCCATTCACCCTCATTAGCTCAATAGCTTACTTCTTCGTGTGGTGATAGGTAAAAGCCTATTCTGAAAAACTTGTCTAACGTAAGAATCGAATCCATGATCCTCATTATAAATAACTCGCTAACCATCTGTGCTATGTTAATGCAGAAAGTCTTCAGATATGAATATAGTGAGAAATTGCACAAACCTGACCGGAAAATAAAAACATTTTCTTTGAAAAGGGTTCATGTATTATAAATTCAAAACAGATGGGCGGACACATGTGGTTTTGCATCTTAATATATATAAATTACGTGTAACGATGTTTGTCCGCGATGGACTCCTAAACTACTTAACCGATTTTGATCAAATTTGTACACCGTATGCAGCTTGATCCAACTTGAAAGATAGATCTTAATTTATGATCGCAATATTATTTTATTGCAAATCGATTTGAAAAATTTATTATTTTATTATGACACAATGTATTGACTTGTAACAAAATGTTATAAATATTGTATAATAATTAGAACTTGAATTTCATTACGTACGAGTAGAATACAAACAAACCTTGCCCTGTCTATTATGAATACAACGACACCCTCGAAGAATCATCTGATCCCTGATGAATGATTCTGGGCTTAAAACTGACCAACTGTCAGTTTGAAGTCCAGAAATCTGACATAACTAAACGTATTATAGGATTATGAAATCTAGGTCTGCTAGGCTCGGCCCAGGAGATGCGGAGAGCAATTAATAAATCTCAAGCGACAGCCGAGAGCCTGGACCCTGTTAACGTTGGGAACACGATAGGTAAAATATTCAGAGCAGTAATGAAACATTTTATTTTTCACGTATTTGCCCATTTGTAAACACACAACCCCTGATAATATCTTAATATATACTAGCGACCCGCCCCGGCTTCGCACGGTTAGTAAAGCATCAGTGTCGTATGAGAAACTACCCGTGCGAAGCCGGGGAGACTTGCTAGTATATTATACATATAAACCTTCCTCTTGAATCACTCTATCTATTAAAAAAACCGCATCAAAATCCGTTGCGTAGTTTTAAAGATTTAAGCATACAAAGGGATATAGGGACAGAGAAAGCAACTTTGTTTTATACTAAGTAGTGATAAATTACGTGTCACGATGGTTGTCCGCGATGGACTCCTAAACTACTGAACCGATTTTAATCAAATTTGTACACCGTGTGCAGTTTGATCCAACTTGAAAGATAGGATAGCTCACATCTCAATTTATGATCGCAATATTATCATATGACAAAAACGTTAGCCACAGCAACGCGTGGCCGGGTCAGCTAGTAACCTAGTAATATATATACTTTTTTCATGGATATTTCACACAGCGTCATATAGCCTCAAATTAAGCTTGCATTATGGGAACTAGATAACTGGTAGAATATATACATTTAATATATATTAACGCCCAGACACAGAACAAACATTTATGCTCGTCACACAAATGCTAGTCCTGGGTGGGAACCAAACCCACGACCTGCAGCGCAGAAGGCAGAGCTATACCAACTGACCTATGAGGGTAGTCAAAATGAATATAGAGAAATACATTAGTTATTAACTATAAATACTATATTTTATTTTAGTTATTTTAAGATAAAAATATAAAAGTTTTAATAATACATATTTCTATAATAATAAAATGATAGAAATTAAAATATTTACAACTCTATAATATAACGAGACGGCAATGTGTCAAAAATTAACTAATTAAAAAGATATATTGTATAAATAATGAACATTCCACATAGCACCATGTAGCCCCCATGTACCCCATACATACTAATCATAGATTGCACTATGGGAACTAGATAACTCATAGAATACATATTCTACTGTTTTTAAAATAAATATTAACATTAAAACCTAGATACAAAAATATTTAACTTTGTCATATAAATGCTTGTTCGGGAACCGAACCGAAGACCTACAGCACAGAAAGCAGAACTGCCACCAACTGAGCTGTGAGATCAGTCAAAATAGCATTACTGTATAAATATACTACATGCTCTGTGAAATTTAGACCCGACAATTTGTAAGCATTAGTCTGTTAGAGGGTTCACTAACACAGTTCTAAAGATGGTTTTGGTTGGGCGGTACGGTACCCTACTTTATAAGGTAAGATTAAAATTTAATTAATAATAAGGAGACTTCGCTACGAACTTTGAAACCAGAGGTCTAACCTATATGGAAAGATATAGGTTTATGATGTACCTATATGAATATGACGGCCCCGTGAGTTAATTGGTAGCTACCCTACTTTCCACGCAAGGGGTCCCAGGATTGATTCTCGACTGAGGCAAGCTTTGTCGACGGCTTCGTGGCTTCTCGAAGCGATGAAGTCACAGTAATGCAAACACTACTGCTTGGCGGCAGATTCCAGATGTGGTGGCAGTACCAGTCCGGACGAACTTGGCACAAGTTCTACTGTTACTTTGGGTTGCTTTAACACCACCCGGGGGATAGGGAATCAAAGGGTACACACCTACGGACGCAAGCAGCTGGTTCCCCCAAAAAGATCTAAGCGTACAAACAGCGGGAGCGACTTTGTTCAATACTATGTAAGGATAACACGAACCTTCTAGAATGTAAGAAAAATCCGCGAGCTCTCGAAACAGACAACACAATACCAATTTGGAAAGTTGGCGCAATTGTGACTATTATATCAATGGGGCCATTTATTGGCCAATCAAGTCGTGACATTACGACCCCTTATTGACGCAAGCCAGTTATTGGGCGATAGGGATGGTCTATATTCCGGCTAAATCGAACTGTAGGCGCACAGTTCGATTCATATTCACAGTGCGAGTTGCACAAAATTATTCGAATGAATTCACCATCGCGTAAAACGAGGTAATTTCAAATACATCGATAATCTAATTCTCGTAGTCAGGAATAACCTGAACTAAACTTAGATTTTTCGCGGAAGGTTAAGTTGTAATTATAAAGGCGAAAATTTGTATGTATGTGTTTTGTTACTCCTTCACGCTCAAACGGCCGAACGGATTTGGATGAAATTTGACATCTAGCGCCATCTAGTGAGTAATTACGAACTAAACTATAAAAGAAAGTGCATTCCTCTAACAGCGCCTTCTAGGGAAATTTATGCAACAAACTTTACGAAAATGACCATAATCCATAGAGATGTGGGAATCTCACATTTTTGTGGGATAACAAGTACCCTATGTCCGTTCTGTTTTCCTGACAACGTGTATGAATGATGATCGGTTCTGCAGTTGAAGCTCGAAAGTGAAAAAAACAAACTCACATTCGCATTTTTATATTAAAGTTAGGATATTATTTTTCTACAGATGGTCGTGTCAAATTTATGCGGGATGAGCCAATTCACGAATAAATATGATGACTTAAAAAAAATTAATATAGCGTCAAACTATAGGCACTACCAAGTTTTGGACCTCTGCTTGAACTGCTGCTATTAATAGAGACATTTGGACCTAAGCTCACTCGGGGAAGAGATTCTTGTAAACCGTCTGCGGGGTAGGTGCAAATGTGCAGTGGTTGCTGGACTGTATGTCAAGAAGACAAAGATAGAAGAAATTACTGAGTCAGCTATGTCTTTTCTGCTTTTATAGCGGTGTGTCCATCTTCCCACTCAACATACCGTACCAGCCTCTAATGTTCCGACTGCAACGACACCGGCCTACTCTCGATAATTGAGAGTGAATGGGCTCTGATCTACCACGGGAGCCCAATCAGGATTGGTAGATGTCACATGTCGTTGAACTTTTGGTTCTAAGACAAGCCGGTTTCCTAACGATGTTTTCCGTCACCGTTTCGAGAACGTGGTATTGCGCACATAAATTTTTCAAGTGAAAAAACTCATTGGTGCTCGTGTGGGTTTGAACGACCTTCAGATTGAAAGTCGGCGTCTGTGCCCCTGGGCCACCATAGCTGGCTGAAATTTACAGAATCATTACGGCAGATATCTTCCTTACATAGTATAAAACAAAAACGCTCCCGCTGTTTGGACCCTTAGAACTTTGACCTTATTAAACAATTGCGAGGAACCCTCATACAGAGAATGTAACCCTCATATCCGGCTATTTTGATCATCTATGAAACACTGATTTCGTTTGTTCAGAAGCAATAACTGAAACATTTTCCTTGTTTTGCCCTCTTTATTGGGAGGGATGATTAGAGACTGACAAATAAATGTTTATAAGTGTGAAATTACTTTTATGAAGTTTATTTGGAAATGTTGATAGACAACAAAAGCCTAGTTATTTTATTATTATGGCTAAAACTAAACACATTTTTCGGTTTTGCCTTTCCGTACTCGTCTGTTTGCAATACACTAAAAATAAAAATGACATTGTTTTATTTCAGATAGTTTCATCATCATCATTATGAGTTTTCAACCAACTTTGGAGGATGTTATCACTTCTGCTACATTTTTTTGTTTTTACTCCGATTTCCTTTATTTAAAACCGATTTTAAAAATTCTTTATTTATTTGAAAGGAAACAATTTTATACCTCCAAATATGACTCGCTGCTTTCGTCTTTCTATTTCTCCGCTAATTTCTAAATCACGCAACGTACGCAAGAACTGGATCCCCTAACGTACGAATTGTCCATGAACATTTATTTATATGTTAGTTTATTAGTTAGTTAGTTACAGAGTAGGTGAACACGCGATAAGCCGGCGAGTGCTATCCGGTGTTGTGGCTTCGCTTTTTATCTGCGAGCGGACGCAACTCCCGACTCCATTATCGGGTGAGTTTCAACCAGACAATGTTTTTGACGGCAGTCATTTAAGTTTCCGGGGACAAAGTGAATTCAGTCGGTTCTTTGTGTTTTCTTTTGACAGGTCCGTACCTAAGTCTGTTAACCCTGTCTTAGAAGAGTTCCGATTCTCGATGGAGAAACATTTGTGTGAAAAGTATATATACTCGTAGATCTTGTTCTCTCTACTCAACTGTAGGTCTTCGTTAAGTTGACTATAGCAAGTTATCTATCCTGTTATGCTTTTCAATTAATTTCATCTAAATCTTATTACTTCTTTATATTAATGATTTAAATGTTGTTGCTACTAGCGTTGATCGTGAGATCAACGCCGGTGAATCGTTTTTGGTTGATGAACCAAGTGATTTCACCAAACTTGAGCTTAATGCTTCATCTGAAATTGCCCTTAAAGTTATTGTGCAAAACATTCGTAGTGTCAGTAAAAACTTTGAAGAGTTCAAGGTTTTCCTAACGCGAAGCAATCTTTACTACGATTTTATAATTTTAACAGAGTGCTGGCTGAAAAATTGTAACTATTTACCGCAAATTGATAATTATAATGCCTTTCAATCTACTAGTCACATCAACCAGAACAGCGGTGTTATTGTATATGCCCGAAATAATATTAAAGAGGTCTATGTGTATGAACCTAATTTGATGGATGCAGATAGTCTTGTGGTCAAACTTGGGAACAGTTATGCTTTCTTATGCATTTATAGGTCGCCGTCATTTATATCTTTGACTAACTTTCTTAATTCTTTAGATGAGCTACTAACAAACCTAAAATGTATTCCAAACATATACCTACTAGGAGATCTCAATATTGACGTTAGTTTAGACAACATGGACCCCAGGTCTGATGATTATCAAGATTTGCTTGCAGCGCATGGCCTTCTACCTAGTCACACCCTACCGACACGTGGTAAGAAGTGTCTAGATCACTGCTTTGTGAGATCAAGTACCAAAGTACTAACCGCGATTTGCAATTCACCAGTTACAGACCATAACTGTGTGTATTTAGCTATACCTTCATCAAAATACCTCAGCACTGCCAAAGTTCAAAAAACCATAAGTAAAATAAATTACCAAAACGCCTGTAAATTGTTAGCGGAGGTTAATTGGGAGGATTTTTTATCGTGCTAAGGACCCAAACATTGCCACTGAACTATTTATTAACATAATTACAAATACCATAAAATTTTGTACGCATTCATATGCGACTTCTAACAGGAAAGTAACTTACCAACCCTGGATTACACCTGGAATGTTAAGATGTATGAGATTTCGAGATACACTCCATAGGCGCTGTAAAAAATCACCAAATGATGCTAAATTGGAAATCACATACAAACGTTATAGGAACTTCTGTAACAACATTCTGCATAACTTAAAGGATCAGTATGACCGATCGGATCTACATAGAAATCAAAATGACACAAAAAAAACTTGGAATGTGATTAAACGGGTTTGTGGGCTGAATACTTCTAATAATTCCATGTCGTCCAGTCCACTTTTGAAACTGAAAGAAACGGAACAAGATTCTATCAATCATATTAATGACTTTTTTGTTAACGTTGGCAGTAAACTCGCCTCAAATATTCTTAATGCCCTGAACACGTCTGAAGAAAACTTGGCACAAAATTTTAACCCTGATAAAAATAATTTACATTCATTTATGCTTCTTGATACTGACCCTAATGAAATAAATAACATAGTCACCTCCTTAAAAAACACACCTTCTTCTGGTTGGGATGGTATATCCTCAATATTTCTTAAAAAATGCATCCAGTTTTTGGTCATGCCTATCACTCATCTTTGTAATCTTTGTCTATCTGCAGGGGTGTTCCCGAAGTTACTAAAGCACTCTATTGTGATCCCGGTTTACAAAGCAGGGGACAGAGACAGTATAAATAACTACCGTCCAATTTCTTTACTACCCACTTTGGCCAAAGTTCTAGAGAAATTGTTAAACAGGCGGCTTGTAAGCTTTCTTGAAAAGTACCATCTTCTGTCAAACAACCAATTCGGATTTAGGGAAAAGATATCTACCACGGATGCTATTGAAAACCTGGTATTTAACATTGCAGATATCTTAGACGATAAAAAAAAGTGTATCGGTGTTTTCTTGGACTTGGCCAAAGCCTTTGATACTGTCTCTGTACCTCTGCTGTTGCGTAGGCTGGAATCAATAGGTATAAGAGGTGTACCGTTAGACCTTTTTAAGGATTATTTATGTGACAGAACACAGGCTGTTAGATTGTGTGATAGGTTGAGCTGTAGTCAACCGGTTACTTTTGGAGTGCCTCAGGGATCAGTATTAGGCCCGACACTGTTTTTAATTTATATTAACAGTTTATGTAACATGAAACTTATAAATGCCAAAGTAATAACTTTCGCTGACGATACCGTTCTTATTTTTAAAGGATCTACGTGGGAGGATGTTCGTCTTACAGCTGAGAATGGTTTACGTGAAGTAATCTTATGGCTGAACAACAACTTATTAACGCTAAATTTAAATAAAACTAAATTTATTACATTCTCCATTTTAAATAACCATCAACCTAATTCAGATTTTAACCTGATAGCTCATACATGTCCTAAAACTAACGCTAGCAGCTGTGGATGTTACACTCTCTCATCAACAGACCATATTAAATATCTCGGCATTACTATTGATAAAAATCTAAATTGGAAACAACACATTGATATATTAAAATCGCGTATTCGTAAACTTTTACCTATCTTTAAGAGAATAAGACGCCTGAAAGATTCTGCAACCATCAAAGTCGTATATTTTACCCTGTGCCAATCTATTCTTACTTATGGCATTCCAGTGTGGGGAGGAGCGAAAAAAACTAGTTTGATTAAATTGGAGCGCACCCAGCGATCCATATTAAAAGTTCTATATTTCAAACCTTTTAGGTACCCTACTAAGTCTCTATATAGTGACTCTCACGTTCTGTCAATACGACAACTCTTCATCAAATCCATTATTCTTAGGCAACATTCCCGTCCTTGTTGTCATATCACTTCTAAGAGACGACTACATGAAGTTTATAGAGTTCCTGCTTGTAATACTACCTTTGCTCAGAGCTTTTCGTTTTTTTTGGCACCGTTGTTGTATAATCGTATAAATAAAGAAATTAAATTAAATGATAAATCAAATTTCCTCTGTCGTAAAGCTTTGAATGACTTTCTGGGTAACTTTGATTATGAAAAAACTGAAAAATACATACAAATATTAAAGTAAGCAATAGGATTTGTATATGGATGTATATGTATGTATATGCACACATATACCTGTGTGTATGTGTTAAAGTAGTATTATATTTTATTTTTGTAAATCTATATAGTACTCCATATATTGAAAAAATTTTGTCTGTCTGTCTATGTGTTCTGGCTAATCTCCTAAACTACTCCTAGAGGTATAAGTATGTTAATGTTGTTATTTTTTATTTTTTTTGTTTGTTTTACCTCACTAAATTTATGTTGATTTCAACGCGAACGGAGTCGCGGGGAACAGCTAATTAATAATATAGTAAAATATTTTTCCCAAACATAGTTCTAAGCATAGTCAATAAACTGTATCACTATCTTAGAATCTTACTACTTAAATACTTTTATATAACCTTACTTTATACTTGTCTTGATTTGTCTGTTCTACGAGTATATACTATGTTAACTTGTTTACATTATCGATGCACTCAGTACGCATGATTTGTTTTAAAATTTTACATGCGACATTGACCCGTATTTATATGGGGCGAGAATCCTTACCTTGCCGTAACACAGTTCAAACTAGCACGGGAGGTAATGTTTTTTCGAACTATGTATGTACCTACCGTCATTTTTTGTTTTCTTTTGTTTGACAATTAGCATTAGTATAAGTACATACATGTTGTTTTTTGAAGTATTGTTAAATAAATAAATAAATAAATAAATAAATAAATATTAAGGATCAAGTCCAGAATATCACGCGTTCGTGTTAATATCATGAAATTGTTTTTTTTGGCTGAACACTAGCCCTGAGTGAGATTTATTCAACACAAGCTGATCCAAACGTCTTTTCGGCACAAGGTACATAATTTAGTGGTATCAAAACTGTTTTCTTTTGTTAGGCAGTATAAAAATAATCTGTTTATAAATACAAATTAGATGTAATTTAATTTAAAGTAAAAAAGATGGACTGGACTACATGAATAAGCTTGTACTGTAGTGTAGAAGCTTCTTGACTACATGAACTGTTTTAATTCTAGAGTGAATGTAAGACCCAAACTCAAGGTTTAGTGCCCAAGGATCAGTAAAGTACCACTTGGTCGAGGCGAAATGAGCACATCATTTGTTTTTATCGTCCAAACGAGGCTGCTTGTAACATAGACACAAAATATCGAGACCGCTAAATAGATTTGACCTTCGTCCCGCAAAGATTGAGGAACAATCTTTTTTTTATGTGACATAAAGATTATTTAGGAGGGAAGTTACCAGAAATCAATTTCCACGAAGTACACAGCTTTCAGAATGATGCAATTCTCAGTTATAAAGTCACTTTGAAGTGAATATTTAACTTATTTATTTTGTAAAGGTCTATTTTTTATATCATAAGAGTTGACGGATGGTCTGAAGGCCCAAGGACGGTAAGTGGTTTCCTCCGCCCATAAAAAAAGTTTGAGAAAACACAAGTCACGCCCGTGGCCCTTGACGAGGATGTAACGCCTGTAATTTCACCGGTACCCGCACCCTTTCACTGGAACAGCAACGCAAGTGTACACTGCTTGGCGGCGGATTACCAGGTGTGGTTGCAATTCTTCTCCGGACGAACTTGGCACAAGTTCTACTGCTACTTTGGGTTGCTCCCTTCGCACCACCAGGGGATACGCCTCGGGTGGTCTGAAAGACCTCTTACAAAGCTTACCGACTTTGTAAGTACTCGCTAATAATTTTGCTCTTTAATAAGTCAAGTACAAGTATACAGTGCTCTCTTAAATGAAATGCCTTTGCAAACCGCTTGCAAGTGGATTCTCGTCTGTAGAGTGTGCTAGAATGTTGCTACGCACCTCGTAGCGCCTCTACGAAACTTCAAGTGGATTGAGTTTCGTAGAGCGTCTACGAAACTTGATCGTTCTTGAGAGTACAAGATGTTTGCGTTTTACTGAGGTGGATATAATTTTACAACTTATGTTATATTTACATCCTATATTTATGTTGATTTCTTTGAGTGATATTCTGTGACATAATGTACAATAACTTAATTTTTAAATACCACCGCAAAAGTTTATTACACTATTACATTATTACACAGACAGCAAATATAATACGAATCATAAAATTTATTTTTAAATTTCATATTTATATACCTCGCAACACGTTTCATCTTTACCTTACCCAGATGGAACAAAAACGATATTGGACTTCGTAAAACATGAATTATTTAAAAAGCTATTTGAAAAAACGGTTTAAGATATTTATTTCTCATAAAAATTTACAAATTTGCTTATAGAGATATAAGCGAATATAAGAAATATATGCCGATTAGCATAGTTACTAGCTAAAAAGAAAGTAAACAGTTATTGTAACAATAAAAAAAAAAATTAAAAAAAACCACTTCAAAATGTGGGTACTTTTAGATGTTAAATAACGAAAAATCTGCACAGACTGATCCTGATCCACCAACGTAATCTACGTTCCAATATTTCCGCGAGACGAGTACGTTTCCAGGATGGGGTATCGACTGCGCGGCGACACAGATTTACGTAAACAATAGTTACGTAAAGCCAAGGTCGTGGGCTCGACTCCCGTCCACGCAGAATAAGAATAAGAAATATTTACTGTGAAACTGTTTGATCTCAATTGTAAATATTCATACACATGGACATATTTCACACACCGCCATTTAGCCCCAAATTAAGGATAGCTTGTAATATGGGAACTAGATAATTGATAGAATACATATAGTAATTTTTTTATGCAAATACTTACTTATAATACATATTAACACCCAGACACAGAACAAACATTTATGTTCGCACACAAATGCTTGTTCTAGGTGGGAATCGAACGCACGACCTACAGCGCAGAAGGCAGACCTACCAACAACTGAACTAAATAATAATATAATATTATATACATTAATAAGAAATACAAATTTTGCGATGGATTCAGTTTTATAAACATCTGAAACACATCCCACTAATAACCTTCTATTGTATTTGATTCATTGATACAGATGATCATGCTGTGCGTGGAAATATCAAAACTGCGACTGCTATAAGTAAAAATTATCGAGCCAACAAAAAAGGAACTTGTAAAAAAAAGTGCTTTCAATATGACGGTGTTTGTTTTGACAGCATCTGCGATCGATTAAGATGGAATGGGAACTAATACCGAGTGACCGCGTCACTAAAAAACAAGTTAAAATAGCGCTTAATTTTGTAGCTGGCCGGTGTCAGCATCGCTTCACTAAAGCTTTAGTACAAACACGGAGAAAAGTGACTGCTTTTTTAAGACAAAATACTTTGTACAAAAATTTTCTGTTTGTACAAAATACTTTTTAGTCTTAATATAATATTAAAATGTGAAAGAAGAGAAACAACATGTGATAGAAGATACCCATACTCAGCAGTGGGTATTACTAGCTGATAAGATAGGCATGTTATATGTACAAATGGTATCTTCTTGTATGGGCAACAGTATAACCAAGATTTCCCGGACTTACATGAAAGAAGTTTTAAGTCGAAAGTCAAAGTTATATGACATTGCACTATGAAAAATGTAACAAGCGCATTACTGTCAATAGAAATAGATTACGACAGTACTTCTTTTTTAGCATTAATTACAAGCAAGATACTGTAAACAGGTAAAAAAAGTATTGAAAAGCTTAGAATTAATACAGAACACTAGTCAGATAGAAACAGCTGTATGAAGTTTTTTTTATTGTTAGCATTTTAAAGCAATTATGATTACTGATGTATAAATTACGATTTACAGTGCAAAAGATTAATTAAATCTTGATCGATTCCCACTAAGGACATAATGTTCATTCTGTGTCTTACAATGGCGTTGAATGTATTTAGTGTAGGAGTATATTTAAAAAAAATATATATGAAAGTTTTATTTCACTAATCATATTACATCATATACAATATGGGCTGAATGGCTATGTGTGAAATATATAATACATAAATATTTATTTATTAGCTGGGCGAACAAAAAAAATCATTTTAAAACGTCTGTTGTACCTGACTGTACCACACCGTGCCAAAGCGCAAACTGAGCTCGCCTGTTTAATGAGGGGCGAGTCAACACTGACCGACTTCTTTGGCCAATATTAATACAAATTGCTGCCGTTTTGTGCTCGCTTGTACCGTAGTGTCTTGTGTGTTGATGTTGGTATTCATTTGTCGCCAAAACTGTACATCTTATACTCCCTAAGTCGTAGTGCTGTTGTTATAGGCGGAGGTAACCACTTACTTACGTGGGCCATCAGCACGTTCCATCACTACAACATATAATAAAAAAAAATTAAATGCGAAAGTGAGTTTGTTTGTTTCGTACGCTTTCACACTGAACCGATTTTAAAAATTCTTTCACCAATGTAAATTTACGTTATCAGCGAGTAACATAAGCTATATTAATCCCTATATCCCCACGGAAACGGGATCTACACTAGTGAAACCGCTGGACACAGATAGTACTAATATAAATGCGAAAGTTTGGATGGATGTTTGTTATTCAAGCACGCCAGAACGGCTGAGCGGGTCTAGATGAAATCTGGCGCAGAGATAGATTATAGTTTGGAATAGCACATAGTAAATTTATTACGTTATTCCGGAAAAATATACTGTTCTTATAGGATGGACAATCGCGAGTAACACCACGGGGCGCAGCTTGTACATGCAGTTATTCACGCATTCAAAGTCAAAGTCAAAGTCAAAGTCAAAGTCAAAGTCAAACTCATTTATTCCTTTAGATCTCAAATATCATTTGGACACGTTAATTTTTTGTTAGAGTTAGACGGAGACTCAATAACAACTATTGACTCATATTCAAAATTATTTTAAGTATCGTTTGGGCACGTCAAATTTTAGTAAAATACTCGTCAGTATAGTCACAGTAGCTTTTTAGGCACATAATCCGCACACATGTCAATCACACACAGATATGTCAAATTACAGTCAGTTTTCGTATTTTTTATTCGTCCACACCTTATAAATGTTTATTCATTAAAACTCCTCGAGGCTACAAAAATGTAGTTAACCACAACATGTGCCGTGCCTGCTGCATGCTGATAAAAGTCGCCAACCCACAACTTTTATTATTGCTCCGAACACATAGTGGGAAAATGAGTTTATTGTATTTGCAAATTTTTTTTTTATTTATTTATTTTTTTTTTTTATGTCAATTAGTGACGGAACGAGCTGAGGGCCCACCTGATGGTAAGTGGTGACCCTCGCCCATGACAACAACAATGCGTGCGACTCAGTATGAGATCCAAATCTTTACTGAGTCGCATTCATCCTGCTGCGTCCATCACCCAAGACGGGGATGATACGTCTCATGCGCATGTGATTTCACCGGCAGCCACACCCTTCCACCGGAACACAGTAATGCGAGCACTACTGCTTGGCGGCAGATTCCAGATGTGGTGGCAGTACCTCTCCGGACGAACTTGGCACAAGTTCTACTGCTACTTTTGGTTGCTCCTTTAGCACCACCCAGAGGTACGTGTAGGGAATCAAAGGGTACACACCTACGGACGCGAGCAACTGGACCCCCCAAAGTCCAAAAAAAAATATTTGTAATGCATACAATGCAAGTTGAATCTTTATTTACGTCTTTTAAATTAAGCTGTGATTTTAATTTGAAGGCTGGCTATTTTCTTATGTTAGGACTTATTGTACAAAATAAGTTTTAGAAAAAATACAATACACAAAATTTGTGGACATTTCATACAGCACCATCTAGCCCCAAACTAAGCATGGCTTACTATGGGAATCAGATTAATGATACATTACTTATAAATGCCACATTTTTGAATACTATACACATTTTACAATTACACATACCTATTGTAACATACATACACAGAACTAAAATATATGTTTGTAAAATGTTTACCGCGGAAATCGAACCCGCGATCAACAAGCAGAGCTACTTAACTGCCGTAAATCTCAAGAAATAAAATGAATCATTATTTTTACCAAATAAATATAATTATGACTTTCAAACAATACAATTATAATTAAAATATCTCATTATTAAACCACTAATATATTTGCCCCTTTCATTAACTTTCACCATCCCCTATTTCCCTAAGTAAATCTCATCATCACTATCATTTTACAAAGCAAACAAACCGTTTTCATATCACTAATGAAAGAGCGAGTTTCACAACCCAAAAACCAATATATCCAGTACCCATTACTTCAAACAAAGTACGTTGCGGCTCAATCACACGTTCATGAATCGGTTTTTCCAGGATCACATAAAACCTCGGTTATTTCCTCAAAGTCAAAATTTAAACTCATTTATTCTTTACATCTTATTCTTAAACTCATTTTTTTTTAACGGCAACCGAGCTCCACCACCATCTTTTAGATAAAATACAACTTTATAAAAAAACTTTTTTTTAAATTAAATTAGCAGTAAACATTAAATTAGCAGTCAAATACACAAACATCGTCATGATGGCGCTGATTTTAATTTTCAGCATAGTTTATAAAAAATCATTTTTTTTTTGTAAATATTTACTTTTTTACAAGAAATATAATTATACAGGTAAACTATAATAATAAAGCAAAACCTTATTTAAGCCCAAAACTTACGTATCTTGGAAACGTTAGAGCCGTTTCCGAGATACGTAAAATAAATATAATATATAATATTATATATATACAAGAATTGCTCGTAATAAGATATCTCAAGTATTGTTTGGATTCGGTCAGAACTAGATAGGCAACTATTTATGTAAGAGGTCGGTCCTCGCTATTCTTGTCGATAAACCATGTTTCAGGTCTTCGGGCGGCTTGAAAACTCCAACACCAGGGCGAGCCACTTACACGAAAGAAGAAAAAACTTTAAATTTTACACGAACATATTTAGACATTCGTGAGCATATAGTGTGTCACAGGAGCTAGTATTTTTTTATAAAACTTTTACACACTCATACCCCTGCACTAGGATTCCCTGTATCCCAGATGGCATGAAAAAACATAAAAACACCCATGACCCGAGAACAAACCTCATGCTCACCACACAATGTGTCTTCCAACCACGGAGCCGTAATTATAAGTATGTATTTACAAAAACAAGTACTATTTAAGTAGGTATTCTATCAGTTATCTGGTTCTCATATTTTATGCTAGCTATGTTTAGTTTAGTGCTGTGTGAATAGTCCAAAAAAAACAGAACACATTACATGCACACAGATATGTCAACAGTCAGTTTTCATGATTTAACTAAAGTGATGAAGAAGATTTAGATTTTTTGATTTTGTGTCAAGTTTTACGTTATAATAATACCAATTTAATATAATCTATTATAAATAAATAATATATTTATTTCTTAAGTTTCCTAACCAACTAACCCGAAGGAAAAAAAACAGACAAGAAACCTTCAACACGAACCACGATTCGGTTCAAAAAACGCGAAAGTGATGTCTTTACGGAATGTCCATTCGGATGTTATGCGAACAAGCCGGTCTGGTCAAGTAGGTAGGAGTCTGCGCTACCGTGTTAGTATTCCCTAATGGGAAACCTTCTTGTGCATGTTCATGAGCGTTGGGAGAGAAATTTACATTTTAAGGATTATTATAATAGGGTACGCTTCCATGTGAATAATTTTGGGGGTCTAGTTTTACCGTACCCCTTGGGTAATGCTAAAGGAACAACAAAAAGTAACGGTAGAACTTGTGCAAAGTTCGCCCGGAGAAATACTCCACACTTGGTAATCTGCCGCCAAGCAGTTCCGGTGGAAGGGTATGGGTGCCGGTGAAATTACATGAGACGTAAAATCTAACCTAAAATAACCATTTATTCAACAAACTTTTTCTACATAATACATTTTCTAGCCTTACTATTGCCAAACTTATTAAAGCATCAGAAGCATAAAAAAACATTTACATATGTTTTCTAGAATTTCATTTTCGATTGACAAAGTGGCTAAGTTTGTCAATCTCGATTGAGATATTGTCGATCGATCGTCATTTAGTCGGCGCCCTTGGACGATCGCCCAATCTCGCCTTGCCCTACCGCCGCTACTGATAGGGTATGTAGGTTTCACTAACTCTCCCAGGCCTGACCACATAGGGCAGAGGTGAGAGGAAGGTATTGACTTATTCATAGGAATCTGCCGTCAAGCAGTAGTGCACGCATTGCTGTATTCCGGTGGATGGGTGTGGGTGCCGGTGAAATCTCATGCGCATGAGACGCATCATCCCCGTCTCGGGCGATGGACGCAGCAGGATGAACGCAGCAACCACTACTGCTTGGCGCCAGATTCCAGATGTGGTGGCAGTACCTCTCCGGACGAACTTGGCACAAGTTCTACTGCTACTTTTGGTTGCTCCTTTAGCACCACCCAGGGGGTACGTGTAGGAAATCGAAAGGTACACACCTACGGACGCGAGCAACTGGACCCCCCAAAAATTATTAAAGTCGGTTTTGTTTTATAAATCAATTACTTGTAGGCAGTTAAAGGTACTTCAGCAGTTTTGAAACAGCTTAAATCAAACAAGTCAGTATCGTCACAATTTTTAAATTATTATATTTTGACGCCTCCGTGGCTTAGTTGGTAGTTGCCCTGCCTTTGAAGAGTGGGGTCCCGGGTTCGATTCCCGGCTTGGGCACACTTTGTGTGGTGAGCATGAAGTTTGTTCTCGGGTCTTGGGTGTTTGTCTTGTGTTTCTGTTTGTCCATGCCATCTGCGATACAGGGAATCCTAGTGCAGAGGTATGAGTGTGTAAACGTTTAAATTTACTCGCACAACAACAAAAAAAGTAAATAAAATTGTTTTATAAAACAAAAATACAATCGAAGAAAATGACCAAATGGCTAAGCACGATTCCAACAAAGACATTCAGTGAAATGTTCTGATAAACCTATTTCAAACTCCAATTCGGTTCAAAATCGCCGATAAGGAGATGACGTCGTTGATGGCGCTGTGGCCCGGATGCTGTTATCTGTCAAAGGACCCAGATCCTCGAGATAAGCGTAATTTGGTGCTACTGAGTCGACAGTTACATTTGAGTTAATAGCAACGGGAGACATGAGGCGCTATGGTGGACAACGATGTTATTAAAGACGCGGATGGATACAAATTTATTTTGTAATTGATATTGGGGCGTAACATCCCCCGTAAGTGTAGGGTTTTCCGCAATGCGACTTGGGTCTTCTAATTCATTAGTAATGGAAGATCTGAGTTGTATTTCTGGCGGTGGCGGTAACCTCTTAAAAGGTGGCGGTTTGTTCGTTCAATCACATCTGTCGCATAAAAAATGCTCTATAATGTAGTATACAGAGGTAATATTTGATTTATGATTTTTTTTTTATTTGGACACTTTGCCTGTCCTCGTTTGCTTATTTCCAGAAATTAGACTGTATGAAAGTCATGAATGCGGAATAATTTTTTTGTAGATCAAAAAATCCAACATTCCAAAAACTATGAAAAGGACTTAAAACTTACACATAACTATTTTTTTTTAAGTTAGTAATATTATACAATAAATACATGCTCTTCCCTATGGAGGGTGGGGCTTGAACAAATACCAAAATAAGCAATAAGACCACGTGTTCATATACCTCTCACATTTTAAATAGTTGAATGATTAAAGAAACCGAAAAAACCGACCGCAACACATTCATCGCTTATTTCTCGCCCATAAAAGAAACATCCAAATTGGTATATAACGGTCGAAGAAAAAAGTCACAGGAAAGCAAAATATGTACCTACGCAAATTTAATTTACTTGGTTGACATAAATTTCCAATTGTTTTGATTTCAAAATCAAACTATTGGACTGATTGTACTGTTCGTCGGTTGAAACCTGACGGAGTTCTGAAGTAGCATAAAAAAACAACTAATTGATAACCTCCTCCTCTGGGAGTCGGTGGAAAAGAAATGTCTTAAGGCTTCAAAGGAAATAAAGATTTGCTTACGTATTCCCAATCACCCCAATATCAGTAGACTCGTTGGGGTGAGTGGAAGGGAATTTAAAAAATCACTGCCTTTTTCTATACTGAAGCTTTGTATGTTTGATCCTTATATATAAAAATTGTTTCTACCTACGTCCGTTACAGACTTTGAAACCATCCAACCGATTTGCCCCAAACTGGTTTGATTTTAGAAAGGCGATAATTACACGACTCTAAGATAAGATGGTTTGAGACCACTAAAACAATGCATTAGGCACAAAATGTAAGAAAAGAAATGCTACTACGTAAGAACTATTTTGGTGTAAGAATTACACAAATATAATGTATTGTGAAATAGTTATTGATGGTTCAATATCTACGCGGACAAAGTCGCGGGCAAAAGGTATTACTATATAAAGTCTTAAATCTATGAGATAATATTTTTAATGTTTATGTAGTAGTAACACATAATAAAATAACATGTAAATGAATCTTAAAACGGTTTTTTAATTAAAAAAGTCACGTTGAGATAATATTTTCAAGTCGTTCATTTTTAACAGCCCATCAAACGAGCTCTCGGAGTTATCTCACCTGCCGCTAATTCAAGACGATGAAAGGGGCCGACATTGTTCCCGAAAGGCCACTGAACAGCATTTGAAAGCGTATTTGTTTTGTAATCATGAGGATAAATAAATATTCATTGACATTTTCACACTGTGTGAAAATGTAATATACTGAATTAAGCATGTAATATACTGAACTAGATAACTGATAGAATACATTATACTAATTTTTTATAAATATAAATATTATATTAGTAGCTGACCCGGCCACGCGTTGCTGTGGCTAACGTTTTTGTCATATGATATTATAATTTACAATAAAATAATATTGCGATGATAAATTGCGATGTGAGCTATCCTATCATTCAAGTTGGATCAAACTGCACACGGTGTACAAATTTGATATAAATCGGTTAAGTAGTTTAGGAGTCCATCGCGGACAACCATCGTGACACGTAATTTTCATTATATTAAGATGATACATATTAACAACCAGACAGAACAAACATTTCTGTTCGCACACAAATACTTGTCCTTTTTTGAGTTTGACTTTGACTTTAATAAAAATACTCAGTATTTTTAGAGATCTTGAATACTATGAAAACCTATTACGATTTTTATGGACCTATGGATTAAAAACCAAAGGCAATAAAAAGATTGACTTTTACAAGATACTCAGTCAGAAAGTAAATAGTTTTTCACCCTCTTCAGGGACCCATTGACAAGAACATCTCTACGCCGTTCGGTTGTAAAGAGTGTTGGGGCATCGTGATATAATCTGATCGATAATGGATTCCGATCAACGAGTTTGGGGGGTTCGGAGAGTTGATGGCTCACGTTTTCAGGGTAAAGAGGAGCATTAGAGATTGGTGCAATAGTGGCTAGAACAATGAAGAACCGTGCCAAGAATACTGGAGCAGAAACAGTGGAACCTGACGTCGTAGATCGCCAAAAATTAAGCGTATGTGAAGAGGTACTGTTTGGTATTGGAAAATATGGCATTAATTGTCTGTCTTAATGACAGGGGAGCTGACAGCTCATCTGATGTTAAGTAATTATCAACATTACAACATGAACCACACCAAAATGACTTCGGTCTTACTCTACAAACCCACAAGTTAACCAATGAATTTTTTAATTTGAAAAGTTATGTGTGTAGTACCATGTTCTCGAAACGGTGACAGAAAACATAATGAGGAAACCGGCATATCCTAGAACCATAAATTCGAAGACATGTGACATCTACTAATCCAAATTAGATTCCCGTGGTAGATCAAATCCCATTCACTCTCAATTAACGAGAGTAGTGTCCCTGCAGTGGGAATAATAGAGGCTGGTACGGATGTCCATCAGTGGATGTCTGTCGGCTGATGTGATGATGAAAGAAAATGGGGGTGAAGGTACTCACGATGCAATATTTGGCGTTGGAAGGGCAGGACTCCAGCCTGGTGGCGGTGCGGTTGTTGCATGGGGTGATGGAGCCGACGCCGTCACTGTACGAGCCGCACTTCCAGCACTTGAGCGCGGCAGACATCGCCACCACGCCCAGGAGAATTACCAGCACGGCTGGTCGGGGGTTTGACATGTTCTGGAAGGCCAATAGAATATTCGGTAACTAGGTGTGCACTGCGGTGTTGAGAAAAAACTGACAGAAGTATTGTATATTAGACGTCACTAAAACCCGTTGCGCCCGTCCCCCGAGACGGGGATATTAGGTCTCATGCTCTTGTAATTTTACTGGGACACAGCAGTGCAAGTACTGCAGCTTGGAGGCAGATTACAAGGCGTGGAGGCACTTCTCCGGGTAAACTTTGCATAAGTCTACTGCTACTTTTGGTTGATCCTTTAGCTCCCATTACGTGTAGGGACTCTGAGGGTATTTACCTACGGACGCGAGCAACTGGACCCCCCGGATCTATTACAACCTGAATTATAATGTTTTTTTTATTAGTCGCAATTTCTTTTTCCGTTTCGATTGCAGTGGAATTTGAACTATTTCAAACAAGCTCCTATATTGTGGGTGCAGTTGGTTCCATTACAGGCGGCCATAACTCAAGTTCGGCCGCCGAGCCGACACTATCACGCATCATGACAAATGGCCTGTAATTCTGCAGGACGTTATCCGCAACCACCAATATTGGTAGTTTGTTTGCAGTCACCGGGAAATTAATAACACACACAGTTTATAAAGGGTCAAAAATGGAAGGATAAAGTATAAAAATAAATTAATGAATAAAGTAAATATCATGGCACCATCTAACCCAAACTAAGCATAGCTTGTACTGTGGGAACTAACTGGTACTTATATAGATTTTTAGATCATACAATTTGTGGTACAGAAACTTTGATAATCAACTCCGAATTGCGCTTATCCAATTTATGGGTAGGTATTAGCTAATTACAATAACATGCCACCTCAGGCTTGTTCCACCTTAGGCAAGCTAGCTTTTCTTCTAGAACTAAAACACTCGAAATCTTGTCTCAACAAAACATTCGTGAGAATGCATTGTTAGCGGACCCTTGAATATTTCCACCTGCGCGGGTAATTAAAAATGGCGGATGTGGGAAACTCTTGACAACAGTTGTCATTGGTTGTGAACAAGATGAAATTAATTAGACGATATGGTCGATGTTCAAGCCTTGTGCTTTCATAGCTTTCCAAATTTGTATTTACGACGCGGTAACATTTTGCTATGATGATTTCATAAGGTGTTATTAGATTTGTTTCAAATCACTCTCTCGATACCTCACCTGCATAGACGAGTCCTTTTTTATACTACGTATTTTTAATAAATCGCTCAAGAATTTCATACGATGGAGTTTGATTTCTGTAAGGAATTAGGCTCCCTTATGTTCTAAACCTGAACAGTCGATATAAATAACAACATTGAACTCGATAATATATTCGTTCCTAAGCTGATTTCATTAAAAGCTGTTAATATTGTCCTCTATTTCAATAATGCTAATAATGTTACTCTAGTGTTCAGAATGTCTCACATTATTAGCATAATTATAATTATAATATTCATAAATGCTTTAATTATTTTTATTTAAATTTATTGTATTATTAAGTTAATTTATAAGTTTTGTGATCCCCGAACTTATTTAAGTTAGGTACTATAGTCAAGTAGATAGTCTGCTCGTATGTTGTGCTTAACTGTGCGTTCAAAACCATACAATCTTTGTTAACCTATATTTTTTTTATTGGCGTGATGCGTTTTATGCGTCTAAATAAATAAAAGAGAACTATATATGATACAAATTAACGATATAAAAATAAAAAAAATCGTCTTCAAATCTATCATTCCTTATTTCTCGAACACATTCTGAACATTTTAAAATAGAAAAATCCGTATCGGTGTACAATGCAAAAAAGTCACAGGAAATCGTGCAATTTCATTAAATAACTTTTTGAAAAACAATTGTCTTTAATTTTTATATCCGTATCGTTGATTGAATCACTTGAATATATAAACTAATAAATCCCCCAAATCTACCCCTAACTGATAGAGCAAACGGAAGCGAGGTCTAATTAACAACAGCCGATGACGTCACAAAAGGTCCTTGAAATATCAGCAGGTATATCAATATATCTTCAGGTTGGTTGGTTGAAATAATGCATCATTACGTTTACACACTCGTACAACACTAGGATTCTCTGCGTCGCAAGTGACAAAACACAAAAACAGAAAACGCCATTTATACAAATCGGTTGATAAATGGCGGAGAAATCGGTGAATATACATATTTCATTTCATTTATTTTCAACTATTTGGTACATATCGAATACTCTGTATGGTCAAAAACCTAAAGATAATCAAATATCAAAACAAAATAAGTTGTTGACATAACAAATATATATATATAAACATCCGAATTGATAACTTCCTTCTTTTTGAAGTCGGTTAAAAATAGCATGTTACCCAAGCTTGGTGCCTCTAGTCCCCATGGTGTCACAAATTCTTCAGGCTTTAATCGAACTCGGCTGTAAATTGAATTGGAAATTCAAGAGCCTCCTTACAATGTTTCACCCGTGAAGGCTCATGATTAAGTGAATAGGGTTGATCCGCAAAACAAACCAATATTGAATAATTTATATTTTCACATTTTCGTTTGTCAGTTCCGCCGCCTTCATATAATATTAATGTACTGTATTTGGGGAAACAGGTAAAAGGATTTACTCTTAGACCGGTTCCTAAAATGATCCCCAAAATTAGTTTCTGTTTTAGTTCGACGAGGATAAACACTTACCGTTTATGAGTATATCTTTGCTGTGTGGAAAATAAACGAAGACATGAACAAACACGTTGTTTTCATAGGCCTTGTGCATAATTATTAATGTATTGACTGTATTAAACTTATCCCTTTGGTAAAATTATAAATATTAATCCTACAGTTCCGGGTACAGATTTTTTGACTTTGACTATTATATATATTTTTATACCAAACAATTCTTTATCGAAATTTTACTAACTGCTAATATAACAGTTGTTGTATTTGTGTAGTATTTGTCTATTCCAACTTTCAGGAAATAGTATTATATATTTTATTAAAATATTTATCTGTTTTCTTATAACCGTAACCGTACCAGCCTCTAATGTTCCCACTGCAGGGACACCGGCCTATTCTCGATAATTGAGAGTGAATGGGCTCTGATCTACCACGGGAGCCCAATCCGGATTGGTAGATGTCACATGTCGAATTTTTGGTTCTTAGACATGCCGGTTTCCTCACAATGTTTTCCGTCACCGTTTTGAGAACGTGCAAAACACACGGTATTGCGCACATAAATTTTTCAAGTGAAAAAACTCATTGGTGCACGTGTGGGTTTGAACCAGCGACCTTCAGATTGAAAGTCGGCGTCTGTGCCCCTTGGCCTCCACGCTCTCATCTGTTTTCTTATGAAACATCGAAATATATACTGATCCGTTACAAATGACTAATTTCGACTCATCTTTCTTACTCTATTTTATGTCTAGGGTAAGTAAATTTTCTTCAAATTTCCTTAGATATAAACGCTACTAAATATATATATCACATACTAGTGACTGATATTTATATAAAAAAAAAATACTTCAATACCTTTAATCCTTATTTTTCACCTTGAGGGGTGAAGTTTGTAATAAAATCTTGTTTGTACGGTCAGACGCATAAAATAATAATTTAAAAAAAATCTCGTCGTCTTAAGAACATACTTTTTGCTACTTAAAAATGACACGTCATCAAACTTACACAAATGTATTATAATAATTAACATCAGCTGCAGTGGAGTTCAAAACGCGGCACCCAAAACTATATTGTAACCGATATATAATTGCGTTTGAATTTAATATTTCATCGAATCAAGTGTTATTGTTTCATATTACAATACCCAAAACTCAAACTCAGAACTGAAATTGCAGTGGGGAATTAATCTGCAGTAAAAGTTTCGCGCGCCGACGAACTTTTGATGCAAATGCAATCAATTGTTAAATGGGACTACAACACTTCACTTACCTATCATTTCTACTCCTTAAAACCTACTTCAAAAAACGAGGTGGTCAATTAAGATTATTTTTCAGTTTATTACGCGATTATTTGCCAACCGTGGACCGATTTGTATGGTTCTCTTTAAATTTATAGGTAGTCCAGTGTACGTTCCTCGAATTGAACCAGCGACCACGAGAAGGAGGATCCATACCACTTCGCATTGTGTTCCGGTGGTGACATGCGTATATATCCCCGTCTCGGGTGACGGGCGCAACAGAGCGACTTGGGTCTTCTTACACTTATGGGCGGAGGTAACCACTTAACATCAGGTGGGCCTTTAGCTCGACCCACCACTTTAACTGAATTAAAAAAAAACCTGAACTGTGAGCTTTTATGAGTCAAGGAGTCGGTTCCGGGTATACTAGTCGATAATCTAAGTTGGAGGCTGTTGGGTTGCCCAAAAACTTAGACACCAGAGTTGTCCACTAAATAACATTAATGTAGAAAAAAACAATTGACTTCTAGAAAAAATTGCATACCAACACCCCGCCAGCAGAACATTCAGGTATAATGAATCTTAATCCCATTTCATAAAGCCTATTTCTCTTATCGTGGGTTTTCGAGTGGACAAGGCCGCTACTGGGATCATGCTTAGTAAGCATCGATTCATACCCGAGTCTGAGGCTAAGTTTTAATGGAACTGGTGAACTGACAAATGGTTTGCCAGATTTCTACCCAGGGGCCTGATCTCATTTAGCACAAGTAAACAACGAACGCTTGCAAAGCAATTGGTAAACAAAACCGACTATTTATAACTTTCTTTTGCTTCCACAGTTTGTTTTTTTTCTACCTCGTAGTTTCTCATTTTTGACCGACTTCAAAAAGGAGGAGGTTATTCGGATGTTTATATTTTTTTATGTACGTTCGGGCATAACTCGGTCATATAAACGGATTTGCAAAATTATTTTTTTATTTGAAAGGATATATGCTTGCAGATTGGTCCCATAGGAAAAAAATCAAACTTATCAAAAACGGTTCAATGGCTGTTAAATCAAAATAAAAGGAAAAAATATAGCATCCAAGTAAACGAAATTGCATATTTTGCTACTTTGAAAGTATTGAAGATGGTTTTTTTCGATTTTTTAATTAGTTATAGGTACTTTTTTTAGTCGGGTATTGAAACACCAGCGCAAACACTCCCGAACCGGAACAAAGCGACGCGAAAAATAATTACGTTTCCAAATATTTTTTAAGAAATTAAACAGAAATAAACATTTTCGACTTTTACTTCAACTTCGAGCGCACAACTGTTTGGTGGAAAATAACCATGCAATTCGTATAAATCCCCAAATCCTAGAATCGAAACTGAAATCCTGGTGAAATTCCCAACATTTGTCAAAAACATCCAGCCATCAATACTTCATTGATAAATCCATCGACAGCTGCTTTAGCAATCACTTACCTACCTACTCCTTGGAAGCCTTCAGATAGCTCTAAAGGATAATGAGCTTTGAGACATCGCTGCAGAATCTAAAGTGGTGTGGATCTGATCTGGCGATGTGCCAAGCAATGAAGAGATAGGACGTAGAATTCTAATGCGCGTTCGAGCATAGTGTTCGATTTGATGCGACTTTTTTATAAGAATTGTTTATTACATATTTCCAAAAGAATATATTACAAAAAATATACAACGGAGATTATTCTTCTAAATTCTAGTTAAACTTAATTTATTTGTGAGAATACAGCTAACGATTTATGCTGCAATAATAATCGAAATCTCTTCACGGCGTTAACAGCTACACTGATTAGTGAACAACATTTAATTAAAACCGATATTTGATTCCTTAATAATTGCGTGCAAAATATATTTCTTTCTTTAGTATATTCTTACAGTGGACTGGCTACGACTTTGAATTTGGAACATGAATTTTCAAATGCGATCAAAGATATCGAACGCCAGAATATTGTGTGAATAAAGGTACTGGCCGGTAAGAGGAGCGAGCGATGCGGACCAAGCCGACGATGACTCAATAGGGTACTTTCGGTAATGAAAAATAAATAAATTTGATAAAAATTAAAATTTGTATAGAAATATATTCTGATTTTGAATCATAAGAGCACATTATTGTTTTGTTGTATTAAAATTAAAAGTCATCATTTTTAATCTATGTATCACGTGACCTAAAATACGAGCGGCCATGTTGTGACGTCATATATCCAAAAACTGTCATATCTATCAACTTTAACTTCAAGGAGTAATAATTGTGTTGTTTCGTCAGTGCAACATTTCGAAGTACTTTTTCAAACATAGTAGAATACCCTTTTAAAAAAAATAGCAACTTTCTATTGATATCACAATATATTTAAAAAAAATGTGTCAGTTTAGTACCTAGTGAAAGCATGACATTTACACCAATTTCTGTCAACAATTTATGGGAATTTCTGAATCATTATTTTCTACACCATTAAAAGTTTCGAAAACAATTCCTTACTTATTCTTCTTGTTAACGAGTCGATGGTTCAAATGACATTCCACCAATACGTCGCCAAATCAATTTGTTCATTCACAAAATGCTTTTTAATCTTTTAATGAGATTACGATCATAAAGTACATTTATTATTTTTAATCAAATCTATCTTATATTAATGAGTATTATTTCAAGATTAATAGATTTTTTTATAATAATTGGTTTCGCTTTGGACTCCTTGTCTGATGTAAAACAATAGGGTCTTACAAATGTAAGTGAATGTAATTATTAAGCGTGCCCGTATTTTGATACTAATATGAATTTGTAAAATTACTTGCAGAACAAAGACTGTTGTAATAGTATTGTAAATAAAATGAAATCTAAAGTTAATTCCTTTCGTATTAACCTCTAATGTTTCCATGCCCGCTTAATTTATACTCCTTTACTCTCCTACGCTGCAATGTTTGACCCCTATGTCAACTGCGACTCAGTCTTAGTTCCGAAGTGTAAGTGTAAGTGTTTTTTCCTCCAGAACATCTTAAAATGTAGTTCTGCGATATCACGCCAAAATCCATTAACGAATTTAATGAGTTTTTTGCTTAAGCTTTTTCAATAATGTATGAGGCAAGAGTTCTCAGTAAACCTGCATGTCATGGTAGCAAATATGAAGCTCCGCCTCATCTTTGCGAGAGGTTTGAATCCCATTGGAATTAGCAGGTTTGAGTCCAAAATCCGTGTGCCATTATAATCGATAAACCATAACTTAATTTCAAGGAGAAGCGTGGTGGTCCAAGGACACAGGCGCCGACTTTCAATCTGAAGGTCGCTGGTTCGAACCAACATACGCACCAATGCGTTTTTCACTTGAAAAATGAATGGCATGTCTTAGAACATTGGGCTGCCGTGGTAGATTAGAGCCCATTCACTCTCAGTTATCGAGAGTAGGGCCGGTGTCCCTGCAGTAGGAACATTAGAGGTTGGTACGGTAACCACAGACTACGCAACAGTTGCACATTAAATTGTGCAACTCTTTCGTAATCTCCAAAGTGTAGAACTACGTCTAATATACGAGTATAAGATTAACTCTTGTGACTCCTGAATTATGAATTCCTCCCGCCACTCGGAGCATTAACAGAACGAGCCCCCTTGGTACAACTATTCCTTTATGCATTAGCATTAGGCCTAATGGCAGAACTTTTAATTAAACAACACAACTTGACAAATTTAGACTAAACCGAGTGTACATTTACTAACATATGTAATATATGTGTATAAAAGGACTTTTGAGGTAATAGAATTTCAGTGGTAAAATTAGGCGGTAACAAAACAAAACCTTAATAGGCTATTGAAAATACCAAATTCTATACTTTCATCCTCAATATTGTATATTTAGGAGAAGAACTATTACTTCAAACTACAATGGAACAGTTGAACTTGTGCCAAGTTCATCCGGAGAGGTACTGCCACCACACCTGGAATCTGCCGCCAAGTAGTCTAGCATTACTGTGTTCCGATGGAAGAGTGTGTGCGCCGGTGAATCACAGGTGAATGAGACAGACGTAACGACTTGCGTTGGAGGACCCAGGTGTGTTGCTGTTACGCGCGGAGGTAACCACTTATCATCAGGTGAGTCTTCAGCTGATCCCGTCATTACAGTAGTATAAAAAATGCCCACAAACCCATTGAACCCGATCCTCAGCTTTCAATCGCCAAGAGAAACATCGTACAATTGTCAGAGTATCTCAAAAAGCAAAGTCATTTAAAATAAAACCGCCGGACAGTGTAACTCAAACTGTGCAAACCCTCATGGGGCGGCCGCTGGTGTCCAAACTGTGATAGACGAACTTTCGCAAAGTTTTCGCTCCACGGCGTGTCTATGCTCATAGTTATTAAAACTTGTGTGTCTACGATTCAGCTACGTAGATTTAAACTATGTGCGCTTAGAGGCAAAGCCGTAAGACTTTTATAATCTTAATCTTTATTTCAGGCTTAAATGTCAAAGTCAAAAATCTTTATTCAACGGAATTCATAATCATCATTCATACATGGAAACGTCAATTTTTTTTTGATTAAATAAGTACCTACAATACCATGCGTTCTTAAAACTAAGTTTAGAGCTTGTTCGAAAATGTTATTATGTAATTCTTTATTGTACACAAATACACGTTTACACAAGGTATTAAATAAAAAATGTACAAAAGCGAACCCTATAAAGAATTTTCTTTCAGAAAATCTGGACAATTATTATAACCTTAACAATTATTTTATCAAAGTTATTCCATGGGTAACATACGAATAAAGATTATGGCGACCATAACTTACCAGCCAGAGATTTATGTTCATTTTTATTCACTGGACCCAGTTATAAATGGCCTTAAGCCTTTGTAGGTAAAATGGATGGAACCCTAAATCGTGAGACAAAAACCTCCGCATTTTAATACAAAAGTTGCTGATACAAAACTCGAAGAAATAATTAAGAAGCAAAGAGGTTCTCTTTAAAGAAGTACAAGGGACCCGCGCCTCGGGCTGCGGGAGTCGTATTCTACTTGCCACGTATTTTTATACCAAACTATGTTTCTCGCGACTGCGGCTGTGTGGAATTTAACATTTTTTGCGCAGAACCCAATCCTTTTTCTAAAATAAAAGTACCTTATGTTATCAGTTATCTATGAAAGTCCCTTCAAAAGCTTTCCAGCCGTTTCAGATATTACCCACAACAATGTATATTTTACATAAGT
This sequence comes from Aplocera efformata, assembly GCA_921293045.1. NCBI lineage: Eukaryota > Metazoa > Arthropoda > Insecta > Lepidoptera > Geometridae > Aplocera > Aplocera efformata. The sequence goes on from OV121060.1 coordinate 7,969,493, forward strand.
ATAGTTTTTGTAAAATATACATTTTCATTGGTTGCAGTTTCACTTACATAGTTCATCATCCAATCGAGCCTTTAACCTCCCAGTTTACAAAACTCAAGTAATATCTTAAGAATTCAACGGAAATAAAGTAATTTGAGATTGACTTATAACAAAATTTCAGTATAATATATATATAACGCCCAGACATAATAGGCATCACATTATATTTTCTATCCTCTAGGCTGGGATAGATCTAAGTCCACGCGGACGAAGTCGCGGGCACAGCTAGTCATTAATATTACCATTGACAGTTCTTCTTACCTTCTTAACCAAAAAATAGTTACCAAACTTTACCGCTTTTATTAGTAGTTTACTAAGTCCAGAAAATGGGATTTTAAATCGTGCCGCAGTTTAATTGATCTGCCCGCCTGAGTTTGGTCAATCGAGATTTAGGTCGAGACGAAACTGTAGTCAGCTTTATCCATATTCAGTGTTTAAAATTGGGTTCTGAACGAGGCAGACTGCGCCCATGGTAATTACACGTTATCTCGCAAGGTTTGGCTCAAAGAAGGGTAGAAATTAACAGGGAAGCTTTCTCATTTCAGATGAGCCTACAGCTTTTTCAGACACTTTCAAATTTTCATACTACGGTCTGGGAGGGGCTAAGTCGTTTTGCTGTAGTTATGGGCGGAGGTGACTGCAGTGTCAAAGTCAAAGTCAAAGTCAAATTCATTTATTCCTTTAGATCTCAAGTATCATTTGGACACGTCAAATTTTACACATGCATGTACACATATTCGTGAGCATATAACGTGTCACAGGAACTCCCAGGCACATTACATGCACACAGATATGTCAAATTACAGTCAGTTTTCATGTTTAAGCTTATCTTATTTGTTAAGTTTACGGCTGTTCCAACCCTAACCGACCAACCCGAGGGGAAGAATCAGAACAGAAACCCCTCGGAGACAGTATTACATATTCGCGAATATGGTCCTGCGTCTAGAGTGGAGCAAATTCATTCCCAAGCCTTTTTGTCATCTAGGTAATGTGATATTTTATAGTAAGCTTTTGCGACAAGTATGTGGGTAGGTGACAGTAATTATCCTGTCATCATTAAGTCGGGTAGTTGTATGTATTATATGAGCGTTCATTCCGAATAGAAGCCTACAAAGAGCAACTGTGTTTCCTTCCATCTCTTTCATCCAAACCTTACAGTAACATAACATCAGGCAGACAATCAAACTGTCCCGTCATATTTGCTACATGAAAGTCAGATGTAGCTTATTGAGGAACATAATTAAAAAAGAATTTAATGCTTAAATCGCCTACGCACACGTACCTATGCAGTAGGATTCCCTGTGTCACAGATGAAAAACACCAAAGATTCACGAACAGATTTCATGCTCACTATAAAGTATGGACCGAACGGGAATCTAACCCAACACGGGAAGATATGGAGCCAATTGGTTACAGAAACCTTTGAGAAACGATTATGTGAGCAGAAATATTAAAACTGTAGATGGTATCAGATGAAATATGTGATGCAATACAAATCTGAATACATAGGTGGTACAGTTACACAATGGGGGTGCCATATTAAAACTAAATTACAATAAATCATGAATAAAATAAAATGTTTTCTGTAAAAGTAAAAAGTAACAGAAAGAATTAATTGTAAATTATTACAAATCGTTTGTAATAATTTACTAAAATTTCAATTACTGGGGATCCATTAATAGAAATTTTCAATTACTCTTTCGTGGAGGTCAAGGGTATAAAAACAGCTGTATCCCCTAAAATTTGACGAAAATAATTATGGGGAGCTTACATTTACTTCGGATGGAAATATCTCCCACCTATATACTCCTTCCTAAATAAATTTCATCTCATCTTAAACTTCATCTCCGCTCGAGATCAACGTAATCACGCCCGCCACGTGCTAGAGAATATTTCCCAAAGGGCCCTTGGATCTGGCAACATTAACGTTAAAATTAAAACCCCTTGAATGAAATGATGGCATAGTATTTTTAATCGTCTCGTATAAAGTAAGTATTCGTATAAACGGGAATTATAATAGCATTTGGAATATTCAAATGCTGAGTTAAACCGCATCGCCATTAATCTCGGGGACTCTGCATCAGTCAACGCTGATAAATCGTAGCCAGGGGAATCCCTGGCGAGACTTGTGCTTTTTGTCTCTATCCGGGGAAGTACCTAGCCGACTGATGCCACATGCTTTTGATTTTAGGGAATACCGTTGCCTTTTTAACCAGTTCCAAATAAAGAGGAGTTTTTCAATACAGCTGTTTATTTATTTTTTGTAAGCTAAGCGATATTTTCACCAACTGTAGACGGATTTGAATGTTTTTTGATATATATATACCTATAGATAAATTATCTGAAAATAAACTTTTACACTCTAGGATTCTCTGTGTCGCAGGGGGCATGGACAAACAGAATCACAAGACAAACGTCGGACCGGAGAACAAACTTCATGCTGACCATGCTTTTTTCATGCTTTTTTATTCATTCATTCATTGCATTCATGCTTTTTTACCAGGTATACTGGTGATAAGTGGCATAAAAAAGTCCGTCTTTAAGTTAAACATAAATAACGCCATGAGGGAAAATTACCGCCGCAATTAATAAGCCACTTAATGCCACTTAAGAGCTACACGGAAAGCCGGAAAAAGAAATTTAATTTTTCAATGCGCTCCGGTAGCAGCGCCTTAGACATCGGTTAGTTTAAAACGCTTCAAAAATACCGATCATGTGCCATCCCGCCTTGAACACCATTTTTTCGCAGGAAATTTCTAGTGTTATCATTTTTTTTTTACACACACACACTTCAATTCACCTCTGCACTTGGATTCCCTGTGTCGCAGATGGCATGGATAAACACAGAAACACAAGACAAACACCCATGACCCGAGAACAAACTTCTTACCAACTAAGTCTACCAAGGACTACTCAGCCAAGGAGCTGTCTATTGTGTACGGTGCACCCTGGGGTTGATAATAATGATAGTTTGTGGAGAAAAACTCACTGATAAACTTAGATCGATATATTATTGAAAAAAATGCGCCCAATAAATGGTAAATGATAATTATAATTAGTGATAATAAATAATAATGAGACGCGGCGTGATCGCTGCTCGATCGCGAACTGATTTTAGGAGTTGATTGCTTATTGGTAAAGTGCAACGATGGCGCGAACTGAGTAGGTCAATGTCTAGGTACGGTTTCTTCAGGCGATTCACACTTCATGTTGTCTAATCCCAGGGTTGCTCGGGTCTTGGTTCTTGACATTATCAAAGAAAACTCCATAATAAATCAGTCTTGGTAGAATAAGGTTTACTTGAGTAAAAATATAGGGATTTCCCTTCGGGGCTTTTAAACACCTCGCGTAACCTCCGAGATCTGTTTACGAAGAAAATAAAAACAAAGTTAACAGTGACATAAAACTTCCTTTTTATTTACATTGTTGTTATAATCTTGTACGTGCACACAGACTGTAATATTTTTTTCATATTTTTTTCCCCCCTCTACCTGCCACTCCTTGTGGCTCGACTGAAAATCAGCATCTGTTTCATGGATTCAGATTCGCCTATTCACCATTGCAGGTACTTATATTTTCATATTTGCTTATAGCTATTATGTATACAAATATTGTAAATTAAAATTGTCTTTGTTTACGATAGTTATCACTCAATTCAATTTCAATTTTAAAAGATCTTTATTTCATAAAAAAGTGTTACGTACGTACAAATCCAGTGTAAATTAATCCTAGAATTGAACAACATATTGATAAGAAAAACGTTTTCAAGCTAAAAAATGCTTGTGAAAACTTACAAAATATTTTTATAGAAACGATAAGTAAAAATTACAAATAATTAATTATAATTAATAGTGCTATAATATTAATATATGTATGTATGTAAGCTTTATTACTAACTTACACTTAAAAGGAAAATTCTTAAGGGAATGTTTATATCACTGGGACATTATAATAATTAGCGAAATAATCAAAAATATCACTATTATAAGTGAAAAATTGTGTCTCTGTAATTGACTAAATAACTAATCTTGGGCATTTCAGCCCCAAACAAAGCATAGCTTATATAATGAGAACTAAATAACTGATAGAATACCAATTTACTTCTTTTAACTTACTTTAAATACAGTATGTACATATTAACACCCTGGCACAGAACAAACATTTATGTTCGTCACACAAATATTGGTCCTGGGTGGGAATCGAATCTATGACCAAGAGCGCAGAAGGCAGAGCTACAACCAACTGAGTTTTGAGGCCAGTCTTTATTATCTGTGTTGGTGAATAAAAATATTTTCTTTCTTTCTCTCATCAAATTCAAACCAAATATCATTTGGACACGTCACCAGCCTCTAATGTTCCCACTGCAAGGACACCGGCCTACTCTCGATAATTGAGAGTGAATAGGCTCTGATCTACCACGGGAGCCCAATTCGGATTGGTAGATGTCACATCTCGTCGAATTTTTGCTTCTAAGACATGCCGGTCACCGATTTGAGAACGTGGTATTGCGCACATCATTTTTTTTCAAGTGAAAAAACTCATTGGTGCACGTGTGGGTTTGAACCAGCAACCTTCAGATTGAAAGTCGGCGTCTATCCCCCTGGGCCACCACGCTCTCCAGTAAACATATTCCTGAGTATATAACGTGTCACAGGAACTCCTTGTACATTACACGCACACAGATATGTCAAATTACAGTCAGTTTTCATGTTTTAGATAGTCTTATTTGTTATGTTTACGTCTGTTCCAACCCTTGTGAACTGAATTTCACATAAACATTTATATCTTCCTGCCCTCATCCCCTCCAGACGGGGTCGGCAACTTGTTTACTTTTCCCATTCTCATCCATCAGCCGCCCTTTCAGTACTTACTCCATTTTACGCATATCATCCTCCACCCAATCCATCCATCTTTTTCCTTGTCTACCTGTCTTATATCCATCCACTTCTATGCTACTTCATGCTAACTCTACGCTTCTATGCTACAATTGACACAAAAATTCCACTGAAATACAAAAATTGTATCTACCTATGTTCAATAAAGACTTTAAAACCATCCAACCGATGTGCCCCAAACTGGTTTCATTACAAAGGCAATAATGCAAAGACAATGCATTAGGCACAAAATGTATGTCTTTTTTTAGCGTAAAGCACACGCCGGGTATCCGTTAGATTTTTGTAGTTAAATTTTCAATCCCAAAGTTTTCCTGTATATCCAATCATGAAATTATGAATTATGTGACTGAAAATCAAGGGCGGCCTTAGATATTGCGAGGCTCCGGGCGATAGATCTTTGTGAGGCTTGGCGTATGAGAAATTTAGGTGAGTTGTAAGTGTGCAGGGCTACTGGTAATCAGTCAGCATCCTCTTAAAGACAGCTGCAGTACATCGAAACAAAAAACGGGTTGTTCTGCGAGGATGCGAGGCCCTACAAAAGCGAGGCCCCGGGAGGTGGCCCTGCTTGCCACCCCCTAGGGCCTCCGCTGCTGAAAATACGCAGATAATAGAGTTGTTTCTACTGATCTCACAGCTCAGTTGGTAGTAGAGCTGCCGTCTGATTCTGAGTGGCTTCCATGCCCACCAGAACAATCAGGACAATCATTAATGAGATGGACTTAAATGTTTGTTCTGTGTCTGAATGTCAATATATATCGTATGTATATATTTACAAATAAAAGTTCTATGTAAGTATTTTATCAATTATTTAGTTCCAATAGTACAAACTATGCTTACTTTGAAGGACTTTTAAAAGAAAAAGTGACACGGAGCCATTTAAATATATCTGTTAAATAGCTTTGTGGCGAGATAGGCAATGGAAATGTTTGTCATGATGTTTGTTCATACACAGATTTGATTTATTTACGCAATATATCAGCAAAAACGACTTATCTCCCAGCAGATCTGATTTATTGGAACTGCCCCCGATAATGTCAAGATTAGTCCCTGGAGGGGGATCAGTCAAACCCTTTTTGGGTTATATCGGTCTGTTTGTCCAGTTCATGACTTTTAAGAAGATCTATTGTTGTGTATCATTTTTTCTAAGACATGCTGGTTTCGCGAACGTGGTATTGCGCACATAGTTTTTTCAATTGAAAAGCTCGTTGGTTCACGTGTGAGTTTGAACCAGCGACATTCAGATTTTAATAAAAATTTGTTTACTCGCTTGATAAAACAAACTTGAATAATGGCAGACGGCTTTTAAACAGTGCCTAATTTGGTTGCATACAAACAGAATAATTTATTAAAACAAAGGAGACCCTACGGGTAAAACAAAGAGTAGATATATTACTGACAATATTTATTCAACAAATTAGCTGAGCTTAAACGAGCTATATGGCTTTGTAGTAGGCCTGCGTTCAAAGAGGGGTCTCGGGTTCGATTCCCGACCGGGGCACACTATGGCGAGCATGAATTTTGCTCATGGATCTTGGATTTTTATGTTGATGAATGTTTGAATTAATGCTACCAGCGACACAGAGAACGCTATGTGTAAGCGTTTATTTCACGTCTATTTGACTATGAGCTATTTTTATTGAAGCGCTCGTAGCGTAGCGGTTCTTTACAGATCATCTAAGTTAAGCTACTTTAAGCCCGGTCAGAAATTTTATGGGTGACCATTTAATGGCATTTGAACTAATTAAGTGCTACGGAGGGCACGTTAAGATAAAAAGTTAAAAAACATTTTTTTTTATTATCTATATATATAAAAGAAATTCGTGTTTGTTACAACACTTATAACTCGACACTTATAATGGCTGGACCGATTGCCATGGTTTTTGATTTGTTGGATTTGTTTCCGTCCCGAATAGCAGAATAACTATTAAAAACATTGGAAAATTAATGAAAAAATAAAATCAATTTATCCCCGTATTCTCCACGGGAACGGGAACTATCTATATATACAAACTTTCCCCTCTATAATATTAACAGCTAGTTAATATTATAGAGGGGAAAGTTTGTATGTCTCTATGTTTGTTACTTCTTCACGCTCAAACGGTTTTGAATGATATTTAGTACTATATATTAGCTTATATCCTGTATTAATATAGGCTACGTTTGATCCCGCGGGTAAAACCGCGGGGTGCAGCTAGTTTTATTGTATCTGAGACGTGCTAGAATATTTTTAATTTTTTTTTTGTTTTCTTTTTTATACTAAATCTTATTCCGTAATAGAAACATACACAGTTAATAAGCGTACAACTGAAATGCATTAAGCTCCTTTGTTTCTTTATAAGTGAGGTAAAATGAGACTAAACATTTTCAGGCACTCTCTAATTGGTTGTTACAAAGTCGCGATTCCCTTTGAAGAACTCTGATTCGTCTCTGAATAATAAATACGAGGCGAATAAGGATTTCAGCTCGACACTTCGGATTTACGAAGATGGAGTATCTTGTGTTTTATGTAACAAAGGTAACGGGACGAGGTGAACCAACCTGATGTTCAGTAGTTACCTCCGCCTATTAATACAGCAATACGACCTAGGTCCTCTCGACCGAAATATGGGAAGATCCAAGTCGCATTTAGTTACGCCCGTCACCCGAGACGGGCGCAACGGGATGCGATGATACGTAACATTCGCATGCGCAAAAACTCAAACTCATTTGTTACTATAGATCTCAAGTATGATTTAGTGAAAAGTCAAATTTTACACGACCAAGTAAACATATTCGTGTGCATATAATGAGTTACAGGAGCTCCTTAGATGTAATGTGTACATGCACACAGATATGTCATGTGATTTCACCGGCACCCACACCCTTAAACCGGAACACAACAATGCGAGCGCACAACTACTTCTCATCATTTTATCGGGGAGGTAGTTCATATTGCTGTTGTTCAGGGTGGCAGCACCACTTACCATCAGGTGGAATGTCAGTATATCTCGTCACGTAATTCTATTTGTAAAATTTTAGCTAATGTTGACATGTTTTTATTTTTAATTATCTATTTACTTAATGAATTTTCATGCCGTTATCAGACATATTGCTGTGCCTTTAATTATATCCTAAACTGTCATAATTGTAACATATGTTCCGCGAATAAATGATTTGAATTTAAAAGAAAAACCTTTTCGAACTGAGTAAACTACTGACAATGCAACTAGAGCTTCAATCCGGATAAGCCTAGGCTGTGGAAATAATCCGTTTGCGACAGAATACTGGAAACTAGATTTTATTTAGCGCGCATGAATGACTCTAAAAAGATTAGTAGCTGAACAAAAGATTTTCAAACTCATTCTTGCATGTAAGCCGCTGTATGCAAAACGGTAAGTGACAGTTTTGTAGCAAAAAGCGGGCTTATTAATGCACTTGGGCTTATTTGTCGCATTTAGGGAACAAAACCTTATTTTTTTCGTGGGGAAATGTGTTCGCATAACGCCTTGCCACGGGGAGATAGAGCGTTATATGGGACTAGACCCACTAAAACGGTGTGTTCCTCTGCCGCGGGAACACGGAAACGTTTACACATATAATACTTCCGCGAACCCGCCGCGGCTGCCCGTTTCCGGACTCGACACTGCTTGTGACACGAACCTACCATTTTAAAAATTAAACATCTAAATCAGTCTTATAAGGGCGAAAAATACGCAATTTGGTTTATGACAATTTTTTTCAGTTATTTTGATTTAAAGACCAAATATTTTTTAATATATTTCTGAAATATGAAAGATTTTCAAATATCATAGATAATCATCAAAATCGGTTGATAAATGACAGATGTCGAGATACAGCTCAGTTGTTTGTAGGTCTGCTTTCTGCGCTGCAGGTCGAGGGTTCGATTTCTACCCAGGACAAGAATTGCGTGGTTCATAATGTTTTACGTAACCGTTTCGAAAACGTGGTATTACGCACACATTATTTTGTTCAAGTGAAAAACCTCAGTAGTGCACTTGTGCGTCTGAACCAGCGACCTTCAGATTGAAAATCTGCGTCCATGACCCTGGGCCACCACGCTCTTATGGTGCAATATTTAGATATTAAATAGAAAACATCTGATGTAGTGAAACATTAATAAACAAAATAACCAATAAAATCTTTGCCTCACTACGAATACGTATACGCAATCAGTAGGTCTACTTGACTAATGAAAAATTCTCACAAAGGGACGCCACGAGGTAAGAGTTCACCGCCAAACTAAATTGGAATTCTACGCAAATCGTAAGTTATTTATGCTTGTAGACGCTCCTTGGGAAGGACGCCTAGAAAATATATCTAATACCTAAAGTTTTTATCTCCCGACGAAAAAGAGTTGTGCTATAAATTTGTATCTGAGTATACAATAAACGAAACTAAATGAAACTACTAATGCTAGTGTATGAACTAACTATGGTAGAAACACGATATTGTTTGAGGGTGTGCAACTTTACAAAAAACTACCCAACGATATTAAAGAGTGCGACACTAAATATAAATATAATATTGTATAATTCCAAACTTTTAAATTATGTGCGCACATTATAACTAAGATTATTATTGCATAAAAGCTTTGAATTTATTTTGTACCTAATACCTAATAACTAATTATTTTCTACATTGTAGCTCCAGAGGTGAAATAAAAAATGTATTGGATTTAAATTATAGGATCTCATTGTAAATGAACTTATTTAAGTTTTATGAGAATAAATGTTTTTAAACCCAATGGTAACTGGCCGAAGTCGAGTTCCCTCGTGTCTTCATTACAAGTTTAATCTTAGAACGAGGAGTCAAAGCTATGACTAGAAATCAAGGTCAACAATACTGATGTATAATTTCTATAGACACCAATGTAAATTTACGTATAAGACCTTATCTGATATAAAGATTGTATCTGTGTATGTTTATCCGTGTGTCTGTTGCATCGTAACTCCCAGACGAAATAAAACAACTGCATCAAAATCAGTTTTTCTCTTTGAATGTTGATGTGATCGAGATGGTTCTTAGCTATAATTTATAAGGATCTGTTTAGGGGTTTGATGTGGCTTTTACATTTTGGTAAAATGAACTTGTAAGTACTAAATTCCCAAAATAGCAGTAGAACTTGTGCTAAGTTCGTCCGGAGAAGTACTGCCTCTACACCTGGTAATCCGCGCCAACAACTGGTGCACTCTTATTATGTGTATGTGGAAGGGTGTGGGCGCCGGTAATATCACAGCCACGTGAGGCATTACGTCCCCGTCTCGGGGACTTGGGTCTTTTCATACGTCGGGTAGAATCTAAGGTTGTTTCATTTTTGTTAGGGGTGGAGGTAGCCACTTAACATCAGGTGGGCCTACAGCGCGTAACGTCATTTTAGACCCTCGATTTCGAGCAAAAACATCATTAGTTGTCCTGAGAAAAAATATCACCAATTTTTCATCCATAGCGTGATCCAGTTATTTATCAATATCTCGCGACAGTCCCAATACGGATGATTAATGAACAAATTACGGTGTCAAGAAAAATCCTTTGTCATGTGTCATATGCCGAGGTTACACAGTGCAAGCTGCTGCCTTGACAGTAGACAGCTACTGCCATGGTGTACTCGCAGTACCTCGACTTGCCTCGCCTGGCTACACAAGTGCGAGCTTCTGGAGTGAAAGTAGACAGTTGTCGTTCTATTCGCGTGAGAGTTACTGCTAGGCAGAAGAATGTGAAAAGTTAATAAAAAAAAAACTGACTGACTCGCACATGACAGTAACTGGTATGATGCCCATGATCCCCATTACGAATTAGCTTCTCATACTTTCAGGGAAGACCCAAGTCGTCGTCGACCCATCGCTGTTGAGATGGGCGGTCGTAACCATTTAACATCAAGAGGGCTATCAGCTCGTTCCGTCACTTAATTTAAGTTCCATCAAAAAACCATATTATTATTATTCTGGTAATATTATTATAGTAATAAGAACGCATGATCATGTAGGTACATATTTAGATAGTCATGCCACTTTGGCTATTAAAAAAAGTGTTACGGTTAAACACTCCTAGTAGCTGCACTGCAGTAAGTTACTGACTTACTAGGCCAGCTCACTTGCAACGTGTAGCTCTAGCATTAAGGTTCTGTTTAGGGCACGCGCTAAGAAAAATGAGTTTCTAAGTGCTTTTCAATCTGCTGAAATTTATATTATTCTGTTGATTGTTGAACATCCAGTCTTCTTCAATAGCGAAAAGGTTTTTGAATTTTATTTATGCGACTTAAGTGTAACGGTCGGACCACCTGATATTAAGAGGTCACCTCCGCCTGTATTTATAACTAGCTGCGCCCCGCGGAATTTCTACCCTTTTTCGGGATCAAAATTAGGCTATGTAGGATATGTTACATGCTTTGTTCACTAGTATTACAAAAACTGTGTAGAATTATATATTATGGAATTGTTAGTATAGTGTTTATATCAATTTGTGAACCAAAAAAAATATGTCGTTATCACACTTATATTATAAAGGTAAAAGTTTGTATGTATGTGTGTCTATGTTTGTCTTTATATTTGTTACTCCTTCACGCTTAAACGGCTCAATAGATTTGGATGAAATTTTTATGCCAAGATAGTTTATATCCTGGATTACCACATAGGCTTTTGATCCCGAAAATCCCGGGATAACACCTCGTGGCGCACAAACCACTTATTAAAGTATATTTAAAGTTGAGTCAGCTTAATCTGACAGTTGGCATCCAAGCAAAGAAACGAATCCGACTCTACGAATCTAATTCGCCTCTCCAAGCCACCAAACCGCAGGCGGAGATAGCACGTACAGTTAAAGCTTTCCCGTCTTTAGACACAGTAATTTTATCAACAGTAATCACACAGGGGCTGATATTGCTCACGTTCGTAAGTAGTTTGAGCAGATTGAATACCCCACAAATACCCCCTGAGCGCGTGGGGTCCCAGTGGTACAGACGCAAACTTTTAATCAGATTTCAATACACGTGCAACGAGAAGATTTTCACTTGAAAAAAGTGCGCAATACCACACGTTCTCGAAGTGGTGGAGGATAAAATCCTGAGGAAACCGGCATGTCTTAGACCCAAAAGTTAGATGACATGTGACATGTACCAATCCGGATTGGGATATATACTGGAGGTATATAATTATAGAGAGTAAGCCGGTGTCCCTGCAGTGGGAATATTATGGAGGCTGTATCAGTCTGTCTGTCTGTCTGTCTGTCACCAGGCTGTGTATCTCATGAACCGTGATATTTAAGGGGGGCTCCCATAGAACAATAGTGATTTTTAAACTTTTTTCTCGGTCTTAAATGGTACGGAACCCTTCGTGCGCGAGTCCGACTCGTACTTGACCGGTTTTTTTTTTTTTGTGTATTGAAGTTTCCTTCTGACTATGCTTACTGTTAGTAAGTTTATTGTCGCTGACAGAGTGAATACTTTAGAAGTCTGTGAAAGGAATCGTTTTCAATGGGGGTGCATTTCGGCGGATGCGATTTTAGGCGCCTGCGGGTTTCAACCCTCCAATGTACTCTATTTGATGAGTTCGTTGGCTAGAAATGGCTGAAATGTTCAAAAGACTAAAGTTTCAGGTATACTGAGATATGACCTCTATCTATATATCTCTTTCATGCGTATGATAAAGTTGGGTATTAAAACAATGTCTCGTGTAAGTGGCCAACTCTGGTGTCGGAGTTTTCAAGCGGCCCGAAGGCATCCGACGTGGGTTAACGACTAGTAGAGCTGGGACCGACGAGATAACAAAGATGATAAAATCATCAATAAACATAAAATATTGAACATTTCTAGTCGGTCAACATTATTACAGACCATGTTGCACGCGTCACGAATGTTTTTTTTATGTCTTAAGTGACGGAACTAGCTGAAGGCCCACCTGATGTTAAATGCTTACCTTCACTCATAACAACAGCATTACTACTTAGGTTCTCAAAAACCCTTCCACAGCAATACGAGTGCATCACTGCTCGGTGACAGATTACCAGATGTGGGGGTACGACCTACCGAGAAGACCTAAGTTATGATGGGTGGAAGTAACAATTTAAAACCAGGTGAGCAGCCGTCACAATTCTGGTAAAAAATATATCATAGCTAAACTGGACATTTTTGACATTTCAAATGACAATCTGCAATAAATTTTTCAAAAATGTATATAGTTTAATAAATTTAAATATATTTCTCCCGAGTTTCCGTGGAAATTAATGATTGTTCGCGGATTTACAATATATGCTGATATTTTAAGGTTATAAGCCTTTTAAGGTTAGTTTATAGCAAAATATGAATTTACAGAATTTTTAATTGGGTCACTTTCATTCTAAAGGTGCGAATTTTTGTTTTATGGCTTCAATTGGGGCCTGTTCATTCGCCATTATTCGCCAAAGTCACGTTGTTAGCTAAGCGATAGGCGACGATGGCCGGTGATTACAAATTCTGGTAAACTGAGAATAAATTAATTTTGCGATTTGTTTAAATACGCGATCAGAATTATTAAACAACGACTTTATTAAAGAAAAGAAAAGATGGATGGATTGTGTGAAAGATGATATGCGTAAGAAAGGAGTGAGTACTGAGATGACGTCTGACAGAGGGAAATGGAAGAAAAATACATGTTGTGCCGACCACACTTAGTGTGGGATAAGGGCAGGAAGATGATGATGAGATGATGATGACTTTATTAACGTCCGTGGGTAGATTACCATAGCAACATTGTTTATTTAAGTGTTTTGAGGTCCAGTTGCTCGTGTTTGCAGGAGAGTACCGCTTGAATGCCTACACGTGGCTAAGCAAAATAAAGTATCAGTAGAAATTGTGCATAGGTCGCCCGGAGAAGTACTGCCTCATTACCTGGTAATCTGCCGCCAAGCAGGTGTGCACTCGCATTGTTGTATTCTGGAGGAAGGGTGAGGGTGCCGGTGAAATCATATACGCATGAGAAATAATATGCCCATAGGGTGACGGGGGCAACGGGGTGCGACATAGGTCTTCTTTGTTATGGGCCGAGGTAACACTTCAGCTCTAAAAAACATATAACATATAACATAGTATGAAACTTTTTAGCTTGATTATCTGATTCAAGCAAGAACTATTTTAAAAATGTTATGCCCATATAAACGCATACAAATTTTATAAGCTGAAAACCCACCTTAAAGTGGTTTTATAGATTAATTTATATTAACTTTAATATATTCATTATTTAATATTATATATAACAAACAATCTATTTCGTGTATGTAATTTATTTATTTTGTATTATTAATCGTTTCTATTTTATGTACCTTTTATATATTTTAGATTTGTTTTATTTATTTGTAATGTGTCATATTGCAATAAAATAAATTATTTCGTTCTTTTCCAGACGTTTGCATCTTCAGTGTATAAAGCTTACAGACCAACACACCTTTTTTTTTTTTTTTTGCCCCTGCACTAGAAGTCACTGATAGGTGATAGGTTTATGAATAACCAAGACTCGAGAACAATCTATCACATAAGAAACAGTATAATTAAATTTAAAATAAACAATAGGATAGAATAGAAGGCCCAAAGAAATTTAATGAAAAAAAAAATTAAATAAATTAACTGATTTAAAAATAGATGAAAATTATAATAGATGAATAGATAAAATGACTGATGTAAGTCATTAAAGTATTGAAGTCGGTTTCATTTATTTTTAAATCAGTTAATTACTTTAAAGTCGTAAGGCAACTGAAATAACGATATTTAACTTTGACATTATCATTAAACCTCTAATCTGTAGCTTATAAACGTTTTGCTAAATGAAATCGACGTGGTAACGCTAATTAGTTATTATAAAATTTAAGTTATTGAGATATTTTTAACTTTTACTTAATTCACTCGCACAGAATTTATATAATTCATATTATATTTATATTCATGTATCACCATATTTACAATGCATAAAATCCCCGCATAAAATCTGAAAATTAACGTTCCGATTTTATGCGAATGGTGGTTTAATATTTCAGAAATTAATCATCAAAGTTATAATAGAATTTATAAGCATAATGGTGAATTATTCAACAGGCAATAATGAAAAGGTGTAGCACCTTTAATTAATACTATGTTAAACAGGAATAAAATATTTTGTGTATACAAATAACTTCAGAATCAAAAACATACTTTTGTGACAAAAATATCTCATTATTTGGTTTATATCACTTAACTCTACACGTCAAAAATTTAAATTAAGTAAAATTTTCTCAAATTATAAATAAAGTTTAGAAATAAAAAAGTTTTCCAAGTTATATATTCTATAATAAACAACTTACTTACCGTAAATTTAAACTTCACAGCACAATACACAGCTTAGTTTTCACTGAAAAATCTTTTCAAAGTTTTTTTTTCGTATGCGGTCCGGCGTCGGCCGAAGCGTGTAGCCGCTATAAGGAATCTCGCGATACTGAGGAAGGAAGGTAGACCTCTACGTGGTGGCCCAGCGGTAGCTACAGCTGCTGAAGAAGGAGGTCACTGGTTTAAATCCAGAGACCTTTTTGTTTTCACTTGAAAACTGTATGTGCGTAATATCACGTTCTCAAAAAAAAACATCAGAAAGGAAACGGGCATGTCCTAAAACCGAAGTTTCGAGAACGTGTTTGACATTTATTTATATTTATTCTACTTTCTTTCTTAGACCTCAAAATATTAGCGTTGGTGTGTTTCGTACCCCTATTTCCCTACATCACGTGTGAACGGTTGGACCAATTTAGCTAATTCTTTTTTTTCTTGTGTTTGTTATTGTCAGGAAAAGGTTCTTATGAAAGGAAAAATTAAGAAAGCTGCGCGGAAAATTTCCGGAAAACCGCTGGTTATACCGCGGGGCGCAGCTAGTGCCGAATAAATAATTAACACTGTTTTATCTATTGTTGCAATTTATCAAAATAATAACCTTGCTGATTTTATAAACATATTGTAATAAAAATAATTTATAATGATTTTATAAATTGTATGCGGTATTCCAATTTTTTTCTTTTATTTTATTGTTATTATTTTTTGTGTCGTTGTACTTTTTTAGATTTTATATATAATAACAATTTTAATTTTGTCTTTTTTAATTAGTGTAAGTGGTGGTTTATTTATTTTATTTATTTATTTAACTAGCAGTTAAATAAATAAATAAAATAAATAAACATACCAGCTGAAATATTTTTCTTTATATTAAAGTCAAAATTATTTGAGATCCCAAGTTTCGCATGGACACGTTAAAACTTATATGCACAAGAAACATTCTTTAACGATCGCGATTCTCTAAGTGGCCGTTTAGAAAATAGAAACCAAGCCGGTTTTTTTTAACCCGTGACCTTAGTATTCAAAGCTAACCACTAGGCCACTACACTCTCGCGTAGCAAGGAAACTTTTCGAAGGAACATAAAATACCAGTATACGCGAAGGGGCGGGTTTTTCTGCCCTAATCAAGGTTGGTACCCCGATAAAAAGCCCATCGGGTTTAACAAGGGAGGTTAAACGGGAAATGGAGGTTCTATTGTGTTGGGATGACTGGGAATCCCATTCTATTGGCAATAAAGTGTGATATGACGTCACAACCGCATTGTAATATTAGGTCTGCCTTCTGTGTAGGTCGTGAGTTCGATTCTCACTCAGGTTAAACATTTGTGTGAGAAACATAATTGTTTGTGTGTGGTATCTGCACTTTGCTAAGTTCCAAGTTTGCTTAAATGTTTTTTTTTACGTTTACACATTCATACAAATAGGAGTCCCTGCGGTGTTACCCGCAATTAAAAAGTCAACCAAGGGAAATAGGGATTTATTTTTATATATTGAAAAGACGATTAGTGTGATATAGTATGATATTTATTTACAAATCCCAAACAGGAGGAAAATCTAAATCGCATTTTTGTTGATGGGCGGTGGAAACCACTTAACATCAGGTGGGCCGCCAGCTCGTCCCGTAACTTTCGCATAAAAAAAGATGGGATGAACATTCATCCCATTTTTATAAAGATTATTATCTGAAGCCTTAAAATCTCGATTCAAGCCAAAAGTTTTCTGATTTTGGCAGAACTTGGTGTTACCCGCCCGGGATTTATCGGCGCCTGAGTTTTTCAGCTACCTATAAATATGCCAATTTCAACAAGGAATGATTTAGGGATTCCCGACAACCCTTTGCCGAGAGCTTACTTTTTAAGTAATGAGCCTGACTTGGGGGAACGCTTTTGAAGTTTTAGGGGGTTTTAGTATGCCACTTTATTAGGGGAAGCAGTGGGACATCTGATGTGGCTCGATCGACCACCTATATCGTTCATTATCGTTTGACGGCTCCGTGGCCCGGCCGGGGCAAACTTTGTGAGCATGAAGTTTGTTCTCGGGTCTTGGTTGTTTGTCGTGTGTTTCTGTGTTTGTCCATGCTATCTGCGACACAGGGAATCCTAGTGCAGAGGTATGAGTGTGTAAACGTTTATTTATTTATTTATTAACTCAATCAAACTACATCAGGGAACATTTGGAATCTTCTCAGAACATAGGCTTGTACAGTTAAAGTAAACGACATTCATGCCCCTAGGATAAATAATACCACTAGGATTCCTTTTATCGCAGGTGGCATGGACTAACACAGAAAGATAAACACTCAAGAGAACAAACTTTATGTTCATCACCTAAGGTTTACCTACATCACTGGTTACCGGGAATGGACCTCGCTTCGAAGGTAGGGTTACTACCGACTAAACTACAGAGCCTTCAATCTCAGATAATTATGGAGTCACTTAAACAGTCTTGTTCTTCTGTGTTTGTCCATACCGTCTGCGAAACAGGGAATCCTAGTGCAGAGGTATGAGTGTGTAAACGTTTTACGTGCATTCTTATTCTCAGGGTGACCATCGGTACCAACCATTGTATGGGTGTTTCTGTGCTTCTGTGTTTGTCCATGCCATCTGCGACACAGATAATCCTAGAGCAGAGGTATGAGTGTGTTAAATAAAATATATATAATTTTGTTAAAAGTTCTGTCCGCTACGGCTTATACGGTTCAAAGGATACCTACAGTCCTTTAAAGTTAAGACAAAATATCTACCTGTTTGCCTCCACACCTTGTAATCTGCCGCCAAGCAGTAATGCTCGCATTGCTGTGTTTCGGTGGATGGGTGTGGGTGCCGGTGAAACTACAGGCACATGATACGTATTACCCCCGACTCGGGTGGCGGGCGCAGTGGGTTGCGGGGTCTTCTCATTCTTCGGTCAGGGAGGACCTAAGTTGCATTGCTGTTGTTATGGGCGGAGGTAACTACTTAACAACAGGTGGGCCTTCAGCTCGTCTCGTTACACTGACTGTAATTTTACATATCTGTGTGCACGTAACGTCTCTGACACGTTATATGCACATAAATATATTTACTTGTGTGTGTAAAATTTGACGTGTCCAAACGATACTTGAGATCTAAAGGAATTTGATTTTTGAGTTTTTCTAAAATACAATTTGATACGGAACTTTTAGTTTGCGAGTCCATTGGAATGACGCGATGACATTTGCTACATTCACCAATAAATGTGAAAAATAAAAACAATATTTTCCATCCGTGTGTCCCTTCAGAAAACCCTGTACTTTTCCTCGTCTCCAAACATGTAATTTCCGCTGGCCCTTGGTCCTGTAACGCTCACGACTGGCCCGGGGGTGTTTTCAAAGATATTCCACTTTTGCGAAGTTTCTCGAATAGCTTGCTTTTTTTGAAGGATAAATGTTACCAAGATAATTTTCATTCAGGCACTATAGCTGAACAAAAATATATTTTTTAAACTCCGACTAAAAAGGGAGCTTTATCAGTTTTATGGCTGAGTTTGTCTGTCCGTCTGTGGTGACTTAATCTAGACAAATAAGACAATGTATTAATAGACAACGTAATACATGGAAACTGTCTGTAATTTGACATATATGTGTGCATGTAATGTGCCTAAAGAGCTCTTGTGACACGTTATATGCGCGTTATGAAGTCTTCAAACAATAATTGAGATCTAAAGTAATAAATGAGTTCGAGTCAATGACTTTGAGGCAACATATTTGAAAAAGGATGGTGACATTTCAAAGCGAATTTCCCTCTCCGACCGATATATCAGAAAACCAAGGTCCCGTATATATGTCTATATATATATGCAACGTCTCAATCACGTCTGGTTGCGTGAATTGTGTCTCATGCACCCACCTTGGCGGTATATTACCAGGTGTAGAGGCATTACTCTGGACGAGCGTGGCACAAATTCTACTGCTACTTTTTGTCGCTCTTATAGCACCACCCATGGTGTATCTGTAGGAATTCAAAGGGTTTCATACGGACAGGACCCCCCAAAACTGCCAAAAAGACAAAAAGTTAAATGTATATTAATTTATACAGCAGTTTTAATGGTATAGATAAGAAACAGAATCACGGCCTTATTAATTAAATTACGTAAATGTTCGGACGGGATGTATCCTTGTTTTATTACATGAGATAGAATTTTCTTTAATAAAATAACTTTCAAGGAAACTCATTGACATTTTCAACATTATCTTTTCATCTCGTTGAATGTTTCCTAATAAGCCGAATATACATTAGACATTCTTGAACAAAAATACTTTCACGAAAGTATCTTTTTTATGTAACAATAGTGACGGGACGAGCTGAAGGCCCACCTGAAGTGGTTACTTCCACCCATAATAACAGCAATACCACTTAGGTCATCCCCGACTGAAGTATAAGCTACACCCCGTTGCAACCGTTATCAGATTTGGTTCGCAAATAAATGACTCAAAAATTAAAATATATCACAAGAAAGGGCTTTGGGGGGTCCAGTTGCTCGCGTCCGTAGGTGTGTACCCTTCGATTTCCTACACGTACCCCCTGGGTGGTGCTAAAGGAGCAACCAAAAGTAGCAGTAGAACTTGTGCCAAGTTCGTCCGGAGAGGTACTGCCACCACGTCTGGAATCTGCCGCCAAGCAGTAGTGGTTGCATTACTGTGTTCCGGTGGAAGGGTGTGGCTGCCGGTGAAATCACATGCGCATAAGACGTATCATCCCCGCCTCGAGTGATGGACGCAGCAGGATGAATGCGACTCAGTAAAGATTTGGATCTCATACTGAGTCGCGCGCATTACTGTTGTCATGGGCGAGGGTCACCACTTACCATCAGGTGGGCCCTCAGCTCGTTCCGTCACTCACTCAGATAAAAAAAAAAAGCGATTGAATTACTATAAATTGTTAAATTGAATTACTTTCGACATATACTTTGAAGTATTTAATAAGCCTCTAATTAATATGGATTATTTTATGGATTATTTTCTTCCTACGAAAAATGCTAACAAGATATTGTGTGAAAAAACTAAAAACCGACCACGCAAAGATAATTGTAACGAACATTCGAGTAGAAATTTTGTTGTTAACACTATATTTTATTTTCTATTATTGATTAAAATTGTTTCGATTCACGATAACTAATAGCATTGTTTCAACTTCCAGGTCAGTAGATAATTTGGCTCAAACAATGGATTCAGTGATGCATACCTGCCTTTGTCAATGTACCAGGAGAGGCTGGAGAGCAGGGGAACTTTGTCGAAGATTTCAAACCAGATATCCTGGTGGTACAAGGGGATGGCAATGGATACTGTTTAACGTTTATTGGTTGGAACTCCTTGGTAAAATACTCATGAATTTATATTATACATAACTTTTTGTAAATATTTATGTCATATTCAAATTTATATATTGTATATAGAAATGAATCCCTATTTCCCTTGGTCACTGCATCACGTGTGAACGGCTGGACCAGTTTTGCTAATTCTTTTTTTTTTTTGTTTCTTATTGTCTTCAGCCTTATTCTTAATTTTTAAGAAATTATTTATTAAGAAAATTAAAAAAAAATTAATGACCATATTAACTTCTGTAATGTAACTTTCTTAGTGCTTTTGACAATATAAACTTTTCTAATGTAGCCTTCGGTGGCCATAAATGTCAGTTGTTGAAATGTTTAACTGTCAGTTGTTTGTTGGTTGTTTGACATAATCTTTATTTTTATGTGTTCAAATACTTTGTAGAAGGTTCTTACAGAAAATTGCGCAGACATTCCCCGGGAAACTGCGGGTAAAACCGCGGGGCGCAGTAGTAAGGCATAAGTTTAAAAAAAATATAAGAAAATATCTACGAGTCACACAATCTACAATTGTGTACGGAACCCTCGGTGCGCGAGTCGACTCGCACTTGACCGGCTTTTTTATAAACATTAATTTAGGTAGCGACCATCTGCGCTTGTGAAATATTATAATTGAAATTATTCATCACCAAAATAATACAGCTACGCTACGCTTCCGACATTTTATCGGGCTTCAGGTGAACTTTCAGGTCGACCCCAACCTTGCCGTATAAAGAAAAATGTATGCGAATTATCGGCCGCACACCACACGCTTGGATGCCAATGTAGACAACTTCGCTGATAACTTCGCGAATTATTTATTGCAACAACCCGACACGGAATTCGCGCGATATTTTGTTCCCATTATTAGAAAATAACCCATGTGTTACTTAGCAATAAAATTGTTCGGCTTCAGAAATATTTTTCAAAATAAAAGTACCTTATGTTACTCAGTTATCGGCAATTTTTTTACGTGACTCTCTCAACTCTTTCTGAGAATGTGTCCATGTATATTTTTGGCTGCTAGCATAGAGTACTGTGGTGCCATTGCGTAACACGGCGCAGACAAATCGTGTAACTTAGTTTAAATTTTTGTGTCTATATTTTTATATGTATGTTAGTCTGTAGGGTATGTATTCTATGGGCCTATTTTTAGTATTTATGCAAAAAATGTAAGGCGCCTGAAATAAAGATTTATTATTATTTATACTTTATTCTTATTTTGCTCGGCTCAAAATGCCGGTAAACATTTGTATTGCACGGGCCTAAGCCAAGTGCCCACGAGCTGGTTCACTTGTGTTACTTGTAATGGTAGGTATGTTATCCGAAGAACTGATCTGTAAAAATCTCCTTACTATTCTGCATGTGTTCAGAATCACTGCTTTTTGAAGGAGAATATAAGTGTGCCTCGGTAAATCTAACAGGCTAAGAGACTGGAACAATTGACTGGGGATGACGCCAGTAGTAGATAAAACAATTGGCAATCAATGTATTTGGTGAGTTTTTCAGCAATAGTTTTTTGTTATTATTATTATTATTATTATAGCAAGGAGTGCATTTTACAAGGAACATATCGAGTAATTATGGTATATTAGGTTGTTTTGTACACTCATTGTTTATCTTTTATTGTTGTTACTGTTAGTATGTATGTCATTACCTAGTGTTCATTTTGTACCGAAAGTAAATAAAAAAACTTTAAGCGATAAAGAAAATATTTTGACATTACAAACAGACACTTTAATTCTATTTATTTTTGTAGATTATTAGGTAGTCTATACGATTTACGCAAATTTAGATTCAAAGAATCCAAATTCGTTGGCGTTGAATATCTTATGTAAACTTAATCATTCTGTAGGGAGTCTGCGGTTTGTAAAAGCCCTTATCTATACATATAATAAAATCGTAGACTTGCCGTGTCTGTACATTGAATATTTTTACAAAATAATAACTGGGAGACGTTAAGAATAAGTAATAGAACGCAAAAAAACAATTTTTGAAATTTTTGTCTGTTTGTCTGTATGTTTGTGCGCACTTTACGCAAAAACCATAGATTGTTATCAAAATCTAGGTACTAAGAAATGTTAAGCTGAGTTTGGAATAGTGAATAGCGTTTATTTTATCAAAATCGACCCACGAAATCAAAAGTTATTCAATGTTTTATGCAAAATTTTAATTTTTTTACAAAACGTTCTACAAGCGCCTGCCGAGTCCTGCGATCTTGACTCGGTGTTTCGGTTCGGTGTATTGCAATATGAATATGAGCAGGCGCTTGAAGGCAGATGACAGGTTTAGTCGTAGTTTAGTCTTAGTTTAGGTTAGTTAATCAGGTAATTAGTTTAAAGGTAGTTTAGTTTTTCTTTGTACTTTGAACTGCGAAAGGTTGATGGTAACCAGTATCTTAAATACGAGTACCAAGCTTCCTATCAAACGAGTCATTTACTTGACGGAGACCTACAGTACACTGGAGTAACGCAATGGCCGTATGTCCGGCAGAAAATAGCCGCATAGGTAAATCATCCTCAGGGTACATCATCATCATCATCATCATCAGGGGTGAAATTAAATAACCCTTGCGACATTTGTTTTCGATTTTGCTGATATTATCTGGACATTCAGATGCAGCACAGATATTGCAAATGTATCAATAAAAATTAGCGGAAGTCTATCAAGGAATATGCAGCTCAACAAAAATAACAAAACATAAATACCATTAATACGCACTAAGCGATTTGAAACTACTTTTATTGTGCGTACTGCAAGGGAGTGGAATGCTTTGCCTGAGTCTGTGTTCCCTGACCATTACAATTTGGGAGTCTTCAAGAGTAGAGTGAATAGGTTTCTCCTAGACAAGCGTGCTCCATCGTCGGCCGCATCTTCACTTTCCATCAGGTGAGATGGCGGCCAAACCATGCTATGCTATCTTTTTTTTGTGAGTTAGTTACGTAACGAGCTGAGGGCCCACCTGGTGGTAAGTGGCGACCCACACCCATGACAACAGTAATGCGACTCAGTATAAGATTTGGATCTTAGACTGAGTCGCACTCATCCTGCTGCGACCATCACCCAAGACGGGGATGATACATCTCACGATACAAGCACTACTGCTTGTGCGATTCCAGGTGTGGTGGCAGTACCTCGCCGGACGAACTTGGCACAAGTTCTACTGTTACTTTTTGGTTGCTGCTTTAGCACCACCCAGAGGGTACGTGTAGGGAATCAAAGGGTACACACCTGCGGACGCGAGCAACTAGATCCAATAGATCGGTACGGGGGACTTATTTCTCACTGTATTTAACACTGTTTTGTTACTTCAGGACTTATTTCATATGTGTATGATGATCTAACAACACTGATACAACATTGAGCAGTGTCCCAGGGAATGGCATTGAGTGAATTAATGGCAGGGAATGGGACTGGCATTCTATTAACAGAGAAGTGGAACAATAAGAAGCTTTTTTTTGTCAAGGGGTAAATACTTTGCTTATACCCCACGCCTTGGGGAGGCGTGTATTAATAGCAGTGCTGGGGGAATACACAATAAAACCCCCTTGGAGTTCCTGCACTACGCCTTCACGCTGGGGCTACGGGTACGGTAGCGGCCGTACCCGTAGAGAGCCGGCCAGAGGCGTTGGTCTTCGCGTATCGGGACCCCAACACGATGTGTACCTCCCTATAGTGCCGTGCCCGGAACACGAAACACGCCAACCTTCGGTGAGGACCTCATCCGTCGGACGGCAGATTCCCCGGATCTACCGCCCGGAAGTTCCCGTTAGGGTGGCAGGCGGCGCTCATGCGCGACCCACTCTCCTGTGTCTACCAGAGTGAGGAGATTCTTCCTCCCTTATCCTCTCGGCTGCTTCCTTCTGCGAGATTACTTCCTTGCAGAAGGACTGAGCTGCCACCCAAGATCTCCCGCTGTCAATCATGGATGAGACCATAGTTGACAGCGAAAGGTTTCCGCCTATAGCCGCGGTCAGGCGGGAACAATAAGACCCTACCAACTTTTCCATCGAATGTTTAAATTTCTTGAGTGCATCTGGACTCCCATCACACAATATATATTAAACTAAATGTCGGAGTGCCCATTGCTCTTTTATAAATTTAAGTCTTCCTAAATTATGTTACGGCACCAGATTGAAAGTCAAGAGTTTAGAGAATTCCTCTCATTCCTATCAACTACCCATTTAGTTTTAAACGCATTCAGTCTCCGGTGAGCCTATGTTCCGCAGTGACCAGAAACAAAGAACAAGAAGAAACTTTTTTGGTATCAGACGTAGACCTAATATTGAGTTGCTTTTTGCACGGTCCGCCATACTTAGCTCTTTCCCGGCTTAGCAATTCAAATAATTTTTATGCGCACGTTCCTGAAATATCCTGAAAAGACGACTTCTATAGTATAGTTTACAGAGAAGCATTATTGTATACATTTGCAATGGTTGCAGTTTCACTTACGTAGTTCATCATCCAATCAAGTCTTTAACCTTCCCAGTTAACAAAACCCAAGTAATATCGTAAGAATCTAACGGAAATAAAGTATTTTGAGATTTAATTATAACATAATTTTAATATAATAGTAACGAACAGACATATTAAGCATCACATTATATTTCTATCCTCTAGGCTAGGATAGATCTAAGTCCACGCGGACGAAGTCGCGGGCACAGCTAGTTTATATATAAGGCCGATGCACACGGATTAGCTAAAATATAAAAACTGACTGTAATTTGACGTCTTTGCGCATGTAATGTGAGCATGAGATGTTGCATCCACGTCTCAGAGTGATGGGCGCTACAAGATGCGACATAGGTTTTAAATAGTTTTAACTTCGGTAGGGGGGGACCTGAGTATTATTCCTGTTTTTTATAGGCGGTGGTAATCACAAAACATGTAATTTCATTTATTGTGACTCCAACAGAAATAACTCCTTTGGTTTTAGAAACATTCGAAATCATTTTATGGTCCTTTTACCAAAAAATATTTTTAACCTCCCGACGAAAATGAGAGGTATTATAAGTTTTTAGTGTATCTGTGTATGTGTATATGTGTGTCTGTCTGTGGCATCATAGCTCCTGAACGGATGAACCGGTTCTGATGTGGTATTTTGTGTTTGAAAATTGACGTCATTGAGATGGTTCTAGCTATAATTAATGAAGGCGTTTAAACCACACAAAGACGGCGGTTTTCACATTTTGCGTAAAATTAACTTAGCCATTTTAAAATCATTTTTTTTTACAACCAGGTTTTTTTCCCTATTTATAAACGGCAGCTGCGTTCTTGTCGGCGGTGTGCCCTGGCCTTATAATTTCACTCGGAGCTATTTTCCATGGTAAATTGGCTGAGACATTCGTACAAGCTTTAATTAATTTTGATTTGATGAGATACGAACACCCCGTCATGTTGCTATAAACCTAAGATGGAGTGGTTTACTAATGTCGGTAAGTTACAATTTGAATTTAATATATTTATGTAGGCAAACATACATACATTAATATGTTATATTATAAATATTACAGATGTCTAAACAGCGTTTCTGATCTGGCTTGAAACAACCTTTGAGCGCATGTTAAAACTTTTAACCAACTGCCAAAAAAGGAGGATATCAAAGTCAAAAAATCTTTATTTCTAAACACTTAATTTCTTGGAAATGACACTTATTTGAAACTTGTGCAGACATCGCCCGGAGTACTGCCTCCATACCTGGTAATCTGCCAAGCAGTGGGGCACTCGCATTGCTGTGTACCGGTGGAAGGGTGTGGGTGCCGGTGTAATCACACGCGTATAATGCGTGCCACGGGTAATGCCTTCCAAAGGATAGGGCACCTATATGCTAGTCTAGTAGTAGTAGTACCACATCAATGCACATTAAAGAAGACCCGTCACTCTCTTAAAAGTACGTGGCCTTAGCTTAATATTTAAGTGTTTGAGTATTTGTGGGTGAAAGTAGAAGCTGTACTCTGGACCACCAACACGAACTAATGAAAAGTGGAAATTGAATTTTAGCATTTTCAAAACTCTCATATTGGAAATTTCATTCGTAAAACGAACATTTTAAAATCGATAGAGTTCTGCCAAGCAGTGTTTCACTCGCATTGTTTTTCCGGTGGAAAGGTGTGGGTGCCGGTGAAATTACAGGCGCATGAGACATCACTCGCTACATCCCGACTGGGGATAGGTACAACGGGATACAATCATTATGTATAATATTTATATATATTTAGGATATTTTATAATAAATATATATTATTTACTTTAATTTAGTTTAAGTAATACTACTATATTTATAGAAAAGTCACAACTTTTTACCACATATTTGTCTGGAATGAATCGCTCACTACCGATAATGCCGCACATCATACTTTTATAAATAAGAAAGTTCTGTATATTTTGTAATTTTATGTACAATAAATTATTATCTATCTATGCTAACCGTAAATAAAGCTGCGGCTCCGTAGCTTCGTGAGCTAAACTACGAGTGTATTAGCTCGTGGTCCGTCTGTAGCCTACTTAACCCTCATAAAATACTTATTATGTTTATGGCCGTTAACGACAAGAGGAACATAAACTCTGTCACCTGTGAGATCTCGTAAAAATTGGTACTATATTGTCAATCTATAAAAGCCTTCTCACTTTTATAGTCAGAGAGAACGGATCATTAATTCTACGTATCAAATTCTAATATTTAGAATATTAGGAGAGCCTACTCTCGACAAGTGGGAGTGGAAGGGTTTTAATCTACCACAGTATACTAATCCAGATTGGATGACCTATTCTTAAAATTTTTGGTTCTAGGCATGTCAAAACTCAATGTTATTCCATTATCATTACAAAAATATATCGTTTGCACACGTAGACAGCTCATTAGACAGTATCTCTGCCTTCTGTGCGGTTAAAAAATACAGGCAAATTGGTAACCTCCTCTGGAAGAACCAACCAACCACCATAATTCACCCTCCATTTTTAAAGTCGGTTGTCCAAATAGCATGTATTTCACACCACTCCAGTTGCTCGCGTCCGTAGGTGTGATTCCCCTGGGTGGTGCTAAAGGAGCAACCAAAAGTAGTGGTTGCATTACTGTGTTCCGGTGGAAGGGTGTGGCTGCCGGTGAAATCACATGCGCATGAGACGTATCATCCCCGTCTCGGGTGATGGACGCAGAACGAATGCGACTCAGTAAAGATTTGGATCTCATACTGAGTCGCGCGCATTACTGTTGTCATGGGCGAGGGTCACCACTTACCATCAGGTGGGCCCTCAGCTCGTTCTGTCACTAATTCACGTAAAAAAAAAACCACTGGCTTCCACTCTAGCATCACCTTGCAATATTTACAACTTGTACAGGTATTATATTGCCGGATCGCAAGGGTACATAAATTCGGGGGGTATTTATGGACAACGCGGCTCAAGAGATCAGTAATAGGTATTTGGCACGTACGTCGAACCGTCTGGAAATAATATAACATCCACTTCGTTCTATTTTTAGCATATTTTAATGATGTTTTTACGCAATTCATTCCCCAATCCTGGAACGGTTTGGAGGATTTTATTTAAAAGGTGTGCCTCGTTGGTCTTGACGAAATTCCACGCGAAAGTATTGCGAAAAAACCCCGGGTGCAGCTAGTTATATTATAAATGCGTAGGTGAGTTTATTTGTTTGTTTGTTACGCTTTCACGACTAAACCAATGAACCGATTTAACAAAATATTTCACTAATGGAAAGGTACATTATCAACGAGTAACATAATTTTATCCCAGTATCCTAACGGAAACGGGAACTAAGCGGGTAAAGCCGCGGGGCGCAGCTAGTATAAAATATCCTACTAATATTATAAACGCGAAAGTTTGTAAGGATGGATGGATGTTTGTTACTCAATCACGCCAGAACGGCTGAACGGACCTGGATGAAATTTGGCACAGAGATAGATTATAGTCTGGAATAGCTGGCTTTTTATCCCGGAAAAATGTACGGTCCCCGTAGGAAGTCCAACCGCGGGGTACAGCTAGTTAATCATAACAGTATACCTTCGCTACCCGATATAATTTCAATACTTAATTCCCGGACAGACATCGGCCAAACGACAACGGCCCTAGTGTTAATATATTTAAAGTCCCGACAAAGCCCCAACCAGGTGTCAATAATTAGTTAATGAGCTTCGATAATTGTGTTTAGGGATGGTTCTCGCTCTGAAATGTAACTTTTGTTGGTGTCTATTTTAGCGTAATTATTGAGTTTAACAGTTACGGTACAGGTGTACGCAATGACGGTTTATTCTCGACGACCCCACTGGCTGCAACGTCAGTGGGACAGCGGGGAATTGGAATTCCTGGACGGTCTGTAAAAGTGAGTGGGATAAGATGCTTCTACTAGGCTCGTTGGCTTAATCCCTAGCTAATTGTGTTTGGAGCGATTTATATGTAATGGAAAAGTATATTCAACTTAGAAATTCTAAAATTATGTGAAACATATTCAACTTAGAACTTAGAACTTCTAAAATTTTATGAAAAATATTTAAATTAGAACTTCTAAAATTAAATGAAAAATATTTAAATTAGAACTTCTAAAATTATATGAAACATTACCCTTAAGTTCAATGGTTATTGTTGCTCGCATCCGAAGGTCCATACACGTACCCTTTGAGTCCATACACGTACCCCCTGAGTGGTTCTAAAGGAACAACCTAAAGTAGCAGTGGAATTTTTGCCAGGTTTGCCCGGAGAAGTACTCCACACCGGTAATCTGCCGCCAAGCATTGGTGCACTCGCATTGCTGTGTTCCGGTGGAAGGGTGTGAGTGCCCGTGAAATTTCATGCAATGAGATGTAACATCCCCGTATCGGGGGCCGTGCACCATGTGGGACTTGGGTCTTCTCATACTTCGGTCGGGGGGCTCGTAGTGGTACTGCAGTTGGTTTGAGCGTATACACCTCTTGTTATATAAAAATATATATTATATATTATGGAAAAATGTATTCAACTTTGAACTTATTACATAGTTTATATATAAATTACTAGCGACCCGCCCCGGCTTCGCACGGTTTATAAAGCATCACTGTCGAATCAGAAACTACCCGTGCGAAGCCAGGGTGATTTGCTAGTGTATTATACATATAAACCTTCTTCTTGAATCACTCTATCTATAAAAAAACCGCATCAAAATCCGTTGCGTAGCTTTAAAGATTTAAGCATAGATAGGGATATAGGGACAGAGAAAGCGACTTTGTTTTATACTATGTAGTGATATGATTTTGCAATAATTATTCAGTCTCCATTAGCTTGAGTTTCAGTGTTGCTCGCTTCCGTAGGTAAAATGAAATACGAAATTTAGGAAGGAAATATTTACATAGTAAACAATTAATATGTCTTACATGCTGATTGTTCCTGTTTGTAATTGAAACAACTAGAATTACAAACATCCCAATACACCCAATACACCAAACATACAAATATTGATTCAGCCATAATTAACTTTAAACTAATAGTGTAAAGTTTACAATCGGTTAGTAGGAGCGTGTCAATAATTATCTAGGCTATCTAGATAATGCATTCTAAATTGGTGGGCGCACTACATGCCGGGTATGTAAAGGTGCTTTCTCATCAAGGGAATAATTATAACCTAAGTCAAAAGTGAAAGGCAAGTACTTTACGTTAGCGGACTTCTTTAAAAACACTTTTCAAAATAAATATGTACTTACAAGATCTTCTATTGTTCTTATTATTAAGACTAGCTGTGCCCGCGACTTCGTCCGCGTGGACTTAGATCTATCCTAGCCTAGAGGATAGAAATATAATGTGATGCTTAATATGTCTGTTCGTTACTATTATATTAAAATTATGTTATAATTAAATCTCAAAATACTTTATTTCCGTTAGATTCTTACGATATTACTTGGGTTTTGTTAACTGGGAAGGTTAAAGACTTGATTGGATGATGAACTACGTAAGTGAAACTGCAACCATTGCAAATGTATACAATAATGCTTCTCTGTAAACTATACTATAGAAGTCGTCTTTTCAGGATATTTCAGGAACGTGCGCATAAAAATTATTTGAATTGCTAAGCCGGGAAAGAGCTAAGTATGGCGGACCGTGCAAAAAGCAACTCAATATTAGGTCTACGTCTGATACCAAAAAAGTTTCTTCTTGTTCTTTGTTTCTGGTCACTGCGGAACATAGGCTCACCGGAGACTGAATGCGTTTAAAACTAAATGGGTAGTTGATAGGAATGAGAGGAATTCTCTAAACTCTTGACTTTCAATCTGGTGCCGTAACATAATTTAGGAAGACTTAAATTTATAAAAGAGCAATGGGCACTCCGACATTTAGTTTAATATATATTGTGTGATGGGAGTCCAGATGCACTCAAGAAATTTAAACATTCGATGGAAAAGTTGGTAGGGTCTTATTGTTCCCGCCTGACCGCGGCTATAGGCGGAAACCTTTCGCTGTCAACTATGGTCTCATCCATGATTGACAGCGGGAGATCTTGGGTGGCAGCTCAGTCCTTCTGCAAGGAAGTAATCTCGCAGAAGGAAGCAGCCGAGAGGATAAGGGAGGAAGAATCTCCTCACTCTGGTAGACACAGGAGAGTGGGTCGCGCATGAGCGCCGCCTGCCACCCTAACGGGAACTTCCGGGCGGTAGATCCGGGGAATCTGCCGTCCGACGGATGAGGTCCTCACCGAAGGTTGGCGTGTTTCGTGTTCCGGGCACGGCACTATAGGGAGGTACACATCGTGTTGGGGTCCCGATACGCGAAGACCAACGCCTCTGGCCGGCTCTCTACGGGTACGGCCGCTACCGTACCCGTAGCCCCAGCGTGAAGGCGTAGTGCAGGAACTCCAAGGGGGTTTTATTGTGTATTCCCCCAGCACTGCTATTAATACACGCCTCCCCAAGGCGTGGGGTATAAGCAAAGTATTTACCCCTTGACAAAAAAAAGCTTCTTATTGTTCCACTTCTCTGTTAATAGAATGCCAGTCCCATTCCCTGCCATTCATTCACTCAATGCCATTCCCTGGGACACTGCTCAATGTTGTATCAGTGTTGTTAGATCATCATACACATATGAAATAAGTCCTGAAGTAACAAAACAGTGTTAAATACAGTGAGAAATAAGTCCCCCGTACCGATCTATTGGATCTAGTTGCTCGCGTCCGCAGGTGTGTACCCTTTGATTCCCTACACGTACCCTCTGGGTGGTGCTAAAGCAGCAACCAAAAAGTAACAGTAGAACTTGTGCCAAGTTCGTCCGGCGAGGTACTGCCACCACACCTGGAATCGCACAAGCAGTAGTGCTTGTATCGTGAGATGTATCATCCCCGTCTTGGGTGATGGTCGCAGCAGGATGAGTGCGACTCAGTCTAAGATCCAAATCTTATACTGAGTCGCATTACTGTTGTCATGGGTGTGGGTCGCCACTTACCACCAGGTGGGCCCTCAGCTCGTTACGTAACTAACTCACAAAAAAAAGATAGCATAGCATGGTTTGGCCGCCATCTCACCTGATGGAAAGTGAAGATGCGGCCGACGATGGAGCACGCTTGTCTAGGAGAAACCTATTCACTCTACTCTTGAAGACTCCCAAATTGTAATGGTCAGGGAACACAGACTCAGGCAAAGCATTCCACTCCCTTGCAGTACGCACAATAAAAGTAGTTTCAAATCGCTTAGTGCGTATTAATGGTATTTATGTTTTGTTATTTTTGTTGAGCTGCATATTCCTTGATAGACTTCCGCTAATTTTTATTGATACATTTGCAATATCTGTGCTGCATCTGAATGTCCAGATAATATCAGCAAAATCGAAAACAAATGTCGCAAGGGTTATTTAATTTCACCCCTGATGATGATGATGATGATGATGTACCCTGAGGATGATTTACCTATGCGGCTATTTTCTGCCGGACATACGGCCATTGCGTTACTCCAGTGTACTGTAGGTCTCCGTCAAGTAAATGACTCGTTTGATAGGAAGCTTGGTACTCGTATTTAAGATACTGGTTACCATCAACCTTTCGCAGTTCAAAGTACAAAGAAAAACTAAACTACCTTTAAACTAATTACCTGATTAACTAACCTAAACTAAGACTAAACTACGACTAAACCTGTCATCTGCCTTCAAGCGCCTGCTCATATTCATATTGCAATACACCGAACCGAAACACCGAGTCAAGATCGCAGGACTCGGCAGGCGCTTGTAGAACGTTTTGTAAAAAAATTAAAATTTTGCATAAAACATTGAATAACTTTTGATTTCGTGGGTCGATTTTGATAAAATAAACGCTATTCACTATTCCAAACTCAGCTTAACATTTCTTAGTACCTAGATTTTGATAACAATCTATGGTTTTTGCGTAAAGTGCGCACAAACATACAGACAAACAGACAAAAATTTCAAAAATTGTTTTTTTGCGTTCTATTACTTATTCTTAACGTCTCCCAGTTATTATTTTGTAAAAATATTCAATGTACAGACACGGCAAGTCTACGATTTTATTATATGTATAGATTAACGATTCAACCCCTATTCAACCTTTAATGAATGGATATCAACAATTTGTTTTCGCCTTGTTTTGACGTGAATATGTCTTTAAATTTGCTTTCATAGTTGGAAGTAATTCAGAAAACTGTGAATTACAAAATTGGGGTTACAATTTGATGTTGCAGCTACGTATCCATCATCTATATGCACAATTTAATTCATAATAATATATTCATATAATATCATAATATATTCATAATAACATCACTCGATAGCTAAAATATCAAAGAACTCGTGACTTTGAGTGAGGACTGTGACGCATTGTTATCTAGGGATTTTTTTAATACTCGTAACGTACGCATATTCACGTAAAACACACGGCCGTCTTCACGACACAGCTATACCCAATTTTTTGTATGTGTGACACTCAATGAGCCAGAGGTCCTTCCAGCTCGTCTTATCACATATATGATAAAACCCAGCATCCCGTCGCATCCCGTCGCATCCCGTCGCACTCATCACCCGACGTAATTCCAGCTTAGTGTACAAGCACTCTTAGGTCTGTGGTCTGGTTTGAATGTGTTCGGCGAACAAGTGGCTAGATACCTACTTGTAGCGGCGATATTAATTACAATAATAAACGCTATCTGCAATGCGCCTGTAATAAATTGTAGCTGCCTTTTGTGCTACAAAATTAAATTCATAAAGAGCCAGGGGGTAAAATCTTTCCAGGGTATAAAATACATTCTTTATACATCGGACATGATGGATTTTAGGGTACCGTACGCATATGCTAAAGGATTATTACAAACAGCCAACATATCATGTATTGGTTACCACTGCAACATTTAATGTCTTTCATTTTATAACAGAGCAGTACAGCATCAGTCCTTCTCGGCCGAAGTATGAGAAGATACTTCGATAGATAAGATACAATAGCCACATTCATGAGGAAGGCTATAGGCTACACTTCATTTTTTTAAGTTATACGCGGTTGAAACCGTTTTGCACCGTACCAGCCACTAATATTCCCACTGCAGGGACACCGGCCTACTCTCGATAATTGAGAGTAAATGGGCTCTGATCTACCACGGGAACCCAATCCGGATTGGTAGATGTCACATGTCGTCGAATTTTTGGTTCTAAGACATGCCGGTTTCCTCACAATGTTTTCCGTCACCGTTTCGAGAATGCGGTATTGCGCACATAAATTTTCCAAATAAAAAATCTCATTGGTGTGTATTGGTTTGAACGAGCGACCTTCAGATTGAAAGTCGGCGTCTGTGCCTCTGGGCCACCAAGCTCTCAACACGCGGGGCACAGCTGGAGTATAATAAAAACTTGCCTGGACTTTCTTTAACCTCCACGTGATCAGTACTTGAATGCTTTTAACATAGATGATCACCATCTAATGTCATTTGAACTAAACTCTTCCATGCTTGTCGATAAGCCATGTCGAAAGCTTTTAGGAGTCTTAAAAACTACGGCACCAGCGTTGGTTAACTCATACGAATCGAAGACACTCACAGATTTCATTGTTTTCCCATTTTATGTACTATGGGATATAAAATATAATAGGAATATAAAAATTATAAGTGCTTTATTTTAATAATCAGCAATTCGTATAAGCTGGAACATAAAGATACGCGAGTTTTAGATAAAGATGCAGAGGGTGCGATTATTTTTAGATATTTTTATGGGATGGTTGTTAAGTATTTACGACGTTTATTTATTTAGTGACTTTCTCTAGAACCCCGAAAAGCAAGATGGCGGAATAAAAGCAAATTCTCGTATTACGAGGCAACCTTCGGACAATAACGTGCTAATGACAACTTTGAAACAGGAAAATGTATGCTTTGTAACAACTACATTTACACAGAGCATTGTAGTGATCATATCATTGGAAAACTGTTTATTTTCTTGCAAATTAATGAATAGAACATCTACACACTATTATTATTTTTTGCTCTCAGCGATAAGACCGCCCGTTGTCTCAAATATAGCATAATATTTTTTTAATAAGCTACCATCTAAAAATTCTGTTCGTGTACAAAAAATTATTTATTCATTCATTCATTTTTTACCGTTTAATACACAAAGAAAAATTATTATCAATTTAATTATATAAACTAAAAATATATATTGTAGCCTAACCTTAGAACACTGAGTTACAAACAATACAAAATGGACAAGAACTCTGCAACAGATGGCGCTGTAACAAAACTAATCCTACATTGCGCAAGTGATCTTGAATCAATGAATCAATATCTTCCCGACATCATCCGCAGGACTGCAGCCCCCGACCACAAAACTCACTCTCTGGAAGAACTTCCCTTTCTTGAAAAACAAGAGTAGCTGGGGGTCCCTTTGATTCCCTACACGTACCCCCTGGGGTGTTGCAGAGAAGCAACTAAAAGTAGATAATCGGAATTCTAAGGATATTCTCCAATAAACGCGAGCAACCATACCCCTCAAAAGACCTCCAGCACCAAGTATAAAGCCACGACAAAGCCTTATTTGGATTTCGAGAGACACGGTGAAAAGATCTCGAGGCATGTAGCCAATTAAGAGGTCTTCCGAGCATAACAAAAATGGTCAGAAACCGGATCCAAACCAAACACTATTAATCAACCATTGTAATTTTCCTAGAACTGGACATTTTCGCCCTATAATTAGTTATTTGGGAGTGATTGTAGGCCAATTTATATCCATTAATCATTATTAGCGGCCTGTTGTGGCCTAATGGACGAACTACAGATTGTCACAATCATCCGAAATGTCTATAATTTACTGGTATAGGTATTTGACATAATTATTTTATACGTCCACTGTTATATTGAAATCCAGTGCTACAACAGTTATGCTTCTGTAGCAAATACTGAGTGCATGAATATATTCACGACGTAGCCTGCCGAGGTCTCTTTACAGCTGAAATTATATAGAAATAATGTGTTGTTTTGATTAGTGCCGTAGCCCATATACAGCTGGAATATTTATTTATCAATCCATACTTATTGTTAAAGATGTTCCGACTTCGGTAAATTTGAAACCAGGATAGTTTTTATCCCGGATTATCACATAGGCTGCTTTTGGACTCGAACCACAGCGGGTAACACCGCAGTTATCAGCTAGTTCTAAAATAAACTGTGCCGTGCCAGCGTTCAGTATCAAATACCCCTCTCGTCCCATCCTGTCCATGTCTAAGGTTCTATAGTCATTTATCAAACCGTCCCGGAGACTTGGAACTGTCAGAGATTCGCTCTTGATGGGTAATTTATGACGTCATTGAAAGCGGAGAATTGATTGACTCAACAATGGAGTGCCTTCGGTATACTTTACGTTATTATTTTTAGACTCCATTTTACGACCATTTAAACTTTTTAAATAACATTCATCTTTCTAGAACTACCTTTGTCTAGATAGTATGGATAGAGATAGAGAGATGGATAGAGCGTGGTGGCCCAGGGGCATAGACGCCGACTTTCAATCTGAAGGTTGCTGGTTCAAACCCATACGAGCACCAATGAGTTTTTTCACTTGAAAAATTTATGTGCGCAATACCACGTTCTCGAAACGGTGAAGGAAAACATCGTGTGGAAACCGGCATGTCTTAGAACTATAAATTCGAAGACATGTGATATCTACCAATCCGGATTGGGCTCCCGTGGTAGATCAGAGCTCATTCACTCTGAATTATCGAGAGTAGGCCGTTGTCCCTGCAGTGGGAACATTAGAGGCTGGTACGGAAGTATGGATAGTATTCCCTACACATATCCCCTGGGTGTTGCTAAAGGAGCAACCAAAAGTAGCAGTAGAACTTGTGCCAGGTTCGTCCGGAGAGGTACTGCCACCACACCTGGAAAATGCCGCCAAGCAGTAGTGCTCGCATTACTATGTTCCGGTGGAAGGGTGTGAGTGCCGTAGAAATCACAACGTATGATACGTCTCGGAAGATTGACGCACCAGGATGATTGCAACTCAGAGTAAGATCCAAATTTTATACTGAGTCGCATTACTGTCGTCATGGGCGGGGGTCGCCACTTACCAAGAGGTGGGCCCTCAGCTCGTTCCATCACATAGTACCAATAAAAAAAAACAGTAATCCACGAGCTACTTCATCTAACTCTAGATAGCCAAACTTCAAGTTGGCTAATGGTAGGCGACCGAACACCCACCTCGACCCCGCACCCCACCCAGCACGTGTGAGGTAACCACCAAACCATTAGTCTTTCCATACTTAAGAACTTTAGCAAGTTTGAAGATGTAACCATTAGATAATGGGCTGGGGTAAAGTAGATGTAACACTTTGTTGCGTAGGTGATATAGTTTGGAAGGTATGTATTCTATAGCAGGTCTAAATAAACCTTGAATTGGTATTGATTCCATGAATAGTTGATTTATTTAAAAAAAAATATCAATTAATCACTTATTTTGCGAGTTTTAAGGTGGATTTTTTGATAAAACTTCTGTTGGACTTGCTCAGAAATAAGCTTATTCGATTAAAATAATCAATCTTCCAAATTGGTCAACAATTGGCGAAGAAATAGCGTAACAGACATACAAAAATAAACTTACAGCTGAATTGAAAACTTCCTCCATTTTTGAAGTCGATTGATCTTATATAAAAAAATGCAGTGGAACATAGAACCTCGTCGTTTTGAAGTCGGTTAAAAGTGTTAAAAGCTACAGTAATTACAGTAGCGACCAGGCTGCAAACTGACCTCCAACGGTGGGACATTAGAAAGTTTGTTTTCCTCGACATTTGCGAACCATTCCTAACTTAAGTAATTTGCTTAGCGGAAGTCGTTACGCAACTTTTTCGAAACTGAAACTGCAAACAAAAACAACAGTATTTATTCGTTACATTAACAAAAAATGAATAGTTTGTTTGTCGAAACTCCGTAGTTTGAGATGAAACTCGGGGCACTTTATAACTGAGTTCAAAAATGAAGGAGGTTCTCAAATCCACTGTGTAATTTTGACAGGCTTTTTAAACAGTTGGTAGTAGCTCTGCCTGCTGCGCTATGGGTTCGATTCCCACCCTGGAGAACCAAATGTGTGATGAACATAAATGTGCGAAAGCTCGTAGCAAGCGATAGAGAGACACGATCGGTCTAAGCGTTCGTGTTGTGATGCATCTATCTCTCTTCCACTATCACGAAAAATTATAGTCCGTAAACCGACTTTACAGACAATCAATTTTTTTTATTGAGTCTAGAGTCTAGACAACTGGCGTACATGGGGGGAGCCGCTGCCCTACCATGAACAGTCTAAGCTGACGTACCAGTAACCCACGGTATCATAAGTAAACGACTAAATTTACCAACTTGAGTTGAGTCCCACGGTTGTTTCACCTCAAGCAGCGGAACTAAACTAAAGTTTTGAGATCACGATGACTAAGTCCCCGGGGCAGGCTGTGCTTTTGAACTAACTTCTAAACAAGTGTTGCGGACGTGTCCCAACTTGCTTATGACATTTGGATAAATTGCATCTCAAGCGCGCAGCTAGTTCACACAAAAAAAATAGGAATGTCCCGTATCCTATTTTTTTTGTGTGAAGTAGCTGCGCCCCTCTTTGTTACCCGCGGTTTTCTGAGATCAAAAGAAGCCTATTTATTAAGCCAGGATATAAGCTATTCTGGTACCAAATTTCATCTAAATCCGTTGAGCCGTTTGAGCGTGAAGGTGGAACAAACATAAACACACATACGTAAAAACTTTTGTCTTTATAATAAAGGTGTGAAGTGTGATACAGTTTGAGAAGAAATTTCTGGCCAGGTAACATGCGCATAATTATGTCAAATTGTCTTTTTCGTTTCAGTAATTATTCCTTTTTAACCTACCTCCTGACAGCACAGTTGTCTGCCTGCATAATAAAAGTATGTAAGTACTATGCCGAAAGGTAGAATACATTGATACTAATAATATTATTGACATCTTCTGTACTTACATATATTTCAAGCAATAATACTTTGACTTTGACTTTTAAAAGTTGTAGGCGATATAAAAGAAACTGCGTCTTTTGGTAACGGCAGGAGAGTATTGAAGGGTGCGATAGGAGATTTGAAACTAGTATCTTCGATGTACCGTGCCACACTGTCTCACGTTCGTTCGCTACGCGACATTCGTTCTTCCACTACCCTACGTTCAACATAAAATGAATCTCTGTTCGCATCCACCCTCAATACTCTTCTTATTTATTATTAAATAAAGTTGCCAACAGATGGCGGCACAAGTAGCAAAATGAAAATGAAA
Source organism: Aplocera efformata (assembly GCA_921293045.1). Lineage (NCBI taxonomy): Eukaryota > Metazoa > Arthropoda > Insecta > Lepidoptera > Geometridae > Aplocera > Aplocera efformata. The sequence continues at coordinate 8,008,801 of OV121060.1, forward strand.
AGTATCAATAAACATTACTCGATAAAAGTAGTTAAATAATATTACATACAAATATACAAAATAATTCAAGGACGTGTGTCGCCTACAATCCGCCCCCTTAGTGCTGACCTGAGCAGACAGAAGAATAAAATACAAAACAAAACATAGGTCAGATCAGCACTAACATTCCGTTGGTGTGAGTAGTGCGACACGCGTCACGGGACGGCGTACAATACCGGTACGGGTCCGCACATCGACTACTCGGACGCGGCCATCATCACCTGCATGGGTCGCGCTCACAACTCCGTGGCGCCAACAACCACGATCTAAATTTGGCTCAACAATAATAACATAATCTCCCTCTCGCAAAACTCTGCTTTTACTACCTATAAAACATACAGGAACATGTCCGTCGGCTCGAATAAAACACCAAAAAACTATTTGTACACCAAAACAAATGTAGGTACCACACATGATCAGCTGAGATATTGTTATCATTTAGTTCTCGAGCGTAACCATTTTCTAACAATTTACTTGTCTCTTTTTTATACCTACTAGCGTGGTTATAGCTTTTATGGAATTTATGCAACAATAACTGCTGACGAGAGTAGGCATTATTATATGAGTCAGGCATGATAAAATTATCTTTTTTAAACGGTAAACCTATCTGACGTGCTGTATTATCTAAGATATTCACAGCGCGAATATGATCTTTATTCTCACGACATACGGGTGAAATTCCTATTAGGTCAAAGTTGAAAGATTGTTTTAACAGGTCATTAAGTTCGCTAATTTTATGCACATCGTTATCTTGGGAGCGAGAGTGAGCGAGATGGAGTACATTATGTTCACTTACCCTGGAGGAGTGAGAGCGCCCCATCGCTCGGTGGTAGCCATGGATGGTCCATCCCAAGAGACATCGTGATGCGTACAGCGAGTTCCTGTCACCATGTACAACTTCTAGCGGAGCTATTAGGAAATAATTATCCTCACCGATTAGTAGCCGCGGCTTTACTCGATCTTTACAAATCAAATGTTTAATATGAGACAAATGCGTACTATTTACGTTATTTAAAACAGATAAATTCTGAGAACACAATTTCAACTGAGCACATTTACGTAACTTACAGTCATAACTTTTATTGTCCTGTCCCGTTATTTTTACTTTTACACTAGGTACTTCCGATTGATACACTTCTAAACCGAACGCATCTGTGAACTTCATAGCACTAGAACTTTCACAATGTAGTCCGAGGCTGTCTGCCAATTCAGAGTCGATCACCGACACTTCAGCGCCATCGTCCAGGAGTGCATGCGTATTCACAACACCTTTAGGTCCACGTAATTGAACCGCGATCACTTTCAACAGCGCGAATTCTTCCGTAGTCGTCGTGGTCGTGCTCGCGATGTCATTATCCCGAGCGATGTGCGATATTGACGCATCAGGTGCAGGTACAACGGGTCCCGGGTGCGGGGTCAAATTGTCAGCTGATTGTGACGTCATCTCGGGTCTCGTCCAGTGTAGCAGGCGGTGATGTGCCATGCCACAGTTATCGACGTCACACACAGGAGCGGGGCACGACTTATTATTGTGTCGCGCAGAGAGGCAACAATAACACAATTTGTGTATTTTTACATATCTCCATTTATCTCGGTGCATCACACGATTGTAGGCAAATTCCGTCCATCTTCCGATTAAAGTACTCGGCAATTTAGATATTACTGCTGCAGCGTGTTCGCGACATCGTAGGTAGTCATACTGGTCTAGGGCGCGTATTGTTGCCACGCAATTGTTGACTTTAACGGAGAAATGTATAAATTCTTGTTGATAATAAGTAGGTAACGATGGTAGCTTCCTCAATTGCATCGTTATGTTGCTAATGCAATCACCACTAAAAATTGGTAGTTCTCGTGGCGTGGCGAGGCGGCTCATCAGTCTATCCTCATGATGTGATGCAGACTGGGTCATCAGATCCTTCAACGTGTGAGGTAGTTGCTGGATGCTGTTGTCGTGCTGAACGGGTGAGGCACAGTTCGTGTCCAGCCACTTTTCTACATGATCGTACTCATTGGCGCTCGGTATGGACGATCGGGAAGAACATTTGCTGCCAGTAGATTCTTTGGGAGGACTATCATCAGTGTCCACGTGGTTACTGACCTCGGCGTCGACCTTGGCAAGGTCGGCTTGTAGCTTCTTGTCAATTAGTTCCATTTGAATTTTCGCTTTAGCTTCCGCGGCTTCCAATTCGAGTTGTTTACGACGTGCAATCGATGACGAAGTAGATTTCTTTGTACGAACGGTTGTTTTTGATGCGCACGTGGAATGTTGCGCAGTGCCACGCGGCGACATTTTGCACGGCACAGGGGTCGATACGTATCCTTCACCTCGCGGCGATGTAGGGCAATCGGAGCCACGAGGAAGAATAAATTTCTTGATCTCCTTCATAGGTGCACGCTCCAACTTATTGGCTTCCATGAGTTCAATCCGTTGACGGCGTGTGAGAACTTTCGATGGCGTCGTTACCGACATGAAGTGACGCAGTTCGTTCACTGTTCACTAATTTACGATTTGGTTTGAAAGGACCAGAACCACTGTAGGCGATATAAAAGAAACTGCGTCTTTTGGTAACGGCAGGAGAGTATTGAAGGGTGCGATAGGAGATTTGAAACTAGTATCTTCGATGTACCGTGCCACACTGTCTCACGTTCGTTCGCTACGCGACATTCGTTCTTCCACTACCCTACGTTCAACATAAAATGAATCTCTGTTCGCATCCACCCTCAATACTCTTCTTATTTATTATTAAATAAAGTTGCCAACAGATGGCGGCACAAGTAGCAAAATGAAAATGAAAAGTATCAATAAACATTACTCGATAAAAGTAGTTAAATAATATTACATACAAATATACAAAATAATTCAAGGACGTGTGTCGCCTACAAAAGTATTCTATCAGTTATCTAGTTCCCATAGTACAAGCTTAGTTTGGGGCTATGTCGTGATAAATAACGGGCATTATACACAATAATGTCCGTTATTTATCAACCAACTACCGGTTGGAGAAGAGGAAGTTATCAATTTGGTTTTATTTTTCCTTGTTACCTCAGATCTCCGTCATTTATATACCTATTTGAAATCTTTCTTTCGTTTGAAAGGATATGCGTTCAAATTAGTCCCATTAAAAATTATGGGACCAATTCAATACTTTTGTTGTTAAATCAAAATAACTGGAAAACATATGTCATTCAAGTAAACAAAATTGCGTATTTTGCTTTTCTATCGATTTGGATGTATCTTTTTTTAAATTATAGGGGTACCACCTGACACCACCACAGGGGTACCACAAATAAGGGACGAAAGTAACGAACTCGCTTTTTTCGAGTTCTTTTTTTAAATTTCGTAATTTCGCTTTTGTTATGGATTTAAAAGTATCTTTTTAAAATGATAGGATGTTCCTTCTGAGGACGAGAGATAAGAAATAAAAGTATAAAAGACGTTTCTTTTTTCGATTTTTGAATCATTCACTTTTATTCCTCTGCTCCCGGTGGAAACTAAATAGGATCACGATGGAATATGCTTCAAACGTCCAGTAATTTCCACAATGTCCGCCTATCATACTCGTGCATAGTCCCTTTCACAACAGTTATTGAATTGTCACTGCGACACCAATACACTTCTCGACAGAAAAACAGGCCCGGTGCTGTTTAAACTAGCACAAAGGTTTCGACCGCCAATAAAATATTTTAATACCGGACCCCATCGAGTAAAAAGGGCTTTGATTAACTACTGGAGTTTACTGGAGTAAAATAATCAAGCATATCAACTGTCTCAAACTGCAGGTAGGTATAACAGTCCGCGGAAGAGTATAACACCGTTCCCGTATCCCCAGCATAAAGGCGCCTAACAGGAACACCAGGGTGGTTTTAGTCGGATCACGCCCGACATAACCGCCCCGTCCTCCCCCGGATGGAGCGGTATACGTAGGTATTTCCACCCTGGCAAAAAAAGGTAGGTTACAGTATTCTTATTTCTAGTGCGTGAGATATTCTATTTTGGTGTCTCGAGACTGGCTTTCCTCAGGTATCTAAGCCATGATGATATTGTGGGTAAAATTAACCACATAAGATCAGGTGTGCTGTCAGTCAGCTAGATCCATCAATGACGCGACATAATAATCAAACAAAAAAACTTGTTTAGATATTCCATTAAAGGAAGTATGTTCTACATTTCGTTGCCAGCGAGTGTATACTGATTGAATACCGCATGCAGTGTGTTATGACGTCACAGCCTACGGTGTCCAACATGACAACGTATGTAGGGCATCGAATCTGCTACGGTAGGTGCTACGTGTACCGCAATCTACAATGCTTTTGTAGAATCTACGGTGCTACGATCGAATGCTACACCGCTACGAACATTTAAATGTAGGGTTAGGAATCTGCTACGCCGCTACGGATGTTAGATGAAATGAATTGAACGTGACAGATTATACAGTTCAGTCGGCAGCACTGTGGTCTTCGCTATAGGGTTTGGGTTCGATTCCCACCCAGTACAGTAATTTGTATGACAGGTTGTTCTGTCTGTAATATAATTACAAAAATATGATTCCGATAGTACAAGTTATGCTTAGTTTGAGGCTAAATGGCGTTTTGTGATAAATCTATGAATAATAATTCATTTACTTTGGGATCACACGTGAATTTCATTTTTAGAGATACGTCCCCTAAATTTTAACAAATTCGCTTTATATTAATTGCCACGTCCTCTCGATAGTATAACCTCACAGTTCTGTTGGAAGTAATTTACAGTCACTTATATTATTTTATTACTAGAACAGGAGAATTAATTCAAAAAGGAAATAAAAAAACTACCATCTTTTTTCAGACCTATATTTGGTGTGCGTAAATTATTATGCGTTACGCATCATCCTGCGGTGCTGAAACGAAAATCCTGAAATATAAAATTATATTAGTAATTAATTACAAGTATCCACTGTAATGGTGGTGGGCCTTATTCGTTTATGTGTCGTCACAATATTTGATGAAACTTCAATGGAATCATCTAGGAACTATTCAATTCCATTTAAAAAAAAATCACCCAATGTTCGCGATTGGTAAAGATAATAAACATACAAAAAGATAAAGATAATAAACATACATAATAAACATACAAAAAGAACTTTTCAGTCGAATTTATGTTCCTCCTTATTTTGAATGTACCGTACCAGCCTCTAATGTTCCCACTGCAGGGACACCGGCCTACTCTCGATAATTGAGAGTGAATGGGCTCTGATCTACCACGGGAGCCCAATCCGGATTGGTAGATGTCACATGTCGTCGAATTTTTGGTTCTAAGACATGCCGGTTTCCTCACGATGTTTTCCGTCACCGTTTCGAGAACGTGGTATTGCGCACATAAATTTTTTCAAGTGAAAAAACTCATTGGTGCACGTGTGGGTTTGAACCAGCAACCTTCAGATTGAAAGTTGGCGTCTATGCCCCTGGGCCACCACGCTCTTTTTGAATGTATGTATGTATATATTATTATGGGTTAATAAAAAAAAATATTATTCACTCTTGCAACACACTAAACTTCTTTATCGATGACAATCTCATATTTTATGCTGTTTAGGATGGAGTTTAGTCATGAATTTCTATAGGATCACATTTTCCAAATCGGTCCACAATTTACGGGGAACTGATGAACATACATTAGTACATACACGGAACAGAACGTCCGCATTTATGTCGGGTTTTAGTCGGTTAACAAAATTTGTACTCTTTCGTTTAAAATTAAATTCGAATTATCACAAAATGTATGTGACTTTATTTTATAAACTATAAGGCCAGTATACGCCAATATTTGTTTTATGTATGTTACCTGGGGATTTTTTAGAATAGTTCACCTTGATGACACCTTCGAAAAAAAGATTTAATCATTATGAGAAAATGTTTTCAGCAAAAATGTTTACTTCGTAATGATTCCGCCATCTTGGTAAGACTTGCGGTGACTGGTAAATAAAATAAATAATTATTGTACAATATAATATATTTCACACAGCGCTGTCTATCCCCTATCTAAACAAAGCTTGACTTATGCGAACCATGTTTGTCCATGTCACCTGCATCACAGGGAATCCTAGTGCAGGGGCATGTGTAGACGTTTTTATTAGTAAAGATATTTTATATAAAAGATACCGAAGAACTGGCAGCTACCTCAGACAAAGAATAAGTGTGGCTATTCAAAGGGGAAACTCTGCCAGTATCTTCGGAACCTTGCCTAAAGGGGACTTCTTTTAATAATATATTTTAGATATTATATTATATTTTTAAGGCATTAAGCTTTAAGATCATTGAATAAAAATATTTACCGTACGGATTAACTGAAAATATAAAAACAAAATATTTTACATATAACATTTTTTATCTATACAAATAAATGTCTGTATTTTACATATTATTTATCTATACAGATCGGTATGTCTGTTTGTAATGTCAAAAAAACTAAATTTTATTAAATTGAAAGTATAAAGGGTGTAACAATCTTTACAGGTTTTGTCAACCTGTTTGTTACATCTCTGGTTGGACCGGCTGGACCGATTTTGTCGGGACTTTCACCGGCAGATTGCTCATTTTACAAGAAGTAACTTAGGTTACTTTTATTTTAGAAAAATACTCAAGTAAATTATATTATTTATGTGCATACCATCAATGCCATCTATAATGACGTTTTCCGTTTTTTCAATCGCTGAAATTATGAAATTTAAAATAATATACAATAAAATTAATTTATTTCAGTAAGCATTATCTCATTGCACTATGAAATGTCAAAGGGTACGAAATAAAATTCACTAAAAAATAAATCAAGGTAAAATATTACCTGTAACTAAAAGTCACAACTTTTAATCACAGATACACCTCATACACCATGTTATCCTGTCCATTTGGTTGTCTGGAAGAAATCGCTTACTAGCGACCGCCCATTTTACTATTTGTTCTTATAAATAATTTTCAGTACATTTTGTAATTTGGTGTACAATAATCATAATCATCATAATAATCATTCATTTATTCACTGTAGGACACAATGGACACTTAGCTTCGTTAAACAACAGTTTTTGTAGCAGCTGTACATAGCCTTGTCAAAATGAGAAAATTTCTCTTCATCTAAAAATAATCAAATTGTATCTATCTAAATAATCAAATTGTATCTATCTATCTAATAATTTGATTAATAATGAATAAATGAAATAAAAAGAATGTCAAAGTTAATAAAAATAAAATAATAATAATAATAACAATTGATTATTTAAGCGGCTGTAGAGAGGCCTTGTCATGAAATAAACAATGTAAAGAAATATAAAATAAATACAATTCAATTTAATTTTAGGAAATATGTAGATTATGTGGCTGTAGAAAGGCCTTGTCAGACAAAACTTAATTTAAAAGAATAAAAAAAAAATAGGTATATATATTATATACACAAATGCGAGATAGGTGTTGACCAGGCGTATTAAAGGCGTAATAAAGTATTATCTATCTATCAAAATATATAATATTACAATAGTATACAAAAGTAATTTGTTAACCAATTAATAATAGTATTACAATAAAGTATTTGATATATTACAATATAATATAAATGTCAACAGTAACCCAAAACAGCTTTAATAATAACAAATACAGTTACACAACAAGTTTGTATGTATAATTCCCAAAATGCCCATTATGTTCTACACTTCCTTTTCCCGAAATGACCATACGTTGTAGCGCCTCTACGATTTAGAATGGGAATTCAGGAAATATTATAAATAAAATGGAAATTGGGTATTTCGGAAAAGAAAGGGTAAATGTTTGAATATATAAATAAAATATTTCACAAGTCTACAGGTCTGTTTATTGAGGGCTCTGTAGCTCCGTAACTTGTGAAGCTAACATATTTTGCATGATTTTAGGGACATACTATCGAAGCATGGAACCTTCGATATTTGTGGGTTCTGTCTCTGTGCCACATGTGATGCAGGGAATTATGGTGCATTACAAATATTGTTTTATAAATAGTTAATATATAATATATTCAACAATTGCAGGTTTATATCAATCTGAAAATATTGATTTTTTTATTTATTTCTTTTAATCGATAAAAGTAACGGGACGAGAGGACGGCCCACCTGAGTCGTGTTCTTGTTACCACTTGGTAACAAGAACACGACTTAGGTCCTTTCCGACGTAAGTATGGGAAGACTCGAGTCACATCGCGTTGCTCATGTCACCTGAGGCGGGGATAATGTCTCATGGGCATGTGATTTTACCGGCACCCACACCCACCGGAACAACAATGCAACACCTCTGCTTGGCGGGGCGAACTTTGAAAAAGTTCTACTGCTACTTTTTGTTGCTCCTTAGCACCACCCAGGGGGTATGTGTAGAAATTCAAAGATGCGAGCAACTGGACCCTCGAAAATATGTAAATTGGAAATTGATGTCCGAAGTTCTAAATAAATGGGTACCAGCATATTAACTCACATGATATGATGGGGCGAATTATGCCATCCAGTTGTGAGTGGTCATACTCCTTAATCAGTTTCGCGATGTATGATTTGAGGTCTTCTACCCATTCAGGTTCCGGTCGACCTAGAAGTCAGCAGTTATTTATAATCCAAGTTAGTAAAGTACCCCCTATGGGGGTCGGATAGGGTTTGGAAGGGCGTTGAGACAACTAGACAGCGGTGGCTTAATTGTAGTAGTCCTGCTTTCGCAGCGAGGGCCCCGGGTTCAATTCCCCGCCGGATACACTTTGTGTGGTTAGCATGAAGTTTGTTATTTAGTCTTGGGTGGTTGTGTAGTTTATTATTTGGTCTTGTTTAATGTAATATAGCTTTCCATTGGTGAAAGAATATTTCAATTCGATTTAGTGGTTTAGGCGTGAAAACTTAACAAACAAACAAATAAACTCACATTCGCATTTATAATATTAAGTTAGGATTCATCTCAAGTTATTGTAGGTGCTAAAGTTTCTTGGTTTTAAGTAGATAATGCAATCTTGGTAAGTAGATAATGCAATCTTATAAACCTGGTAAGAATCAATATTTTATAATAACTTCATGAATAATACAGCTACACCTGTGAGATAGTATTCAGGTAAAAGTTTTCACCTTTGCGTAATTGAGCCAGCTCAAACCTGACTGGTCTTCTAACTCGTAGTCCTGTTGATAAAAAAACGCCATTTAAAAAAAAACACAACTCTTTTTAAAAGAAGTTTCTGTATGACAAATTATCACGGTTAGTTTTATAACTTTTATTTACTCCTTAAATACAAAATAGAAAAAGCTTTTCAAAATAGAAAAAAATAATTGCGTAATTAATATTATATAAAAAAAAACAATTAAAATAAAATATAAACTTATAACTTAACCTAAACTAAAAAGTAAAAAAACGACTGCCTGCAGGCGGATATAGCTAAGATTTTAACAAGTGTTCTTTAAGAAAATCTTTAAAAAAGGTAATAATGTATTTGGAATTTTTAATAAACACATTTTTAAGATTTTAGTTTTAGGTTTGTTACCATTATGTTGTTATTATATGCTAATAAATTACCAAGTGCATTATAATACTATCAAAAGTGATTGTCAACATTATTTTACGCTGCCTTGTATTTACCAATTTAACAGAGTAACCTGGATAGGTTACTCTCACCTCGATCCTAAACACCTAAACACAATCAAAGTTTACCGTCGTTGAGGCAAGTTATCTTATCAAAGGAGATGATGTCACCTGGGATGTGATATCCCTCGTTAGCCTCTTGCTTCACTGCATCTGGAAACGAAATATGAATATCTCATTTAGAGCCGAGAGACTTTTCAATCGGACTACAACGAATAAAAAAAATTATGCCATAAAAAGAATTATCTAATATCAAATATAGTTTATTGAGGAACAAAGTAACTATGGATTACAAAAAGTATAGAAAAACGATGATGCCTGCAGAAGTATTAAAACTGTCGCAGATATCAACACCCACCCCCGTTACATGTGTTTGGTAGTTCCAGTTATGGTAACTAACTATACTTGAGATGTAAAGGAATAAATGAGTTTGAGTTGAGTTGATTAATATTTTTTCTTTTTGCTCGCGTCCGTGTACCCTTTGATTCCCTTCACGTACCCCCTGGGTTGTGCTAAAGGAGCAATCAAAATTAGCAGTAGAACTTGTGCCAAGTTTGTCCGGAGAGGTACTGCCACCACATCTGGAATCTGCCGCCAAGCAGTAGTGCTCGCATTACTGTGTTCCGGTGGAAGGGTGTAGGTGCCGGTGAAATCACATGCGCATGAGACGTATCATCCCCGTCTCGGGTGATGGACGCAGCAGGATGAATGCGACTCAGTAAAGATTTGGATCTCATACTGAGTCGCGCGCATTACTGTTGTCATGGGCGAGGGTCACCACTTACCATCAGGTAAGCCCTAAACTCGTTCCGTCATGCATTCACATAAAAAAAAATTACCTGCGATCATATCCTGGATGTCCATTCTTGCGTTCGCCATGCCTTTTTCGGAGATGATATTCCTTATATTGCTTCTCAGATTTGTCACCCATTCGGGTTCTTTACCGGTTGGCTCATTAACTTGTTAAAGAATAATAAATATTCGTTAATCTAAGCATAGCTTGTACCATGGGATACATATAAGTAATAACTACTTAAATAATATTTTTTTTAAATGGAAAAATAGGTTACTTATCATCCCTTTCTGTGGAGAGGTATCTATGTTGGACTCAGCTTGTAAAGCTGAGTGCCACTACCGACTAAAAACCCCATCATGCTATTCTCTTGCATACGACAGGGCTACGGGAATCGCAATAGAATATGTGGCGATTTATTATCTGCGAGATGTCCAATCCACAGTCTCGCACAGTCACGAAACGAGGTCTCTGATAATTCCATTTTGAGATTTTAGAATTCTGGTGCTATTATGATGTTGCTAATAAACCGTCGTATATCGATAAACGCATCAGTTTGATTTCCGACTCGGGAGGTCGTAAAATTGTCCCAAACATACATCCGCGGCCCCGTTAGCGAGCGGCCCGGGTCCTACCGATCCTGGAGGTATATAATCTGTCCATTCTTGCCTTCCGCTCTCTCAGATTGATGCCCAAATGATAGCTTTTCTCTGTATTATTTATCACATTCTAAATCAACGTTAACACACTCATACCTCTGCACTAGGATTCCCTGTGTCGCAGATGGCATGGACTAACACAGAAACACATAAGACAAACACCCAAGACCCGAGAACAAACTGTATGCTCACCACACAAAGTATTCCTCGGCCGGGAATCGAACCCGGAACCCCTCGCTTCGAAGGCAGGGTTACTACCTACTAAGCCACGGAGTCCAATTCAAAATCGCGTTAATCCTTTCTAAATAGTGAAGTTCTTTCAATAATACTCCATATTGTACTCAGTCACAAAACCTCTAAAATATTAACACCATAAAACACACAAACCACACATTGTCTCGGTTATGTCAGATTTAAACAATCTCGATATTTCATTCGGTTTTGTTTTACGTATCTATTCCTGAAAATATTATTTTGAGTGAATAAAATAATAAAATAAATAGTTATGTACTGTTCTCGTTTCCAGTGTCCTCGGTTCCCATCCGAAGTATAGGCTTCGATCCATAATTAAAGCCTGGAAATCAATGAACCTAGGTTAAATATTTTAAGAGGGTATGTAATATCTAGGTTAAATTATGCCAAAAATAATGTAACACCTAGATTACATTATTTACAAGGGTTCATGTCAAGTCTGTAGGTGAGAACTGTCTAAGATCACAAGTACTGGTGAGTTAGAAGCAACCAAAAGTAGCAGAAGAACTAGTGCCAAGTTTATAGGGAAGAGTAGCACTGCCAATACTTATTATATAATATTTATTGCAGCGTTTACTAGTATAGTAGTAATAGGGTATTCGCTCGCTCAATATTTTTTGTGTAAAAAGATTATTTTTGCGTTTTTTTACAAGAAATACTAAAATTAAACAGCAAAATTCTATCTAAACAGAAAATTTCACCAAATCGTTAGAGCCGTTTATAAATATACAAAATTAGGGAACTAATGAAATGCAATGATGTAATTTACAATTCACGTTAAAAAAAATCTAATCAGCAAAAAAAAGAAAAAAAAAGAAATCTACCTTAAAAGTAACATTTTATATTTATTATATTGTAGCATTAGATGTTGATGTTGAAGTTGCTGTGGTAGAAAGCTGTGCTATGAAGTTGTTTCTGGTATAAACGACGTGACGTGAATCGATGCAACTTGGCCTTCGTAAGTAGAATACATAAGTATTGCTGTTTACGGTCGGCGGTAACCACTTAGCTAGAAGTGATCTGTTAGCTCCCGTCACTTTACATAAATGGAAAAGTATTCGTTTCTGAATCTCCACAGCAGACGCTGTAACAGTGTTGCCAACAACCCACAGTACCTAAGTTTACGGTAGATTTATGAGTTTGACTGGTTGACACCCTTAAGCGGGACTAAATCCCCCACTATTCCCTTATCCCCCATTAAAAATATGAATTAGAAGCTAGTTAAGTATATTAGGTACTGATAGGGTACTTACTCGATCGAAAGCTGGGATCTTGAAATGCGAAACAAAATGTTGACTGAAAAGTCACGACAAATTAGATTATTAGTGAGTTATAATTAATAAACTGGCCATATTTTGTCACAATTAACCCTAATGCAGACAAAACTTGCGAACGTACTAACTCGGACATTGGCAGAATTTGTGTGGAACAAATCACGCAAAAGGCCAAAAATAAGAAGAGAGAGAAGAGTTATAACTAAAAGACTGGCCTCACACCTCAGTCGGTAGTAGCTCTGCCTTCTGCGCTTCATTTATTCTCAATCCAGGCCTCTGGTCAAAGGTGCCTAGCGGTATTTTTTTAGCTTTACACCGTATCCGTACCAGCCTCTAACCTTTCCACTGCAGGGACACCGGCCTACTCTCGATAATTGAGAATGGGCTCTGATCCCAATCCGGATTGGTAGATGTAGCTTCGTCATGATCTATTTCTTTACCGGCTGTAGCTAACTAAAACATCGAACCCACGACCCGAGGAAGACGACAAAAAAGGAGGCTTAAAAAATAAATCTTACCGTTGCTAACGTCAAAATTAATTTTATCATAATGAAAACACCATATGTGGACAAAACCTTCTACGCCAAGAATCGTAAAGCAGAAAATAATTATGAAGCCAATCAAATGTTTTAATGGAATTTCAATACAGCTAACTTTTAATGAGATATAGCTAGTTTAGTAAGGGAATATGTAAAAACAACTCATTGATTTATAAATATACCGATTCACATATTTTCTTAAGTTTATGGGCGCAAGGAATACTTCCTTGGACCAAGTAGGTAAAATTCCTTGGACAAATTTCCTTAGAAATATCATAGCAAATTCATAATTAGCAGTGTGTTGTGTTAAAACATACGAGTTATGTTACACACAATATGACTTGGGAATCAGCTGATGATCTTCAAACGCCAGAACAGATCTTCATGGATTATACCTAGGAACCATCTCGATGACGTCAGCTTTCAAACAGAAAAAACTCATCAAAATTGCTTCCCATCCAAATCCCAGGTTACTTGTATTCAATATTTTAGCTAAATCCTAAACTTGTTTTGAGGTACGTAGGTGAGTACCCTCAGAATCCCTACACGTGTCCCCCGGGTGGTGCGAGTGGAGCAACCCCAAGTAGCAGTAGAACATGCCAAGTTCGTCAAAAGAAATACCGCCAACCGCACTCGCATTGCGTGTTCCGGTGGAAGGGTCTGGGTGCCGGTGAAATAACAGGCGCATGTTACACCTCCGCCTGAGACTTATGCGCACAATATAATGCGAGTTGTCTTGGTCTTTTTTAACAATATTGGATTAATTCCTATAATATTAATTAGCCTCGATCCCATGGTCAAATTATAAGCGGTATAACATTTATAATCATTTATTCCAACAAAAACATTACAAAATTCCTTAGAAACTAAATAAAAATACATTCATTTAAAACATAAAAATTCAGAAAAAAAAATGTATTTCTTTTAAGCACTCATACTACTTTAAAGGGCAATTTACATATTTACAAATATTAGTTTATTAAAATAAACGAACACTGAACCTACCATCAACATCAGATACCAAATTTTTATTAACTAAAATGCTAAAATTACTTTTATATTAATTACGTAACAGCGATAATGAGGGCTTTTAATTAAATATTTAAGAATATAATTAATACCGGCTGGTACAAAAAAGGCCACAGGGTTTTGCGACACGCTTTCAGCATGCCAACTATAGTTTCTACCTAATAAGGTACTGATAGTCAATTTTGTACAATTATTTAGTTGTACTTTTGTACAATTATTTAGTTGAACTTTTGTACAATTATTTAGTTGCACTTTTGTACAATTATTTAGTTGTCTTTTTGTACAATTATTTAGTGGTCCTTTTGTACAATTATTGAAAGTATTGTATAGCTTTAATTTGACAATTATTTCTGCAATAAAAAAATAGCAATTCATTAATTAGGAAATTCCTTTCCCAAATTCCGTACAGATCTGAAGCAATTAATATTGCGCGTTTGGTTTTAATATAATACATACGTATATAATTTCTAAACATTAAGTGTAAATATTGTTCGGCTAGATTTCCCTGTCACTACAGAAAATAGAATTGCCGTGTCTGTAAATTTTTTAATGTCCATGACTAAGAGCGCAATTTTTTTTTAACGAACCTTGTTCTGGCAATTACAAGCACAACAAAAAAAGAATTAGCCAAGTAGGTTTAGCCGCTCTGAACAAGCGCTTACATACATTCGGCAATTGATTTTTGTATATAGATAAAAATCCCCTAATATAGTCATGTTCACCAGCTACGTGTGTATGTGTGTGTGTGTGTGTGTGTGTATAAGCTTGTTCCACCTCCACGCTCAAACGGTTCAACATATTTGGATGAAATTAGGTACCAGGATACCTTATACCCTGGATTAACAAATATATTCCTGACTATGTAAAGTGTGATATAAGAGATAAAGATTTATTTGAGCATCTTAGAAAAACATATTATATATTGTAATATTCGTACCATTATATAATCCTAATAAAATTGTTTCTACCCATTTCCATTAGAATTTGAAGTTATTCAACAGATGTGACTCAAACTTATAATATTTAAGGAGGCTCTCTTAAAAAAAACGTGATTTTTAGGATATATTTCCATACGAATAAACTAGATGGCGCCACTTGTATTTAACTCGCGCCATCGTTGCGTTTCGGTGACTGGCAACCGCTCGAATGGCACGGAACCCTTCGTGCGCGAGTCGACTCGCACTTGGCCGGTTTTTTAGCGTACCAGCCCACGCCGGGTGTAGTGATGGAGCCCTGACATCTCACGTCACTGATGCACCTCAGGTGTCACAGTGAGGGTGATCTTCTGGCGCCCCCTGACGGCGTCGATGCGCAAGCTCCCGCTGGTGTTCTCGAGCAGCGCGTAGATGTCGGTGGCGGTGTGCACCGGATTGCCATTGATGCTCGTCACTATGTCCCCAGGCTGGAGGCCTCCGCTGGAAAGAGTTTGAAAATCTAATAAACTGGCTTCCATGACCTCCAATGTTCCCTCTGCAGGGCACCGGCCTGCTCTTGTTAATTGAGAGTGAATTGGCTTTGGTCTACCACGGGAACCACGGATTAGTGAGTCGACGTTCGTGAAGGTTCCGTGCTACTGAATGTATTTTCAGGGTCAGGTGCCCCTGTACCTGTAAAGGACTGTACCATGACTCCGTGGCTTAGGGGTCCCGGGTTCAATTCCTAGCCGGGCACACTTTGTGTGGTGAGCATGAAATGTTTTCTCGGGTCTTGGGTGTTTGTCTTGTGTTCCTAAGTTTGTCCATGCCATCTGCGACACAGGAAATCTCCTGTTCTCCTGGATGAGAAGAATCGAGTCGCACTGCGTTGCGCCCGTCACCCCGAGACGGGTTGTAACGTGTAATGACCCTGTAATATCACCACAACCCGTCCCATTATTGCAAAAAAAAAAAAACACGTGTGTACTTACTTGTACGCCGGTGATCCAATAATTACTTTCCATACAAGAATTCCGTGCTCGATATCAGTTGGCAACTGAAAGCAATCATATATTCTTATTTATTATCTGTTTGGATATCTTTAATTCTCTAACTTTATCCCTAGTTTAATATGTGCATTTGGGATGTTAAATACATCCCAAAAATTCTGCACGGGCGGAACTTGAACGTTGACTTTACCGTAGCGTTTCAAGGTCAATAATTTTAGCAGATTTTAAGTTATGGAGGTACGTTTCATAACTTTTTTCAAGAGAGTAACATAGGTACAAGCTATGCTTAATTTGGGCTAGATGGCGCTGTATGAAATTACCATAATATTTATTTACTAAATAGAATATTTTATGATTAATCTTACTTCTTACTTATATTATAAAGGCGAAAGTTTACATGTATGTGTGTGTGTATGTTTGTACCACCTCCACGCTCGAACGGCTCAACGGATTTGGATGAAATTTGGTACCGGGATAGCTTATATCCTGGATCCAACACATACTTTTGATCCTGGAAAACTGCGGGTAACACCGCGGGGCGGGCGCAGCTAATAGTTCATAAAGCTCTTCAGTTTTGTGAGTAGTTCAACATGCTCACCTCAGGATTTCTCATCCGGAGTTCCATCAGGATGTTTGGAGTCAGAGATAGCATCGTGATGCCCAAGTAGCGCCGCGAAACACGCGGAGATTTCGTTTTCCCTGAAGAATTAAAAATATGATTAATTAAGTTATATACTCGCCGGTCTAATCTGGGAGACAATGTTGCTCGCGTCCGAAAATACCCTCAGAGTCCCTCGAGGACACGTGTCCCCCGGGCGGCACGGCAGGAGTGTCCCAAAGTAGCAGAAGACCTTGTACGTAGAAGAAGAACAAGGTTCAAGGTTCCTAGATGGACTGTAATTTGTTGCGCGATATCTTTGTAAAATTCTAAGGTGATGTTTATTACCATTAATAAAAGAAAACACACCAATATGGGCTAAAGACAAGCGATTTTATGTTGTTATAAGATTATTGGGCAAACTTGTCCACCAAAGACGCTAGCTATTTTGACAAAGGCGCCATCTTGTCTGAATAGGGCGCTAGTTTTGCTACCAAAGGCGCCATCTTGCCTGAATAGGGCGCTAGTTTTGCTACCAAAGGCGCCATCTTGCCTGAATAGGGCGCTAGTTTTGCTACCAAAGGCGCCATCTTGTCTGAATAGGGCGCTAGTTTTGCTACCAAAGGCGCCATCTTGTCTGAATAGGGCGCTAGTTTTGCTACCAAAGGCGACAACTTGCCTAACAAGGGCGCTATATTGACTAGCAAGGCGCTAGCTAATAAGGTGCCAGCTCACCTTAAAAAGGCGTTAGCTTGTCTAACAAGATGCTAGCTCGCCTGACAACAGCGTTAGCTTGTAATAATAACGGTAGCTTAACTAAAAAGAGCTGGTAACAGAAGCTAATATTTAATATGAACTTTAACTCACGTTTAGCCAGGAACTCCTTGACGTAGTCTATGGGTATCGCGAAAGATATCCCGGAGGTGACCTTCATACTGTTGATGCCGATGGCTTCCCCGTCCAGGTTGACGAGGGGGCCCCCGCTGTTGCCGAACGTGATGGGGGCGTCCGTCTGTATGTACACCATGTCTTTACCTGATGTTCACAATCTTTCATCAGGCAGGAAATGGCAACATGTACCGATTGGAAATCGGAGATGAAGGTTTTGGGAAGTGGCTTCACCTTGCCTACTGAGGCAAACTCAAACTCAAACTAATTTATTCCATTAGATCTCAAGTATCGTTTGGCAATCGCAGTCATATAACGTTTGGCGAGCAACTGAATCCAGTTTCTCGCGTCTGCAGGTGAGTACTGTTTAAATTCCTACAAATACCTCCTGGGTGGTGATAAAGTACAAATTAGTACAAACAGTACAATTTGTGCCAAGCTCATCCGGAGAAGTACTGTCTCCACGTCTAACAATCTGCCGCCAAGCAGTACTGTGTAAGGAGTAACTTACTTTTATTTAAGAAAAATTAATTTTATGCTACAAATATTACTTCCACTTTGAGTCGCTAGTAGGAACAACTAGTATATTATATATGTTTGACTAGCCGCGCTCCGCGCTTTGCCTGGATAAAAATTAGCCTATGTGTAAATCCAGGATATAAGCTATCCTGATACCAAACTTTATTGTGAAGGTGGAACAAACATACATACATACTTTAGCCTTTATAATATAAGTAAGATTACCTCTTAGTCCCAACTCTTCGCTGCCCCTCTGAGTGGAGCTGACCACTCCGGCTGTGACGGTGTTGCTCAGCGCTAGGGGACTTCCCATTGCCACCACCTAAATAAACCAACCACCAATTTAAAAAATTAACAAACCGATTTGTATTGTTTCATCCTTATTTTTCTTGGTTAGGGGCGAAAATTCACCATGTTTTGTTTCCTATAGGAAAAAAAAAATCATACTCATCGCTAACCAACTTTGCGATATTTTCTCCAATTGCTAGAATCATTCCTAACATTTTATGTATGTTACATTATGTAACAAACATAAAAAAAATCGACAACCGAATCGAAAACATCCCCTTAACTTTTTGTGTCATATTTTTTTAATTTTGACATATTAACAATAGCATATTGACAACCACTAAGGTTGACTACAATACTATTATGAATCTTAACCATTATATGTATTTAATAACAGACAACAGATAGCAGATGTGAGATAGGTAATAGGTTAAATATTCAATAATGTAAGTGCTTAAGATAATCACAGGCAAATTGGTTACGTAGTTTTGAACTAGGTAATAATTAAATAACTATATCTTTATATATGTATGATCTAAAAATTCTCATGGTAAACTGTATTCGCTATTCCTTATGGTGGAGTCAATCTCTTAAGAGCTTGTAGCATTTTGTAGCGAGATTAAGGACTTTCACTGGACGATAGCTGAAGCTATCCTAAGAAATAACTTACGATGAGACAATAAAAAGGGCCTCACGCAAATAAAAAAAATGCCACTTGGACAAAGTCAAATAGTAAGCAGGTAGCAGTATATTGTTGTACAAACCCACTCGCCAGGTTGCAGGTCTGCCGATGACCCAAGCTTCATGATAGGCAGCCCCGTCACAGGTATCCTCAGGGTAGCCAGGTCTGATTTCATGTCTACATCTTCAACAAAACCCGTGTGGATGGAACCATCCTGAAACATCATGGGGCAGTTTATTATAAATAAATTAATAATACATATATGCAGACACCGCTATCAAGCTAAAAATAAAGCATAGCTTGTACTACAAACCCGCTGATATAAGCCACATAATACACCCAATCATAGAACAGCAATAAAAAAATCAAAATTATTTACACAATCTAATTTCGTTGATGGAATTTTTGTTTTGACTGGTAATATGAATTAAAGATATTCAAATCAAATTTTAATAGAAATCCACATATACCTGGAAAATCATTGAGACCAATATATTGAACCTTTATGGATCTAGCCATATGACATTAATCAATTAAATAAACTATGTGACAATAAAATCTGTGGTGTATTTGAGATGAAATGTCCACATCTTTCAACCAAAACACAGCAATACTGGTGCACCACTGTTTGGCGATAGATTACCAGGTGTAGAGGCAGTACTTTTACAGGCAAACTTTACACACATTTAACTGCTTCTTTTTGTTATACCTTTCGCCCCACCCAGGGGTAGATGTAGGACTTAAAGGGTTCTATGGTAGGTTAAGGCCCATACTCTCTCACTAGTCAAAAGTAGACAGTGTTCCTGCAGTAGGTACATTAAGAGGCTGGCATTGAATCAAACAATATTTATATTGTATAGTGGGAATTATATTAATACCAAATTGTTACCAATAGTTTCATGATATTTCATAAATATTACTTCAGGCGAAATCCAAAAATCGATTAGTGATTGCACAACATATTTGTCGACTTACCAGTAGCCGCACATTGACGATGGCGTTAGGCTTGTTCACCACAACGTGAGCATTCGTAAGTATAAGCCCATCCTCCTTCACTATGAACCCAGAACCATTTGAAAGGGTTACAGGTTGCCCAGTAAACAAATCCAATCTTCTGGCGTCCTTGATCTCGATGTACACTACTGAAGGCGCAGAAACAGTCACGACATCCGCAATAAAGTTAAACTGTTTCCTTCTACCTTTAAGGTCTTTCACAACAGTCGCAGCGCTTAATTTTTCCCTAAAATTAACGTAACCTATGAGCCCGGCGGCAACAGCGAAGATTCCACTAAAATAATAAGTTTTCTCATAACCACTGTCACTGTTTTGCCTGTGAAATGACGGGGTTATTCGGGAAACACATCTGTAATTAACATATTGCACAGGTTTTAGTTTGCAAAAGCCAGATAATCTTGAAAATAGCATTGTTTTGCTGTGTTGATTACATTACATTAACCAAAAAAGAGATTTGAAGGCAAGTGTCAAATTGAAATTGACAAATGCAAAAATCTTTAGTGCTGTGCAAAAATAAGTGTTTGCAAGTTATTTATTAACGTTATTCATTTTCAACACAGATACATTATATGGAATAATCATTCGTTCAATCGGTTTTTCTGGGTAAATTTTTGGTTTATCGTTCTACGTATAATTTGTGAGTTCAAAGCAAGAAAGTAATTTAACTCATGTAATTTACTGTTTTAAATTCCCTTACTAAGCACCCAGAATAAAAAAATAGCAGGATAAATACTACTACTAAGTACTACTATTAGTAAGATAGTACTAGTATACTAAATACTATTTAATCTTAAGACAAACAAACTCCATCCGGGTGAACTGGGTTACGAAAATAGAATTATCAGTTTAATAAAAGAATATAACTTTTATTATGAAAATTATATTTTTAGCAGGATTATAAAAGTGTAAATTCTTAAAATAAGTTTTTAAGTAGTAATTAGGTATAATCATACACATCTATGTAGGTATTAACTATTCTTTATAATGTACAAATAAAATAAGTAGGAACTAAGACTACCTACATAACTTAGATATAATATAGGTACAGAAACAAATTGCCTATCGGACAAAAATATATTTAAGTATACAAAAACATATTACTTAACCTCTAAACATAATTATAACTAGTTTAACTAGGAATGATCCCATCTAAAAACTCATCATTACTGTAAATACCTAATAAATTCGCTGCAAATTGGTCAATTTCAGATCAGCGTGAACATTTGGCACAATCAGATCATACAAAGTTTTATACCCCACTGCATCTAGCTATATGTAATATAGTATAATTTAATTACATTGACAAATTCCAAGTTACTTAGATTGTCTCATACTATTTGATACAATTAACTCCAATTCTTCCACGCGTCGCACCCACACCACATACCGTTTTGATCTCCATTAAACTTTGTATCACCGTTTACTTTACAATCAATGCCATTGATCTTATTGACAGAATCAACATTGGCAGTTCCATTGGCCATATGCCCCTCATTGGTACGAGATCCATTGGTCATATTGCCAGCCGCATCACTCCCGTTGGTATCTCCGGGTGCGTTCGCGCAGGCCTGCGGTGTGTAGGTGTAGAAGACCTGGCAGAGCGCCGTGTCGTCTCGCGGCAGGCTGTAGTGGACTTGCCGCGCGGCGAGCCAGGCGGCCCCCATGGCGCTGGACACTCGGAGTTTCACCAGCTCTAGTTCTGAACTTACCTGTAAATTAATGAAATCTTAATGTTTCTTGCTCTAAAATTTTAATTAATTTAAAATTTCTGAAGACAAGGAGTGGAATTCGCTGCCTGCGTGTCTTTTTCCCGAGCAGTACAATTTGGGTATGTTCAATAGAAGAGTGAATATGTATTATCTAGGCCAGCGTGTTACATCTTCGACCGCATCGTCACTTACCATCAGATGAGATAGCGGACAAACGATGGCCTATAATGAATTTAAAAAAAAAAAAAAAAAACACTTTCTTTAGACGCCGTAATCACTCAATCCTATCGTACATTGATATATTTATTATAAAATAATTATAGTCAAGTTAAATATTATACGAGTAGTTTTATTTTTAATTTATTATCCAAATAGCTTTTTTGTAATTAAGTAAATTAAATTAAATGTTGCTTATTATAAAATCATCTATCAGCTAGTGAAAGTCCCGTTAAAATAGGTCCAGTCGTTTCGCAGATTAGTCAAAACAACGACAGACAGACAAAAAATGTAAGTATTTCTATTATTAATAATGTATTTACTTTCAAATGCATTTAGTAAAAAGCTGTTCGTTTGACATTGCAAATAGACATTTCAATTTTATTTAATTGTACAGATGATAGTAAGTAACTATTCCGAAATAAAATGGCCATATTTTGTTATTAACCCAAATGCAGAAAAAACTTGCGAAAGTACATTAACTCGGACATTGGGAGAATTTGTGTGGATTAAGACACAAAAGGTGTAAAGATATAAGCCATAAAAGGTATAAGGTGAGACATACTTTCCTAACGGCGAGCTCGTGGAGGAACCCTTGCTTCAGCAGCTCCCAGCTGTTCCACACGGAGCCGACGCACACCACCCTGATCCTGGCAGAGGGGGCCCTCCCCTCCAGCGCCGCCACGTGCGCCCCGAGCGAGCACCCCGCGCACGAGAATATGTGCCGGGCCAAGTCGTCGCCGGAGTACGCCAATTTTGATAACTTCAGGGTTAACGCTGGAAGGAAATACGTAAGTTTTTTAGTATAAATTATTTCTTTGCAATTTCACTGTATGGGATGCAGTATCTTGGGAGACACGTATCACATAATAATTTTAATTATTATTTTTGAGTATTTTACTGTTTGTTTTTAATGAACAATTTTAATTTTGTATTTTGTTAATTAGTACACTAATTAACAAAATACAAAATTAAAATTGAATATTATAAAATTCTTATTTATTTAATTAGCAGTCTAAACCGTGCTAATTAAATAAATAAGAAACATACTGCGTTTCAAAACACAAATGTTTTTCCTGTTTGGGAATTGATCCCATAACCATAGCGCAGAAGGCAGAGCTACCAACTCAGCTGTGAGGGCAGTAGAGTAGTTGTGAGGATGTAGATAATGTAATGGTACAAAAGATAAAATTGTAATGTAATGTAACAATGAGCGATTCATTAGTCACTTCACTAAAATATGTAACAAGAATTAAATATTGTACAATGGCTAATATCGATTTGAAAGTTACTTAATTTTTTTTGTTTCTTTTAATTTTACTTTGTTTGACTTTAATCCCATTACCTTTTCATCATTATTTAATCCCATTACCTTTTCATCATTATTTAATCCCATTACCTTTTCATCATTATTTATAATTAAATGTATTCTTGATTTTTATTAAATTTCTTTATTTTTTTTATTTGATTGTAATTACTAATTTGTGTGTTTGTTAAGTAGAACGTTCAAAATTGCACTTATGTGTCTAATTGACGAAATAAATGACTGATACACTGATAAACACACAACAAAAATTAAGACGTTACTTTTTTATACTTTTATGAAGTTGGCTAAATAACCGTAAAGCTCTACCAACCCCTTTTTTTGTTGACTGAGGGGTATCTGCTACAAATACACCGGTTGCCCTGGGGGGACAACCGAGTTATGTGGTACTTTTACCCGAACTAAACCCTCCGGTGGCCGATCTCTGCGCATTCGAGGGTCTCTGGGCTCGCCAAAGGAACTTCACCAGTGACCCTCTCGCACGTTGCCATGAGGCCCGTTCCCGGGGAAGGGTGTAAAGAGCCCCTCCCCGACTCCGCGTACCCTGCACGCCACAGTGCAGGGCAGCCTTCCCTAGACCCCAGCACAGCAGCCGGAGCCAAGCTGTAACGACCCAAACCAACACGTACCAGCAAACTTGGACTTGTCGAAGCATTTGTAAGCGTGGGGCAGCAGGTCGTCCCTGTTGTGGACCGAGAAGTGGTCCTTGATCAGGTCCCAGACGCGGTGGATGGGGTGCGGGCTGGTCTGCAGGCCGTCGATCTCGTCGAACACCGCCTTCACGGCTCGGTGGGCTATCCAATAAGCTGAAAATATCAACATACAATATGAAACAAAAGTGGCTGATATTAAAAAAACGACAATACTTTCTTCACTTATTTCTCGCTAGGGGAACACCCTACAATTTTAAAAATAAACATTCTAATCGGTATACAACGTGCGAAGAAAGCCGGAAAGCAAGTCACAGGAAAGCGAAATACGTAATTTCGTTTGCTTGATTAGCCCATTAGCCCGATTTTGATTAAATTTCTATTTCTATTCTATTTATATTTCTCTATCTAAAAGCATATCCATTCCAATAAAAAATAATTTTGTAAATCGGTTGGTAAATGACGGACAAAAAAAAGTAACAATATAAAAGAAACATATACCTGGTCGATGCGATAACCTCCTCTGGAAGTCGGTTAAAAATATACAGTAACATGGCCCATAACCTGAAATACCTAATTCTACAGGGCTAATAGTATTATAGAAACTCAACTTAAAATATTACTATGAACAACTCACCACCACCCTCATCCCCTAGCAAGTGGCCCCATCCTCCACAACCATGTTTTGCACCATCTGCGGTCAGCAGCAGAGCGTTTGATCCCGTACCTGGAAATTTAACGTAATAGTTTGGAAATCTCTCAATAGTTAACCTTCGCCCTTATGGCGACAGCAATACGACTTAGGTCCTCCTTGACCGAAGTATGGGAAGACCCAAATCGCTTCCCTGTTGCGTCCGCATCCGAACGGGGATGTTACGTCTTATGCGGTTGTGATTTAACCGGCACCCACACCCTTTCATCGGAACACAGCAATGCGAGCTAAATTAATGTCGCTGTTGTCGTGTTTCTCCGCTAACTCCAAGCAACGGATTTTGATACAGTTTTCAAAATTCGAAATTTGATACGAAATTATATTACGACATACATCGCACACAATACTACCGTGCGAAGCCGGGGCGGGCGCTTATCAAAATTATATTTCGGTATGTAAAAATGTATGTTACTTTTCATAACTCTATCAATCAAAACACGGGTAGAATCGAAAGATGCATTTGTATCATGATATTAATGCATAAGCACCTAAATAATTTCATAATCAAGGGTGATTGCGTACATGTAGTTTTTTTTTTAATTATTAGTATCGAACCATTCATTTAGAAGTTACGAAGGATATAAAAGTTTAAAAGTAAGAAAAATGTCGCGGTGTGAGCGAGCGTTATCTGGATGGCATGTTTTTACTATTGTACTTATTTTGGTTAAAAAAACCAAGGTGTGGGACCAATCTGATAGTATATCCTCTCTAATAAATAAATAACTTAAAATCAGTTGATAAACAAACGATGAAAACTAATTATTTTGCCTACATTGTAGCTCCAGAGGTAAAATAAAAAAAATATTTTGTAGTTAAATTCTAAGATCTCATTGTAAAAGAACTATTTTAAGTTTTATAAGAATAAATGTCTTTAAACCCATGACGGAGATCTGAGGTAACAAAAACAAACAGAATTGAAACCCTTTGCAAGTTCACTGAAAATAAATCTATACTATTCTCAAATAACATTAAACCTTAGTTCAATATCAACGGATAACACTAATGTTTTGTGTCTATCAATAAAATATGCAAGAAAATAGTCAACATCGCACTAGCGACACGATTGAAGAGAAAGTAGGAAACATCGGATAGGTACAGTCAGTTAACCGTTAGGTATTGGATGCATTATCGTCCATTGCCTCCGCTAGCACGGCGGAACTGCGCAGTTATGAGCAAATTCAAGACTATTTCAGTTCTTTTTTGTGAATTATTGACGAAACGAGCTGAGGGCCCAACTCGCTCCAGCTAAGCTAGTGGTGGCGAAGTGGGTCATACGTCTCATGCGCATATGATTTCATCGGCACAAACACCCTTCCACCGGAACACAGTAATGCGAGCACTACTGCTTGTCCGTAGATTCCCGGTCCGCAGAACTTGTGCCAAGTTCTACTGCCACCACACCACACAAAACTATATTCTAACGCAAGTAGATACATAATTTTAGTTCTATAATCTTTGGAGCCAAGTTCAGATACTATGAACTCGAAACAATCCGCCGTATAGCTTACAATGAGACCATAATTTATGCGGTCATTGATAAAGTCTCTTCACCTACAACGAACATGCATCATCATTATTTACATCACTCAGCCTCCTCAGGGCGAGAGGCTATCTGAAGACCTAATTGAATGACCTTAATTCTGTGACCTAGTTTCAGAATGTTTTCAATTGTGATTAGTTGGTACAATAAAAAGTCAACTATCGCAGGAAAATATTCGCATTATGTTAAATATCTGCGAATGTTCTACAAACTATTCCACAGCGAGATTTAGTATAAAAAATTTCGACCAATGATAATTGACGGAATAAAAAATATCCAAAAACCAACTTTAATCCTTTCATCTTTTATTTCTACCAGCCATTTTACAAAGAAACGTCTAAATCGGTATACAATGAGCGAAGAAAAAAGTCACAGGAGAGCAAAATACGCAATTACGTTTATTTGGATGACATATTTTTTCCAGTTATTTTGATTTAAAAACCAAATTATTGAACCGACTTTGATGATTTTTTTATGGGACATATCTGAAAGTATATCCTTTCAAATAAATAATAGTTATAATTAGATTATTATAGTTTCGTTAGTGGGATAACAAACATACAAGAAAATAAAACCGAATTGCTTCCTGTTGAAAATAGGTGCTAATTTAGTTTTCAAAGCCACAAAATAGCGTCACAAATTTATAATTTAATAATATCTGGTTATATATTTACAATATGCTGCCTACTAGCGATTCATATAACAGAAGTATATCCAACGTTAAATTACAGCTGTTTATGTTAACTCATTAATTACAAACCTACGAACTTCCATTAAACCTTGTTTGACGTTAGAAATCTCGTATATCGAGACTATCAGTGAATTAACATAAATGTTTAGCAGATATTACCGGCAGTAGAGTCAAGGTCACACGTGTTGACTTGCATTTGATAACGGTATACCAGGAGTATACACCGACTTGATTAGATCCAAGATCTACTGTTTACTGACGAAATTCTGTGCTATCTACCAATTAAATATTTAGGGTTTTTGTGGTTTGTTGGTGATAGTCCAGTTCCATTTATATCTGACTCCATATTTATTCACATTGACAGGTTACATAGTATATACGCAAGTTCACCTATAGTTGGGAGGGAGGCGACTGCCGCCAACAGCTACAATTTCTATTAAGCAAAACAACTACTCTATATTCTGTAGCGTGCCGCTACAAATACTTCTTGAAATGTTAAATGAAGCAGCATAGTTCAGTACAATTATGTAGTATACTGCGTAGGAGAGAGGATGAATAACGTGACGGAACGGCGATTGAAATGATACAAGATGGTGTGTGCAGCAGTTGGTGATTACGCTGCGCAGTCTGTTGCGTATATATATTTTTTGCCTTGCCACGAACGATTGGACTAATAGTCGCGATCGACCCCAAATATCACTTAAATGAAATGTAAGAGTAATTCGATAATCATGAAGAAACACATTGATTATATTTTGAGACTAAAATGAACGGGTCTATGCGTCCTAAACTGTGCCATCCGGCCCGTAAAAAAAGACAGCGGAGCAGATGACACTTGATTTGTGCCATCCACCCCATTAAATGTCGGGGTCGGCACTACCGGGCTCGAAAGACAATTTTTCCCAACTGGCCAGTCAACGGGGCGGGACCACCGGGCCCGATGGAACCGACTCGCCATAACCAACATAAACCACAAGTAACTGAATAAAAATAGAAAATAAACCGCCATCAATATTTTAAAAGTAGCAAAATACGCAATTTTGTTTTCTTGAATGACATATTTTTCCACTTATTTTGATTTAACAACCAAACTATTGAACCGATTTTGATAAGAATTCAATGGAACCGATATGAAAGAATGTCCATACAAATAAAAAAATATCAATTTTTCAGATAAGTTAACAAAAAAGTGATCATACATAAAAAAAAATATACAGTGGGACATAGAACTACTTCTTTAGAGTCGGTTAAAAAGGTTAAAAAGTGACGTGCAAATGTCACCCCCACCGCTCATCCCCACCCAGAATTCTTAATATACAGGTCGTCAGTGAAATTATTAAAAAGTATGCAGAGGCTCACCAACAAAGACTTCATAATCATGTTAATGTTGAGGCTATCCAGCTCCTCGACCACACGGACATAAAAAGAAGACTCACGCAAATTAAGTTAGATTTAAATAACTCATTAGCTATAAAATCATTAAGCTAGATCGTAATATTAACAAATTACAGTAAAGTAATTTGACAAAAAAAAAAAAAACCCAAAATTATACCTACAAAGTTGGGAGTAGAACGACTTACCAGCAATAATGACCATTCCTCCATTTGGGGCCGCGGTGAAGAGCGACCCCGCTGTATCGGTGGCTACGTAGAACGCTTTGGAACACAACGGATCCTTCTCCTTCACTCGTGCTGCTAGCTCCGCGTTGCTGCTGTCTTGTGCACAACCTGATAGCGTTAGACCCTGAAAGAAACGATTTCATACTCAGTATTTGCTACAGCAGCCATGCAATTCTTACATGTTCTTCTTGGGGGTCCAGTTGCTTGCGTCCGTAGGTGTGTACCCTTTGATTCCCTACACGTACCCCCTGGGTGGTGCTAAAGGAGTAACCAAAAGTAGCAGTAGAACTTGTGCAAAGTTCGTCCGGAGAGGTACTGCCACCACATCTGGAATCTGCCGCCAAGCAGTAGTGGTTGCATTACTGTGTTCCGGTGGAAGGGTGTGCCTGCCGGTGAAATCACATGCGCATGAGACTTATCATCCCTGTCTCGAGTGATGGACGCAGCAGGATGAATGCGACTCAGTAAAGATTTGAATCTCATACTGAGTCGCACGCATTACTGTTGTCATGGGCGAGGGTCACCACTTACCATCAGGTGGGCCCTCGGCTCGTTCGTTGTGGTTTCTTAATCTCTTCACTACATAGTATAAAACAAAGTCGCTTTCTCTGTCCCTATATCCCTATGTATGCTTAAATCTTTTAACTACGCAACGGATTTTGATGCGGTTTTTTTTTTTAATAGATAGAGTGATTCAAGAGGAAGGTTTATATATATAATACACTAGCAAGTCACCCCGGCTTCGCACGGGTAGTTTCTGATACGACACTGATGCTTTACTAAACGTGCGAAGCCGGGGCGGGTCGCAAGTTTTCTTATAAAAAAAGTATTTTACCAAAGAATCCAGAGGCGTGTCTCTCGGTATGCCAGCGTCGTCTTTAGCCGCATGCACCATGTCCAGTACTCTTTTAGCACACTCGTCGATCCCAACGCTCCAGTGGTTGGTGCCAGGGCCTTTCGCTTTGCCGACCACCGAGCCATCCTCGTTGCATATCACAAGGTTGGAGTGGGTCGCTCCCCTGTTAATTTATGAAGATTAGAATATACAATTTGCGAATCTCTATAGTATAAGCACAAAAGCGCTGTTTTCGTCTGTTTCTGCGGTTACATCTAAACCACGGATTTTGATACGGTTTTCACTATCACGGTACGGTTTATATGTATACTACATGCAGTACCTGGGCGACCAAGCTTAACTGGTTTCTTTTGTGTAAAACATATTTTAAATTTAATTAGTAAAACCCTATCTAAACACGTTTCATCCAAATCGTTACAGCGGTTACCAAGATACGCGAAATAAATAAATATATTGTTCATTTAAACTAACAAGATATTGATATAGAGAAAAGCCGAGGGTTCGATTTGTAACTATGTTTTGTCGTAAAAACTATACATTGCTAATGCTGACTAAAACTTACGAGATAAATACAAATAATACGAGTATACAACGGAATTGTATTACCACTACGACACACACTACAACCGTGCGAAGACGGGGCGAGTTGCTAGTACTAAATACTTAAGTTATTTTATTAATAACTGATAAATTAAGAATTGTTTACGCATGTAATGTTTATCCACCGCCACAGAAGTAATGGTCGATTAATTATAATTTTATTAGTAAGATTATGTCGATGATTTAC
The DNA here is from genome assembly GCA_921293045.1 of Aplocera efformata. NCBI lineage: Eukaryota > Metazoa > Arthropoda > Insecta > Lepidoptera > Geometridae > Aplocera > Aplocera efformata. Next base: position 8,039,006 of record OV121060.1, read on the forward strand.
TTAACTGATAAATTAATAATGGTAACAAAACACAATTTTCAATTTATTAAATAAATATTATGATTATTACTCATGGATATTACACATACACAGCCCTAAGCATAGCTGTTACTATAAGAACCTTCTTCCTCATTACAAATAGAATACTTGAGGCACCCAGACAAATTGACAACGATGTTTGGGAATCAAACCCAAGACCTCCAACTCAGAAGGTAGGTATTCCTAGTACCAACTGAGCAGTGGGTTAAGTTGATTTGCAGCTCTGTAATTTTAAAACACCTAGAAAAAAAATTAATGCTCCGTAGCGTAGTTGGTAGGAACCCTGCTTTCAAAGCGAGAGGTCCGGGGATCGATTTGAACTTTGTGTGAAGAACGTAGTTTGCTCTCGGATCTTGGATGTTTGTGTTGTGTTTCTGTGATTATCCATGCCACCTACGACACGGGGAATCCCAATGTTAGAATGTAAACGTTACCTCATTTATTGTCAGCGAATTTAAGTTTTTTGCTATCACATTTTATCGATAGCGCGACAGATAAGTGGTACAACGCATAATAGATATTTTGTTTCATACAGATAAGATATTGCTTTATGAATCCACGTGGTGGAGTGTTTTATTTGGTAAGTCAAGTACATGGTCATGATAAACCTCATTATTCCGCCGATATCAGATATATCGGTAATATTTTGACAGTTTTATATGACATGAATACTATAAGATATGAGCTACTTTCATAACAATTTTCAAATTCATAAAAATCCGTTCAACCGTTGAGGCGTGAATGAGTTACCATTAACAATGCAAGCGCGTAAAACTATGTATTTAACGACATCATTACAAATCATTGAAATCCTCGGGTTTTCCCTTCTATAATATACTTACATGTATTAAAATTTAATCTTCGAAAAAAAATCTCTAAATCATTGTACAAACTATCAAAATCTCTTGCGTGGTTGACGAAAACAGTGAGTTTGCTTTATACTACTTAGAGATGAGATTCCGTGGCTTAGTTGAAAGTTGCCGTCTTCGAAGCGAGGGGTCCCGGGTTCGAATCCTCGCCGGGACACACTTTGTGTGCAAAAGCAAAGCATGAAGTTTGATCTTGGGTCTTGGGTGTGTGTCCTGTGTTTGTCCATGCCATCTGCGACAGGAATCTTAGTGTGTAAGCGTTACTTTTTTTTTTTTTTGTTTTAACTATGATGCCAAATGTAAGTCAATCGTATTTTCATCTTGGGTATACACGAACTGTGTTAACAAGTTGTTTATATCACGATAGGGCATGGAATTCGAATCCAGCTCACTCAATTTGCATTCACCGTAAAATATAATCTTGCTACGTCATTTACATTCGTGGAATATCCAGTTATTGGTAGTAAATCTGGCGCCTGCACTGTTCGATTCCCACCCAGGACAAGCATTTGTGTAACTAACATACATATTTGTTCCAAGTCTGGGTGTTAATATGTATTAAGTATGTATTTACAAAGAAATACTGTTTGTGTGTTGTATCTGGTACAAATAGCTTTACTTAGTTTGGGGCTAGATGGTATAAAATGTCTGTTATTAATTATTGCTTCACATAGTCCAATTAATGTTTTAATGAGCAGTATCAATATCCTTTTTTTCTTTGATTTAACAGTGGAAAATACACAATGAAATTTATTGTAGTGTCAATTTGGATATGTCTAGTATAGAACTCCGCTTCACTTAAAAAACACTTTGGTTAAAAAAATTCTGTACCTACCGAAAATTGACATAAGCTCATGATATTAAGATTTTCTGATTATGTTTAAGTATTTTAATTACAAGAACACCATATTTTTATTACAAAGCTAGGTGTATGTTTTATTAAACAAGCAAATCACCATTTATTTGAAAAAGCTAAATGAAAAATAAAAAATAAAATAAAAAGATTATTATTGTATGATATTAATTATTTGGATCATTTGTGTGAAGGTTTAAGTACTTTGACAGCCGTTATCATTAATGCATCTGCTAATGCGGGTGATAATGATCCTACAAGGAAATAACCTTGATTGATTTTGGCAAAAAAAGTACCCAACATCACATGTACCATACTTATTATATACCATACTATATATTATGTATATAATAAGTTTTTTCCAGGTATGTTTATGTAAAAAGATATGCAACATAATTTTATTTAATTATTATCAAATTGTGAATTATTATATAAATAATTGTCAACATTATAAAGAATAGAAGAATAAATCATTACTTATAATGTCAGAGTAAAGTTCTCTTGAATTCTCCTAAAAGCCTCATCTTTTAATTTAGTTATGCAGTATGCAATTTAAATGTACTGTAATATATATTTTTTTAATTAACCTAACTTTGTTAGTTTTTTATAAAGTTTTATTGTTGACTATTGTGCTGACAACAGTAATCTAATAAGTGTCATCATATTGTCAACTATGTACTTTTTTTTTACCTAAATAATCTGTAAGAAAGAAGTTAGTGTCTCACAATTAAAAAAATAAAATACAAACAAATCAGATGCAACGAAATAACAGGTTACCAACATGACATTTATATAAATTCAATATGAGAGTAAACTTATAAAAAATCAAGGTTAACAACCTATTAAATTGTTCAAATTGTTTGAATTCCTATGTAAAATATCCTACTTTGAACCTTGAAACATAGTTCTTAGAGTTAAAACTGCCTTAGTTTAGTTTTGCCAATGCGGTTGACAAGCCAATGAAATAAATCATTCTACATTGGTTGGTTTATTGGTGGTTGCCACTACATACTTCTATTGAACCATTTAATCCTTACAATATATAAATAAATGATAATCAAAAAGCACCAAGTATCTGATGGATGTTTTATAGATATAATGATATAAAAAAAATGGACTAGATGTTGGCATTACTCTTTGTATTAATTATTCGAAAAAGCAAAATTTTTATCTTTAGTAATGTTTCTCATTTCCTGCATAATTCACTAAAATAATTGATATTAAACAAAGTTGATGATAATGATGATAAATGGATTTTTATTAATTAAGATCGATAATTAATATAAAAAAAAAGTTAAATTGGATGCAAGTTTAACAAGTTTAGTTTCCTAATTTATATTCCATAAATTCTTCATTGTTCAGCTAATTAAGATTGTGAAACTTACTTGCAAAATGCCCAAGGCAAACCTTTCTACTTTTACGAATAATAGTACTAAATACCATTAGGAACGTACCCTTCTACACCGGCAAAAAACATGTCAATGCTTACTAATTAATTTTTACTAATTATCAACTGTTATTTATCTATATTTTCGATACAAAACACTGTCGGTAAACACTACGTAACTTCATTAAATTAAACACGTTGACGAGCGACGCCAACGCGGCCACTTCACTACTATTCTATACTAGCCCGCCACAGACCTGCCTGACCTGATTGCACTGTAGTCGAATGAGTGAATGAATGATAGGATTGGATTAGCAAATACACTGACAGATGACAACCGTATGCGGGATGTTCTAAACCAGTTATTGCAGCTGTTTAAAAGCGATTTCACAAATTCGATGTATACACACGATCAAATATATATTTCTAGGAGAAACTCTTTTATTTAAAACGTATGTGGTAGTTTATTATCAAATTATTGATGAAGTTTAATCATTTAAATTAATAATCATTTAAGTTATGGAACGAAATTGTCCACCTAACTGTGACATCGATGTGTAAACCTTTTTATTATTATGAGAATGTTAAAACTCCATGGTCTGATGTCCGTCTGTTCCACAAAAGGTAAGATATTCTGTACTATCTGTGTAATACACTAAAAGTGTTATGGAAGTCGAGTTGTAGAGGTAGAGGTCTCTTGCTTGATCTTACACCATGTAATAGGGTTTGAATAAGCGCTATACTTTGTAATATATATAAAGTGATTTATTTTCATGTAAAAAATTCGGAAACAAAGATTTTTGAATATACCACAGCAATGCGGTTCCGGTTCTCCCCTACCGAATTTGATATATTTATTGTAGTTCTGAGACAGGGGTGTATTGTATCCCCCCCGTGGTTTCCCGCCTTGTCGGGGCTGGGGGGCTTAGTAACCGTGGCCTGGTCCCCCACGGTGAAGCTAAGAGAAACCCGGGAGGGCCGCTCCTTTAGGCTTTGCCTCTAAGCTGAATAGGAGCGGCATTGTAGGTGGCGGTGCCTTATGGGGGGCACCGCAACTGAGGCGAGCTGCGGTGTCGAATGGGAGGCACCGCAGCTGAGGGTTAGGGGCCGCGGCGGGAGAGGAGTGCTGGTATTGCGGTGCGCCGCTCTCCCTACCTTCCGCGGCCACAACGGGGTCGCCACCGTTCGATGGCGGACGCGGTGGGGCCACAGGGGAAGAGGAGTGTTGGTATTGAGAGGCGCCACTCTCCCTATCCTCTACGGCCGTAGTGGCAGGTGACGGGGCCACATATCTGACCCGTCGCATGGGGACCTAGAGCGTCTAGACACGGGGTCGTCTGACGCCCTTTCGCTAACCTGGTCCCCGAGGTGGTTGCGACACGCCATATGTCCTGGCGTGTCGCAAACAGAGGAGTGGCACCCGATGCCAACACAGGGGGGTCCGGAAACGGACAGCCGCGGCGGTTTCGCGGATGTGTGTTATAACGTTCCCGTGTTCCTGCCACTAAGCGGCAGAGGAGGACATCGTGGGGTTTTAGTGGGTCTAGTCCCACATAACCGCTCTGTCTCCCCGTGCCGTGGCAGGGCGGTATGCGAGTGCATTTCCCCACGGAAAAAAAAAAAGAAAAAAAAGGGGTGTATTGTATAATTAGACTTATACGCTTGCAATTTCTAAATTAAATTAGTATTCAGGTACTTTATAAGTATGAATTACTATTATTATTTTGCAGTTGATCATTTATCTTTCCTGTCGACTAAATAGTCAGTAAAACGTCTATGTTCGTTTTAAGAATATATTGAAGAATATATTTATAGTAATTACAGATATTATTAATAAAGAAAAAAAATATATTCATAAAGGATTATACAGAAATGCAATCATTAAAAAAAACACAATTAGTTAAATAAAACACTAAAAGTATAGTAACATTTCGTATATTTTATATAATATTTATCATCCACACATACTTACGCCTAACGAACGTTTAATAACACTGATTACACCATCGAATATAATACTTTAAGGAACGTTGAGATCTATAAACTTTTTTGTGAGTTATAAATAATCGTTTTTATTAATTTCGTTACATATATATGGACTGTTGAAATAAACTATGCTCATTGCATATTATACAAACGCAACCATCTCTTAATAAAATTGCGTCAATTTAGCATTTGAATAATTTCATTAATTCAAATTGAGACTTCATTTATATCATATTAGGTAAGTTTATTAAATTGTTGGACAGAATAGGAGAATCTAATTCTAACTAGTATCACACACTTTGGTGTTATATTATTATAAGATAATGGATTTTTATTGCAAATTTTATAGATAAGGAAGTAAAGGCGATTATATGCATAAAATGTATACCTAAAGGATGTCTAGCATAACTACTTACATATTACTGGGACATTTAGGACATTTATAAAAGTATCTAAGCTGTGTCTAATTCAGTAGATTCTTTTCGAATTACTTATCCGAAAGTTAAACTAAACAATGTACCATGTTTATCTGTTATATTTTAATTTAATTATCAGATTAGAAATTTAATATACAATAATATAACAATTTTGTAGAATTTTTTATTCAACTAAGTACAATACTTATGAATTGTATTTTTATTAACATTTTTGTAACATAAGTAGATTAAAATTTATTCAGACAGTCTTTTCAATAAATAATTCTTAGCGATTTTTACACAGAATATCTAATAGCTCCAATTCAATATAGCTCAGATTTTGTAAATAACTGAATAATATTATTATTAATTACAACTTAACAGAATAACAAGTTATTAAAATAACGTTTAACCCGTTATTTTGATAACAGGTGGACTAGATTTTACCACATCACTTTTAAAAAGTTTTTTTGCTGCTAAACACATGCGACGGTTGATTGGAACTGTGGATTTTGCCGTCGCATCGTTGCACGTCACCTGAAAAACAAAACATAACTTTTAAATATATCCCACATCATCATAATACTAATGTAAAACTTTAATTAGGTTCTGTTAGTGCTATATGTGTTGGTCTTGACGATAAAATAATTGGTTGTGTTTAATGCGGAGAGGTGGCGTTACTTAATTGACAAGAACACGTCACAAATATTTCTCTAGTGTTTTATTGGATTAATCTCTTCATAATAACCGTACATGATTTAGCTTAAAATAATTTAATAATAAGCCCGGCGCGCCATGTTGGCTATTTTAGGTCAAAAAAGGAGGCCAAATAATTATACGCAAATAAAAAAAATCTGTACTTTAATATTTTAACACTTAGTAAATTAAGTTCCCTTAAAAATTACGCTCAGTGCGGGATTGAATGTGCGGGGCCCCTTATTGCGCGGGGCCCGTAGCAATTGCTTTGTTGCTTCGTGGTTAATTCGGGCCTGAAGCCCAGTAAAAGCCAATCAAAATATTGCTCACCTGTCAGCAGCGGATTGAGTATGCAAGCAAGTGTCCTGCTCGTCCAAAGAGTGCGAGTGTACGGGGCGAGTGTTGGCACGCCGAGCTGAGCCCTCGTCCGACTCCCGGCGCTGGCCGCCGCCGCCTCCGCCGCAGAAGCACTTGCAGATGATGCGCTTGAACGCGAACCTAGAACAATTCGGTTCAAGTAGGTTGATGTAAGCTCCTGAGGCCGTGGTGGCCCAGGAGAACCGACACAGACTTTCAATTCTTTCAGGCTGGTTTAAATCTAGACGTGGTCAAAGTGATTTTCACATCATTAATCTGCGTAATGCTGATCAAAACGGTGAAGGATATCATCATGAGATAACATGTCATGTCCTAGAGCCAAAAATTTAAAGACTTTTTATAGGGCCTGAAATGGAATGTTATATGCTGAGAAAAGTAGCGAGATTATTTCGTAGGAGTTCGTATAAGAAACTCAAACTCAAACTTTCCTTTAGATCTCAAGTATCGTTTCAACACGTCAAATTGTACACACACAAGTAAACATATTCATGAGCATATAATGTGTCACAGGAAAAAAGCACCTTGTCCATTTCTAGCTATCGATAAGCAGTCAGTCTACTTTACATTTAATTAGAATCCATTGAGAATAACTAGCAGACCAGGTCCTGACACACGTGGCGGTTCGGAGTCTTTAAAGACTAAAATTAGTATATAGTTCAGGTCTAGGTCCAGGTATTTCAGAGTGAAAAGAGGCACAATACAAATCGAATTGGGCATTACATATGTTTGTTTCTAAGACGTAAGTTGTTAAGTAAAAATACGCTTATCATCAGGTGGCCCATCAACTAGTAATAAATCGTTTCTTATCTCTGCTGATACTGACCTAAAGTCCTTTGAGAACAGCGCATAAATGAGCGGGTTGATGGCAGAGTTGCAGTACCCCAGCCAGAAGAGTATGGAGAAGACAAGTGGGGGCACGCACTCTTCGCAGAACGCTCGCACCACGTATACGCTGAAGAATGGCAGCCAGCAGCACACGAAGCCGCCTACTATGATGCCCAGGGTTTTGGCTGCCTTCGTCTCCATTCTGAAGCGTTTCACCTGGAAGCGAGAGGAATTGATGTTGTGAGTTAAGGAGACAAGTTAAGTGCGAAAAAAAAACTTCTGTCTTCAAAATTCTGACGCCCACTGACAATTTTTTTATATTTTCTTTCGTAATATTAGTATCTACAAAAGAGATTTAATTTTTTATCTGTTTTTTAATGTCCATTCGCTGACTCTTCGGCTTTGCATACACGTCATATAGCAACTTTAGCACCAGGTTTTATCAATGTCACCAAAATTCTTTCCTATCAACAGCTGACTTAATGTTTATCTTGCCTGCCACCATACACACAATGACTCCGGAGCCAGATGATGACTTCACACTGAGTTGGTTATGCAACGGTCAGATTTTAGCTATCAACAGCAAACAATTCTTTGTCGTCTTTGGCAGACAACTGTGATGTTCCTCTTGCCTATCCTTCTAATCCTGGGTTTGTCATCACCTTACATATTTGTGATGAACATGAAGTTGATTTTTGGGTAATAGTGTTACGTGATTGTATGTATGCATGCAAGGGAATCTTAGCGCCAGGGTTTGAGTTTGAAAGCATTTGTTTGTTTCGTTACTTGTGCTTTTATGTTCCTCTTGCCCATCCGTCGAGTCCTGGGCTTGTCGTCGTACTCGTCATACAGCGGCCCTGGAGCCAGGTGGTGGCTCCGCACCCGGAGTCTGCTCTCCGTCAGCTCGCGCCCGTCTCTCTCGTAGTGCACTGCGTATAGACTTGGACTTGGAGATCTGGAAAAAGAGAAAGACACCTGGTTGTGGTAATTTTGTAAAATTTTTTTCGGCAACCTTTTTTTTTTTTCACTGTTTTTTTGATGACAAGATGAGAGTAAGAAATATAAAAGTATAATGGCTTGCATAGAGCATTGTGAACGGGATTTAAAACCAGGCATGAATTTTAACTAAGCAGATTGTAAAACTAGGAAAGATGAAGAATAAGGAAAAAATTGGGGGATTCTTACAGGTACCTGCTTGGAGACCTCGAGTTATCGTGGTTGGGACAAATCTGCTCTGATGATGGGTAGGAGACGGAGATCTTCACCTTCTCGTGAGCCCTTCTGGCGCTGGAATGTCTGGAAACGTGAAGACTGGGAATCAATTCTAAGAAAGTCGTATAATGCATTAATTTAAAGCAAGCAGCTTTTTTATACTGCATTAGTGACGGGGCGAGTTGAAGGCCCACCTGATGTTGAGTGGTTACCTCCACCCATAACAACAGTAATATGAATTAGGTCTTCCCCGACCACAGTCTCAGCAGACCGAAGTCGCATCCCGTTGCGCCCGTCATCCAAGACGGGCATGTAATGTCTCAAGCACCTGTTATTTCACCGCTCCGCTCTGAAATGCTTTAGCCAACATACTCAGCATACAAAAACAAAATATTTACAACGCTGAGTATATAGAGGTCTGGAGCTCAACCCTCGAAGTCAATTTCTGGTTACGGCCTTGATTGACCCAGTTGACTATTGACTGGGAAGAGAAATAATGCCTTAGATGATCTGTAAACCCTTCTCGCTTCCAAGAGCGCTTCAAGATTCTGATATTTGCTGTCAATAAATAAAATTTCATAGAAGACGAAGCATAAGTTTACCTCCTCAGTCTCTCTGGAGAAGCGCTTAGGGATGTACTGTTGGAGTGGTTTGAAGCTGTGGACAGCGGGGAGCCATGGGGCCTGTTCGACCCCCGACCTCGGTGTATCCTCAGGGTCAGCCGGTTGTCGTCGAAGCGGTTACCCAGACCTTTACCTGCAAGTTGGTGGAATTTCAGATTCCTAAGGCACAGTTATTTTTAGCTCAATCAAATAGAGCCATAAGTTTTTTTAGTTTAAGTGACGACGACGGCTAAAAATAATACGACTCAGGGCGGCAAATGTCTAAACCACTGGCCACTGAGCTCGATGTTCAGCTCCCCTCATTCCCTACCACCACCTCACCTTTTGTGGTCCTAAATCCCTGGTTGATAGCCTTGGTGGTCCTCACAGCAGCCTTATAGATCCGCCAGTAGAAGAACAGCATCACGAACATGGGGATGTAGAAGGAGCCGAGCGCAGAGTACACGACGTAGCCCGCGTCGTTGGTCAGTTCGCACGTCCAGGGGCACGGCGGCTCCGGGTCTTTTCCTTCTTCCTGTGAAAGAACAGTATGGTCCAACTTTGATAAATGACTTCATCTTCGTCTTTTCGTGCGAGTTGCACTATGGTTTTCGCGTTTCCAAGGTCTTCAACATGACTTATCTATATATATTATCTTATACTATAGTTTAGCGTGCCTTTCAAAGCACAGAAGCACCAAATGGTCATCCATTCAATTATTAACCTGGTGGACAGTTGCTTAACCCGGGTGATCTATGAAGAACGTCTAAGCAAGATACGCCGTGAAGCGCTCATGGGTTAGGCACTTAACATCAGGTGGACTTTCAGCTAGTTGTGATATTTTCATTACATACAAATAGAGGGATATAATAGCAAAGCTTTCGTAGCTAGCATACCTGTTTGTCTTTCCATCCGACCAGGGGTGGAAAGCAGATGACGAAGGACAGCACCCAGAGGCCTGCGATCAGCGCCTTGGCCCGCTTCCTGCTCATGATGCTGGGGTAGGACACCGGCCTCGTGACCGCCACGTAGCGATCCAACGAGATGGCACACAGGTTCAAGATGGACGCGGTGCACATCCAAACATCCACGGCCAGCCATACTGAACACCACACGTCTCCAAATATCCAAATCTGAAAATAATGTATTACTTACGTTACTGCATTGTAAAAACGTTTTTTTATGTTACTGAAGTGACGTAGCGAGCTGAAGATCCATCTGATGGTAAGTAGTTACTTCTGCCCATAACAGCATGCACCTGTCATTTCACCGCGCCCACACTCTTCCACTGGTACACAGCACTGCTTGGCGGCAAATTACTAGGTGTGGAGGCAGTACTTCTCCAGACGAACCTGGCACTAGTTCTACTGCTATTTTTCTTTGCTCCTTTGGAATCACCCAGGATATTAAAAGGACCCTCCTGAATGTGGTTAATGTCTTCGAAGCCTCAGCAATCTCCGAAGCAATCTTTTTGAAGAACAAGAAATTTGTCATGAGTTCGTTTTGTTACAGACTTCAAAGAAAAAAGGTTAAAAATTCGGCAATATGTTATTTTTTTTATTCCAATTTCAATTCTGATTTGATTTTAAACCAGTAGTAGTAAACTTTTTGTAGTATTTTGTTAACATACTTATACTGGGTTTCATATTGTTAGATTGAACCCTAGTTCAAGTATGTTAACAATGTATGGCTAGATAGATTCGCAGTGGTTATTAACTCATACTAAAACAACAAACTTCCAATACCAATATTAACTTTATGCTCATCACTTGAATGTTTACCGTGGCCGAGTTTCAAACCCGGAACTCAAGCTTCCCAGCCAAAGTTATTACCAACGTAATATGCTTTGTAGCCGTTAATTGATTCAAATATTTTATCGACCAAACGACAAAGCTTGCTACATTAATTTAATGCATAGTTCCTCAGGAATTTGTCAGTGGAATTACAGGAGATAGATTTATGTAGCTCAGGTGACAATGTAATTAACTTGGTGCATGTAACTAGTACGGTAATAGCTTATAATATACAGAAGTATGTTAAATAGATATTTATGTTTTTAATAAATGTACTTTTGAAGTATTGTATCAGTAATCTGGTTCCTATAGTAAGCTTTGCTTAGTTTGGGGTTAGATGGCGTTATGCGAAATATCCATGAATATTTATTTTCATTAATTGTTATTATATTAAAAAGGTAATTTTTTTTACTTCAGATTATATTGAGACAATTTTGCAGGAACTAATAAATGTGAATGTGAGTTCGTTTGTTTGTTACGCTTTAAACTTCTCAATCCTCATGAAATTTCCTCCTCCGATCATCATGAAATTTTGCATATGCATTGGCAGGGATACAGAAAAGGACATAGGATACCTAAAGGACAAATTATAGTTTAGAAGCTGCGGGCCAAATATATTTAAATACAAAAACGATGAGGAAGATAGCTCGCAAAAAAAAATCTTGTGTACAATAAAAATACACAGACTTCAGAATATTACAGTGTTGAGAACAACACTCAACACTGTAATATTCTGAAGTCAGTTAGAATATCAGCCATCCCACGCTCACGCCTAACTTATCGTCTAAGTAAACAATATTTCCGTTTTCTTATTCTAAGGAACACAATTTTCGTAGATCCAATTTAGTTTGAAGGGTCTTTTGTGGGTGAATTTAATTATGATAATTGAGTTTTTGAATTTGGTTGAGAGATAAAATTTCATAATAACGTTAAAAAAGCGAACCGTTTTCTAAGAATCGAAAGAATAATGTCAAGAGCTACAGGAACAATTGTAATGATGGACTTTTCGCCAGATGTGCTAAGTAAAATCATCTAAGTAAAAATGTGTCGTATCCCTGCAGTAAACTTAGCTGTATCGCAGGTGGCATGATACAAACAATCGCACAACGCACACACGACCAGATAACAAACTTTAAGCACACCACACAAATTGTGTCCCGACCGGGAATCGAATTTTGTATCATGTGTTTGTGTCATAACAAAACTTCGTCAAAATCTTCCAAATATTTTATTATTGACTAGCGAACCGCCCCGGCTTCAGCCCGGGCGTACGTAGAACATCATGTTGATCTAGCATTAGCAATGTAAGCGCCCGAAAATATATTGTAGCGTCATCATTGTACTTCATTGTAATGATGACACGTCGTTAATATAATAATGCATGCATTATACTAAATGATATTGAAAACCGAATCAAAATCTGTTACGTGGCTTAGAAGTTAGCGAAGGAACAGGCCGACGAAAATAGCGACTATGCTGTATACTATTTAGAGATGCTGAAAATTTCTGAGTCACCGACTACGTCACACACGTCCAGCGACTCACTCACTGTATCCAGCTCACTCACTCACTTGCTGAAAGTATTAGTATGTATGGGTACATGACCTAATTGAATCCACGTGATATCTTTATCTCTTTATAGTACAAAAAGAATTGGCTTTCCGCGTCTGTCTCCTGTTTATCCGCTAACTCCCAAAACCACGCAACGGATTTTGATACAGTTTTCACTATCATTTAGATAATTTCTTCGGTAAGTTATATGTATAATACATGCATATATAGTAGAGAAATGCCGAGAATATCAATGATTTGTAATGACGTCGGACATATATTAACACTGATGTGCTACAGAATTATTTTACGATAGCGTCATACACAACCGTGTGACTTGTACAACCGTGCAAAGCCGGGGTTGGTCGCTAGTTTGTTATAAGTCAGTCAGGTTGATCAACTAAGCTTCCTCCATTGGTTTTCGTCTCACAGCTCAAAAATCAAAAATCTATGTTCAATATATTATACATAGATTTTTGATTTCAGCTGCGGACTCACCAGCTCTACCCCCGTAGCCGCGAGCAAAGCCGCGGGATACTGCTACGGTATATATTTCAAAGTAAACCGCGACACAAAATGGCCCAACCGTAAATCCAACCTGTGAAATTGAACCGACATATACCTTTGTAAGTGAAGTACGTTATGACGGGTGTAATACACCCGGGGCAATATACGGGTCCCGCAGACCCGCCATTAACCCTTCTCAGGGTGACACGTTATTTCCTCCCTTTGAGGCCACTTTATGCGGGTCTTCAATTATGGCTGCTAGAAATCAAATACAGCAGTATGTGATCTGTTAATCGTCTGTCGATCGCTATGACTGTCGTCTCTGCCTACCGCCAATTGCTTTTGAGGTCCATTCTGTTCACGTCCTAAGGTAATAGGACGGTGGGAACAGACATCTTAACATATATATATATAGCTGTTGCACCAGCTCACAAACTATAGGGTTAATAGATAAATTAAACAATAACATTATTTTAAAAGAACAATTCTTGTATACTATATATTTATTTATTTTGCGTATCTCGGAAACGGCTGTAACGATTTGGATAAATTTTATGTTTAGATAAAATAAAAAATATTATAGCTACATATCCCGGTCACATTTATGAAGTCGAAGCTGTTTGAGATGCTTTATATAGCGGTATTAAGAGTCACTCATGCGGAAGGGTTGATCTGTAATTTAAATGTCTAGGTACATTCTCGGCTCTAAGCGTTTGAGCCTCCTTGCAAACTGACAAATAGAATAACTGAGCACGAATCATCTTCAAGAGCACATCAACTGTTACTGAGCTAGTAGGTCAAATGTGGCTTACTGTCCTAGCTAGTAAGCAAACTTTGTAAGTCGAGTGTAACTTTCATTTCCCGCGTGTTAAGAGTTTGTGTGAATTATTTATTTTTATAGTTAAAAGGTTATGTACCAATTATTTTCATTATAAAAATGCATTAAAAACATTTTATAATGAAGGGTTTAGTACGAGTGCGTAAGCGATTGTTTCCTTACCTAATATTATAAATATGTTATTTACAATACTTATTACTTATTATTAACTGTGTTTTATTTGCTACTATTTTTTTTTCTGTCACCTGTTACTGTCCTTCATATTTCTGTCACCCATTGTCCACTGAATGTATCTACTAATGTCGTGTCAAAATAAATGTTTTCTATTTTATTCTTGATAGGGTGAAAAGGAAGGTGGAATAATTTCTCAAAAAATATACTTTTGGTAAGAAATAAAAAAAAAATCTTCATTTTTAACCAATCAAGTTAATTTATTTAAATTATTTATTTTTAATTCACGACAAAAACAGCTCAGTTTTTTTAAATTATTTTAGTAATATGAATTTACGAAGGAGAAAAAAAGAAAGCTACTCGAAGTAGGTACTTATTCTAGTTGGCAAAAGGTAGTTTACTATAAATAATATATTCATTCGGAACTGATCACGCGACCCATAATTGGAAGACTGAATGCACATGCAATCTGATTTTATCCGCAACAATGCGAAATTCAGTTGTCAATTAAACGTCACTCAATCACATAAGGCTTCATTAGTGAGATTCGTTAGCTCAGTTGACTTTTGGTGTATTAAAAAAAGTTGAGTGAGATGATAGGATAGTACTATCTTCCTCACTTCTCGGGCTTGGACCGGTAAAATTAGGTGCAAGCACACAATTTGCCTCCAGTCACAGCCGAACTGGAGTTTTTGAAGCACTTCATGAGCAATTCAAACGCTAAATTATTTATCTCTTTCGCGCTACAGTATGCGCATAAGTATTTCTTTTTCTCTTTAACGTTATTTAAGAAACACGACATTCGATATTATGTATGCTGTAAGGGTAAGCGTTTATCCATAGTGGTGTCTGGTCCTATTTATTTCAATATAACAGAGCATAGCTTTGCGTTCAAATAACTTTATATTACAGAGATATAATAACATTTATAAAAAAAATGTATATGAACGTTTCACACAGCGCCATCTAGCCCTAAACTAAGTTTAGCTTTTACTATGGGAACCGGGTTACTGACATATAGCTATATAGTACTTTTTTTAATTTCGTCACACAAATTTTTGTCTCGGGCGGGAATAAAACCCTCGACCTACAGCGCAGAAAGCAAGCCAACTCAGCTGTGAGGCGAGGAACTTGTAGCAGTCGATTATTCAACCACCAGCGCTAAAATAAAATGTCCCCAAGAGTAGACTAGTAATAACGCTTCCTCCCACTCTCCAATCCTTTTCCCTCCATTTATCTACATCCTCACTCCAAAATGATAAAATATCCAAAACTCCCGCTAAGTGTTGAAATTAATTAAAGATATTATAATTAAATTGGATTTGAACATCTGACGCTTCCGTAAACAGTACGATGTGTTCTCGAATCACATTTCACGTACATTAAAATGTGACTAAATGTTACCAACATTTCTAAACTAGACGCCAAACGACTCATAGTTTTCGAGATAGAATAGAATAGCATGTGATTTTATTTGAAAATTACTGACAAATAATTATTAAACAGTAAGCGAACTCTTATAATAAGTAATGTAAAACATCCTATTCCTTTTCTCGTGCATCCCAGAATCGTCACTCACAGCAGATTTAATCTCAACGGCAAAAAGATAGAGATACAGGCACAGTATCCTGCCTAATTTATGAAAGTTGTATTACAGCCTGTCAATAATGTTAATTGGTTGATAATAAAATTAGCTCGAGCTTTGATTGGATGTCTTTGGATTTGGCCGTTAATTAATTTGCTTATCAGATCCCTGGTGATTAAGTTGCAGTAATTGAGTGTTAAGCAGGCGGAAATACAGACTTATTCATACGAGTTTTTTTTTTAGGATCATAATAAAAATGTATTTGTATTTGTATTTGAGTATACTTGAGTAAATCAAGACATTACGGTTAACATAGGTAAGCTATTCTGTGCCCAGAGGCTCGATATAAAATATATCAGTTTGAAATTAATCAAATGTTCCAAAATATACCTAAGTGACAATGTACCTTAAATTTCCGATCATTAATTTGAGAAATAGACGTCTTAACTATTTCTCTGTATGCTGAAAGCTCAAACCTTTCGTCATAACTAAAAGACTCATTAATTAGACATCTCTCAATGTTCCTTACATTGATGGAAGTCTAATTTCTAGCGTGCAAAACAAATGTATTTAATAATAGGCGTGGTTTTCCTCCGAACACAGTAAATTTAACATGTGTTGTAAGCTCATCGCTGCTATTGATGTCCCTACCTACAGATATTTTGGTTTGTCCCAGTAACATTAGAATTAAAATCTCACTGTCTCTCCAACTCGACACGTATTCACGTTTATTACTTTTCTGTATAGCCTTTGGTAGGGGCTTCCTCTATAATGCACAAATATATGACAACGGAAGCGAAGCGGCGTATGCTCTCAAATGTCACATTGTCGAAATTATTGTCGCTTGCTTGAATCGTAAATCGAGAAACAGAATGAGATATAGCATTACGCCCTTTTTATGGTCCGTCGAACGTCGCAAATGTTATGATGGTAATATGTGAATTTAACACAATAACATTATGTGGGTATTGTACATTACGTACTGTGGGAACCAGATAACGGATAGAATAATTCAATACTTACTAATTCTGATTCTTTTTAGTCTGGAAAGGGCTGTATCTTTTGAACCTTAAAAATCAAAGTCAAAGTCGATACTTTATTTCCGTTGAATTCTTGAAAAAATTGATTAAGTCATCCTCATCATATCAGCCGACAGACGTCCACTGTTGGACATATGCCTCCCCCATAGATTTCCAAATCAAGCGGTCTTGAGCCACCTCCACCCACCGTCTATCCGCGATCTTAATGATGTCATCGGTCCAGGGGGGGATTCCCACCCTGGACCATTACTTTATGGACGTACCACTGCCCATCATTACAGCAATACGACTTAGATCCTCCCCGATTGAAGCATGAGAAGACCCAAGTCGGAACCCGTCGCACGACATGGGGATGTTACAGCTTCTTTTTGTTGCTTCTTTGACAGGGGGTACGTGTAGGACTTCTAAGGGTACTTACCTATGGACGTAAGTAACTGGACCACCCAAAACTTATACTCCTCCGCGGATGTCGTAGCGATGTTAGGTTAAACTGTAGTGGACTAAATTTTTAACATAAAATGCGTATAATATATTTTTTAGGATATATTATAAGTTATAGCTTTTGGGAGAATTTTACGACCCTCCCGAGTCGGAAATCAAACTGATGCGTTTGTAACTATATACAGTTTATTAGTATCACATGATACCAGAATTCTATATTCTACCAAAACAATTGTCTGAGAGTCCGTTATTACCCTCTCGGTATCCCTGTCAATCATGGCGCCTTTTTTCTCGTAGGCAGGTGACGATGTGAGTCCCTAGGGATGCGACATCTCACAGATAATAAATCGCCACAAGCTTATTATATCCTAACAAATATATGAAACTACGAATTGTTAGTACGTATCTGTGCACTGTGCAATTCTGATTCACATATAGCAGGTTCATATTTAGGCACTTTGTGGTAGACGAATGATAAAATGTCTCGGTCTAGGTCGTGACTCACAGTAAAAATTCGCGTGCAAAAGAAACATACATAATTCGAAGAAAATAAACCCTACAATAAATATCTGGAAATTAATTGAACCTACTTATTGCGTGCTTATAGTATGATTATACCGTCTACCGTAAGGAGGTACACAATCTCGCAAGTTTCCCGTTCTTATAGGTACTAATTCGATTCTGATTGCTTGCACCAGTCAATATAATACGGTAGGTGATGTTGGTAAGGATCCCAGGCAGCGGTATGTATGATTTCACCAATTTTGGGGTGGCAGCCATATTTAATTAGAACATTAATTAGAAACAAAAATGACGGGGTGTGCTGAATATCCATCAGATGTAACATAACCTCAGCCTTTAACAGCGATTTGAGATACCTAAATCGCTTAGCCTCATTGCCGCTCTGTGATCTCAACCGCATTTCTTTGTGTATAAAACAACTGACTAGTTAATTGCTATTCAGACTCATATCACTTTCTATTTTGTATTATTTATAGCCAATTGTATTTTTAATTCTTCGTTTTAGATATTCTGGATATAAATATTAGCACTTTGCGGCTTATAGTTTGGAAGATCTTTTTATGATAGGACAGATCAGCAGACGTTACAGGCTTAGTTGCAGATGTGGTGTAAATTTGGGTTAAGAATCCTAAAAAAAAATATATTTCTGATTTGCCTATACTGTGGCGAAAATTGGGCGCTATAATTCACTCACGCACGCAAACGAGGTAAGGAATAACTAAGATTTGCATCGAACGGAAAAATTGGAATTCAGTTTTACTCGTTCCTTAGTTTTGCCTTGTTAAATAATATTAGATAACCCAACAGAAATTGTTCTGTCTGTCACAATTTGACAATTAGCTATCTAGAAATAGCTATTCGCGCCTAGAAAAAAAAACTATTCGTTTTGAAAAGTTACCCGGTAAATGTTTTTATCGTTAAAAACTTTATTCAGATTTCTAGCTGTGCTTCGCGGTTTCACTCGCGTATAACTTAAACAATTTTAGCGTAATGTTAGATAGCCGATATATAATTTTTTTTTAAGTCCACATCCTTTTTGTTTAGATTAAACATCTGTTGACTTTTAATATCAGTAATCAGAGAAAACTACAACTCGTTGCGACTCACGATTAAAAAGGTACATCCCTTTTAAAAGTAGGATAGACAGTTAGACAGACATTGTATCTTTAGAAACCCCCCAAATCCTAAAAGACTAGCAAACAATTTAAATTCAGCGTCAAAGCTGTAGGTACTTTTAATTTCTTTAGATTTCCTAGTCCTAAGGTAGGGTAAGCGCCAGTGACTTCACCCGTAAGGTTAAGTACAGGAGTTCTAGTATTCTTATAGAAATGAATAAGTAGGACCACATACAACAAACCGCTAAACCCTGGTTAGACGGAGCACCGTGAAACGAGACAAATAAAGCACAAAACATTGACAGATACAAACGTGAAACATACAATACAAGGGAAAAGCAATACTTCTCGCAGAAAGCCCCAATAAATCGAAAGGTAATGTATTCCAAATAACACAAAAAGAATATGTGTGTGTCTGTAATCTTAAATCAAAGGCCCAGATAGCGCCTGTAATTGTACAGATCTACATTCTCCGGCGGGATCGCGCGCAATCGGCTGAGACGAACGGGCTTGGTTCAAGTCTGGAGCTTACATTATTATGTTTACATTGAATACTCAAACGCCTTTCAAATACTCAACTTAGCTCAAAGCTGTTTATTTTTAAGAGATCGATTTCTATGAGTGCGTTGGCCCAGGGGCACAGAGACCGACTTTCAATCTGAAGGTCGCTTCACTTGCTCCACTCATTGAGTTTATCACTTGAAAAGTTTATGTGCGCAATACCACGCTCTCGAAGCGGTGAAAGAAAACACCGAATAATCATCATCTTTATCTCTACTTTTTAAATAACAAAGTCGCTCTCTGTGTCTGTCTATCTGTCTGTTTATCCCCTAAGCCTTAACGGATTTTGATACGGTTTTCGCTATCATTTAGATAATTTTTGCTGGAAGGTTTATATGTATAATACCTACATGCACCTATAGCATCATCCAATTACCTACATCAGAGAAAAGCTTTTTTGAATTTCAATGATTTGTAATGGTATCATTTAAATAAATGATTTAATTTTTTTCGTAAAAACATATTATATTTGGGCGTTTACATGCTAATGCAATGCTAAAGCTGGCTAAAACTTAAGAGTAGATAAAACTGTTGTACTTCGGAATTGTAATACGAGCTACGTCACACACTGTCCAACCATTCGAAGCCGGGGGTGGGTCGTTAGTTTACAATGAAAAGCATTTGTCAAATTGACAGCTTCTTGTGCCTTGGGCCGAAACGTTCATGATCTATTTTGTAAGAAAAAAGTTTCACTGAAATTGAGGGTAGTCAATAAAGCCGATACACTGGCAACTGGTCGTGGAGTTTTATACTTTTTGGGTTCCGTAGTTCTGTATCAAAGGTACCGTTTTGTGGACCTTTTTGTGGATCGTTTCTGGACCGCATTCGGCTCTGATTTAATGGTTTGTTCATCAGTGTGTAGTGGTTTTCAATGTTGCAATGGACCACCTTTGTGAGACACAGAGACACAATAGACCAGAATTGAATATAAGCAAGAGACAAATAGCGCTAAGGTACACGAGTCACGAATAGTATCTTCTATTAACAGAATACATTTCTCAATTCCTGCAAAATGTTGTCATAGAAATGTGCCTAGTGACCTAAATGGAAGATTGATATCGCGATGAAATCAGACATTGGGAACCGACCTGCTAAAATGTACCTTCGCTAAGATATCAGGTTCGGAACAGGAAGCAAACAAAAATGTTTAGTCAAATTACACCCAAAGGGATTATTCTAATGGAGTACTGTCTATTTCTGTTACCGCGGACAGTAATGTACAGTCAGGATCTGAAGCATGTTTTGTTATTTTCAAAACCTTTTGAATCTGACGCTGTTTCGAAACTTGTATAGACAGCTTTTAGAGAGTACTAGCGGATACTACGCTAAAAAAAGAAATACATTTTGTGCCTAATGCATTGTTTTAGTGGTCCATCTTCGCATTATTGCCTTTCTAATGAAACCGGTTTGGGGCATATCGATTGGATGGTCTCAAAGTCAACGGACATACAATTTTTGTGTTTTAAGAGTTAGGATTAAATGCATGTGTATGTCCTGTTACTTTTTGTCTTTACACTCGTGGCATATTTGCCTAGTTGTTCTTTACATATCATTTAAGTAAAGGAACTCTCCGCCTGGTCTGTAACTGGATGGATGATCATTTGGAGCTATAACTAGTCGGTAAATCAACAATTTATTTTAATTATATATTTTTTTATATTGATTATAAAATGTAATAAAGCTGAAGAGTTTGTTTGGTTGTTTGAACGCGTTAATCTCTGGAACTACTGGTTGGATTTGAATTTTTTTTTATACGTTTGCCACATTCATGACAAATGCTAGGGCTAGGGCTAGGGGAGAAAAAGCCCTATCGAACTGCCTTTATCCGCGTGCGCTGGGGCAATAGCCATGCAATGTTGTATATACTGAAATACTACAAGTATGTTTTTAGTGATTTCTTTAAATTATGACGTGGAACCGCGGGGCACAGGTTTTTAATAAAATTTCATTATTTTGCTAGTTTTCGCGATGGCTGTACTGGCTTATCGTACAAAGCTATTGCGACCTTTTGGTTGTATGGGTGATCGACTTCGTTCTGGTACAGTGCGCGAGTCGAATTTCTCATTCAAATTCAATAAGACGAGTCTCTGTAGCTTTAGGAATGGTAGCGATAAAATTATCTTTACTGTAACAAAACAAGTTTTGACCCGCGTGCATGTAAATTTCGTCGCTCAATTATTAACTTGTGAATGAAAGTTACCCTATATTCTGTACCATAACAACGTGTACGCAACATTTCATAATGATCGGTTGAGTGGTTAAGGCGTAATGAAGAGAGTAGATTATGGTTTTTCATTTCAGAGACGCTATAGCTTGGTTAAAGTTTATTGCTACACTTCACATCATCATCATCATCATCAGCCTATACAAGTCCACTGCTGGACTCGAGCTTCTCTTAGTAAGCACCACAGAGCCCGATCTTCGGCTCTTCTTAGCCACTTTTTACCAGCCACCTTCTGCAAGTCGTCGCTCCCCCTGGCCGGGGGGCGCCCTACACTACGTTTGCCTTCTCGCGGTCTCCACTCAAGAACTGAATATACATACAGATATACATCGAATACTGTTATTAGTTATATTATAATGGTTGTTGAGCGTTGAGCGTAAAGTTTGTTCTTGGGTCTTGAGTTTAACCAGCGACAGGGAATATGAGCAGAAAATATACGTTATAATAAATATCCAGTTCAAAATGTTCAGACTATTATGATAGTTAAATGATTTGGTGTCTGTTTGTTGGATGCGTCCATGTCATCTGCAACAAGGAATCTTAATCTACCCGCATTCAACATTTATTCAACGTAGACCTGAAAGCTCCGTTCTGAAGTTATCGCTCGAAACCACCTTCATTTAAGCACAATACAAACTCAGCCGTACCCGTAAGTAATTAAGCACTTAACGGCAGAACACGGCAGACGGGACTGCCACAGGGTTTCATCAGAACCACTCGAACAACCTTATGCTAATATCCATGAAGCTTAGTATTCATTGTGGATGCTAAATAAATAAATCATTGTATATTGAGCGCTGTCGCATGCGATATAAAACTCATTTCAGTTTGAGGTTTGCATTTTTATAGTTTTCACTCGCCGAACTGTCTTCAGCCTTGCTTATACATGTTAGAGTTTGTATCGCGATGGCAATGTTATTTAATGTTGGTGTTATTGAGACGTGAATAGTATATGAATGGGTGCTAGGCTCGCCTATGCTATAAAGTAAATTGTAATGTCGTCTTAAGAGGCTACAAAAAGATAGTGTTGGTAGACGGTCTACTCTTGGCAACTTTTCAAGGTGACACCGTAAAATTGGCAACGATTTTTGCATACGAAACACATTTTGTGTGTAAAAAATTGTTTGTCTGTAAAGTCGGTTTATGGACGGTAATTTTACGTGACAGTGGAAGAGAGATAGATGCGTCATAAGCTGAACGCTTTGGCCGATCTTGCTCCCCGCTCTCGCTTGCACGCTTGGCTCTGGCAGAACGTAACAATGAGACAAGCTTTTTGCGTGCAGCCGGCGTTCTTAATTTATAAGACGTTATCACGTCAAAAACTTTGCTAATTGATTAATAATTGAATAAACCAAATTTAATATTTCATCTCCCATATTAAACCGTTAAGAGTTAAGTTTTGGCATGATATTTGTATCGGACCCCTTGTATGGGACCAAAAGGCATAATTAAACCAAGAATTAAAAGTCATCAAAAATCGGGAACACACAATTTTGTCTGTTTAATATAAAATAAATATTTATTACGGTTAAAAAAAAATACAAAGCTAAAAAAATATGAAATCCTACTGCAACAATAGTTGCCAAAAATTAATTGCCCGTTTAAAAGCAGCATCATGAAGAGACTAAAAAATAATGACGGTTCGTTTAACATAACTGGGATATTATAAGACAGAGACTACTTTTCGCGAAATATTGGGTTTATGGCGCAGTCGGGGGAATTACTTTGGCGTGAAACTGGGCCGTGTAAATTACGATACTTGCTCTTTTTCCAAGGTCCGTAAGTAAGGAAAAATTGCCGGCTAGGTGGAATTCAATTGTACTTGAGAGTCACGAAACTCGTGAATAGGAAAATGTCTTTAGCGTATTTTTAAGAAAAACCTTTTTGTTTTCAACTGCCTTCGTTTAAAATGGGGGAGTGTGATAAAATAAACCTATCTATCTATAGTAGATAACAGAACAATGAAGAAAAAACTGGAAAGAACTGATTTAACTGTACTACAGAAAGCTGGCTAACATTCTGAATAGCATTACCTCGAAAACCTCTCTCGTGGCGGAGAAGGGCAGAACAGCAAGACCGACGAGCAGATCAGCGACGGCCAGGGACACAATGAAGAGATTCGTTACGCTGCGGAGTTTCGATGAGCAGAGGACCGCTGCTATCACCAGGCAGTTTCCTGAAATATACATAAATATTTAATTAAGGTGACAGAAGTGACGGGAAGTTAATATAGCTTATAACAGCCAGCCAACATGACTAAGTATAAGTTAAAATCTTTATTCCCCTTGAATTCTTAAAAACTGACTTAGAAATTCACTTTTTTAATAAACAGTATCTACTTATACTTAGATATCCACTTTAGCGCTTGTCTGTCTTTAACTTTTATCTGATCCTTCGTGGGGAGCAAGGTCAGGTCTTATGTCCACCTCGGCTAGTATGAAAAGACCAGTCTTAGCCTGTTACACCCGTCACTCAAAACAGGGATGCAATTTTTTTTTTTTTCTTTTTTTTTTTTATGTGAATGATGAGGCACACAAGCTAACGGCCCACCTGATGGTAAGTGGCTACCGTCGCCTATAGACGCTAGTAACACTTGAGGTGTTGCCAACGCGGTGCCTATCAGCTAAAAGTCTCTTCACACTCTTTTTAAATGTGTTCATATTGAACCCCATTGGAAAAACCTCCAACGGAAGCTCATTCCACATCTTGCAGGTACGTGGTAGAAAGGAGCGCGTGAAGCGTACAGTGTGTGAGTTCCACGCATCTACAATGTAGGGGTGCGCTTTTTGACGATGGCGAGAGGTTCGATGGTAAAATTTGGACGCAGGAACTAAATTAAATAGTTCTTCAGAACATTCACCATGGTAAATCTTATAAAAGACGCTGAGTGAGCCAATGTCTCGGCGCATGCTCAATGGTTCAAGATCTTTAGTCAATTCAGGGTCATCGACAATTCTGGCAGCTCTGCGTTGCAGAGAGTCTAAGGGCTGTAGCTGGTACTTCGGTGCGCCATTCCAAATGTGAGAGCAGTACTCCATATGTGGACGAACTTGTGCTTTGTATAAAACAAGTCGTTGTTTCGGTGTGAAGTATCATGTCTCATGTTCCTGTGATTAGCAATGTCTCATGTTCCTGTGATTTCACCGACAAGGGTGCATGCACTCGCATTACTGTGTTCCGGTGAACACAGTAATGCGAGTGCTTCTTCTGAGTCAATCAATAAATAAATAAACGTTTACACACTCATACCTCTGCACTAGGATTCCCTGTGTCGCAGATGGCATGGACAAACACAGAAACACAAGACAAACACCCAAGACCCGAGAACAAACTTCATGCTCACCACACAAAGTATGCCCCGGCCGGGAATCGAACCCGGGGTCGCTCGCTTCGAAGGCAGGGCTACTACCAACTAAGCCACGGAGTAGTAAAGAATTGCTCGTTTAAAGTAATTTGGATATTAATTTCAAGGAAATAAAGGTAGGAGAACGTGGTGGCCCAGGGGCATAGACGCCGACTTTCAATCTGAAGGTTGCTGGTTCAAACCCACACGTGTACCAATGAGTTTTTTCACTTGAAAAAATTTATGTGCGCAATACCACGTTCTCGAATCGGTGACGGAAAACATCGTGAGGAAACCGGCATGTCTTAGAACCAAAAATTCGACGACATGTGACATCCACCAATCTGGATTGGGCTCCAGTGGTAGATCAGAGCCCATTCACTCTCAATTATCGAGAGTAGGCCGGTGTCCCTGCAGTGGGAACATTAGAGGCTGGTACGGTAAAGGTATTTAACTTAAATGCTTTGACTTAAGATTACCGAAACGAAAAAGCCGCCCGCAGTTCCAACTCCACTGAAGATATTTGGGTCGGAATCGCTAACGAAGACGTGAAAGTTGGAAATTCTTTATAAAACGTACAATTAGCGTAAATTGGACAAAGCGTTGTGGTCGACTTTCAGTAAAAAGCGTCTGCGGTTTTGTACTCAGGAAAATTTCGAGTAAAGATTTTGTGATTTCTAAAGTCCAACAGGTTCCCTTAAAATACATATAGGTATGATAGTCACATAGTAAATACACAAATACCCCCGCACTAGGATTCCCTGTCGCAGTTAGCATGGACGAGCACAGAAACACAAGACAAACACCCAAGACCCGAGAACAAACTTCATGCTTACCACACAGAGTGTGCCCGACCGGGAATCGGGACTCTTTTTGGAAATACATACATCTATGTTAATTTTCGAGTTACCGAGATCGTTGCGATGATTATTTATCATGAAAATAAAATTAATATAATAGTTACATATATTACAAGTACTGTTTATATACTAAAATTATATTATCTGTGAAACTGTAGGCATTGGTTACTGATAAAGCCATACACAAATATGATACCGAGGCGAATAACACAGCCACTACCAAAATATTGTATAGTTAAACATAAGTGTAATTTATTTGTGACTAAAGGGAAAGCCTAATTTTAAGTGGTTACCTTCGCCCATAACAACAACAATACCAATCGAACAGCATAAAAAGACCCTAGTCGCATACTGTTGGGCCATCGTCTCATAAGCCTGATTCGATAAAATTTCAGTCACAAGACTACGAGACGGGCCTGACACCCACACCTTTGCACCAACAACAGCACCGCAGCTTTTCAGCGGATTGCTTGTAAAGGCAGTACTTCACCGGACGAACAAAACTAATAGACATGAGATGGTGAAATGGGGCATTACTTTGATAACATTTCCGATCTCACCCCACCCGTGACATTTTCAACTAAAGCAATTTATTTTAGTTTATAAACTTGGGGAAGTAATCAATTATTTTTATAAAGTGATCGCCATATGCCGCTGACGGCGGATTTATGAATAAGGCAACTAGGGTGTCGACAGGGGACGAAGGAGTAAGTATATCTGAGGAAACACGAAATCCAGCAAACAATTTCGTTGAGATAGGTGTGGGTCCCTAGATGACGTTTTAGGTGACTGATATAACCGGGCACAATGCACAGACAAATACACTGACAAACAGAAAATCAAACTTATATATTCCTTCCGTTCTCATGTATCGTTTGGACATGACAAAATTTATACGGACAAGTAATTGTATTCGTGCGCATGTAACGTGCAGGCAAATCAATGTAACTATTTGGGTATAGCTGTCAAATTACTGTACATTTTCAGCTAATCTTATTCTTCCGCTTGAGAAAGCAAGAGATGGTGCATCTTTTACAAAAGGCATATGAACTGAATCTCAATCCACTAGTGGGACAAATAAAACTGTTCTATTCTTTTCGATGATTTTAAACTTCTGGTTAACTTTCCGACACTCTGAAATTAGTAATACAAATAAAAACCGTTTTTAAAATCTAATAACAACAAATCAACGTTAAAGAAATTCAATCTTATTGGCAAACCATGCAAACTCACCAAACCCTTAGAAGGGTTTCTACAAACGACTTCCTCTAACACCTAATTTCCACAAAACCTATTTTGACGAAATTGCAGATATAGGTTTTTACGTTGTGGCGGTCGAATCCCTTGTTAAGTATAAGTACAGCTTAAACGGAAAATGGCTGAGTCACTTTATAAATTCAGTATTATTTTTACTATACAAGTGTTTCTTTTCCTATTATTAACAGACTCTCAGCTCATTCCGTCACTCATTCACATAAAAAAAAGACTCGTAGGTCAATGATTTTGCTAAAATCCATTGCATTTAAACAGTTGAAAAGTGACATATTGATACAAATATACCATAGCAATGCCCGAATCTCCAGGTGGATTCCAATATGAATTCCAATTCATTAAAACCTAATAATTATGAACACAAAAAACATAAATTTTTTGGCACTCACACTAATTTGCACACAAATATTGCACACACATAAAAAAATTTTAGTTATTGTATTGTGCTCATGTAAATTATTCGCGCCGTTCTCAAGTAATGAGACAATAACCGCCGGTACATAGTAGTAAAAACAGCGTGGTGGCCCAGGGACATAGACGCCGACTTTCAATCCGAAGGTCGCTGGTTCAAACCCACACGTGGACCAATGAGTTTTTTCACTAGAAAAAATGATGTGCGCAATACCACGTTCTCGAAACGGTGACGGAAAACATCGTGTGGAAACCGGCATGTCTTAGAACCATAAATTCGAAGACATGTGACATCTACCAATCCGGATTGGACTCCCGTGGTAGACCGAAGAACATTCACTCTCAATTATCGAGAGTAGCCCGGTGTCCCTGCAGTGGGAACATTAGAGGCTGGTACGGTACATAGGCCGCAGCTAGTACACCATAAAATTATGGCAAAGATATATATTTTCGGATGACTACAGTGATGTGTTTACCTCCAGTACTCACTGTGGTCTACGCGAGAG
The DNA here is from genome assembly GCA_921293045.1 of Aplocera efformata. Lineage (NCBI taxonomy): Eukaryota > Metazoa > Arthropoda > Insecta > Lepidoptera > Geometridae > Aplocera > Aplocera efformata. Next base: position 8,067,009 of record OV121060.1, read on the forward strand.
TTTTTATTGGCCGAAGGATATTGTTATTTTTGCCCATTATTCCGGCGGGGGAAGATTTTTTTTGAAACTTTCTTGAATAAAATAAGATGTTTAGGAAGAGATTAATATTGCCTTTCTCGTTTTATGGAAGTTGCTTTAATGTACAGGGTATTTTGTAAATAACTGAATCTGGCGTGGCTTGTAATTTTTTTGGCATTTTCGTTACATATTTGCGGTTGGTTTATGTATGCAATAATAATTTACGGAAATTCTACACAACACCAAACAAAGCTTGTACTTCGGGAACTAGATAACTAATAGAATACTAACCTAAAATGTATGTCCTACTTTTATGTAAATACAATACATACTTTACAAACAGAATAAACATTTATTTTGCTTACACAAAATGCTTGTCCTGTAAAATACGTTTGCAAAATGTCTATTCGCGCGTTATTCGTTAATTTTTTTCCGTGGATCATGAAATATGAACTCAATCCACAGCTAACTTTAATTATAACAACTTGTATTAGTTTCGTAAATAATTAAATTCAAAGAGTGTTATTGATGGACGCAATTTGTGTGTGTTACAGATTTATATGATTTCAAATACCTATTTATTTTATCATGATAATTATGTGAAATACGTTTATTTGTCATGTGACAATTTTGTTGATGTTTAATTGTACCTACTGTAGAATACTATTGTGACGTTACGTAAATTCAAAATGTTATCCTCGTCATGACTTTCACTCCAAAAATTACGCTCAGGCGGTGGTGCGCGGTCGGATACGCGGGGCCCTCTTTTGCGTGGGGCCCGTAGCAATTGCTACTCGTGCTACGTGGTTAATTCGGCGATGTGTGAATGTCGGTAAATATATATTAACGGTAATTTTAAAACTAATATAATAATAATGATAATAATCACAAAATATTGTTATAATAATAAACATGCCTTACTGCGACATGGCAGGCTTAACTTCTGCCATCCAGTGTTGCATATACAAAGAACACGCGTACATTCCGGAACAGAAATTATTTAGATGCGACTTGAGTCTCTTCATAGCTAGGTATGAAAAACCTAAGTCGTAAACAGCAGAGGTGATCATGTGATCACTCAACATCAAACGAGCCGTCAGCTCGTTACACTTTTGTTACAGTGATTTACTAATGTTGATAAAAAAATGTATTGTGTGGTATTATTTATCATCACTATTATACTCCTTCAAAGTTTTCCATCTTCCAGCGGGATTCCCAAAGTGATTCTTTATCGGGGATTATGGAGTACAGTCCTCAACAAAAATGGCTTCGAAACTAATAAACCGAGCGTAAAATCTTGCGATAAACAAGCGTAAAGAGAGGATGCGCTGAGCTGAAGATTGGAATCATTGGCGCTTAATGGGAGAAGGCTACGTCAATCTGTAAAATAGGCTGATAAGTGGCCAAGTCTGCGGTCAGACGAATCATCAGACTCTGATCATAGCGTTCATCATGGTTTGTAGGTTCCGTATATAATCATAAAAGGTCTATGACTAAGTTAACATTGTCTGTATTTTCTAAATTAATAAGGCTATTTTTTTTTAACCTTAAGCAGTAGTGGGCTAAAATTTTCACATAATAATAAATATTTCCTGTTTTTGTTTTTATTATTAGAATATAAAATTTAATATGAACACAAAAAACAAAAAAATGATTCCGAATTGCAAACTTCTCTACACAAATAAATAAACATAAACATAAAAAAATATTTGTTAAAATTTTGTCTGTGTCTATTTGTTTTTTCCGGCTAATCTCCGAAATGGCTGGACCGATTTTTACGGGACTTTCTCTGGCAAGTAGCTGATGCTATAAGAATTAGGGTTTCGCGCAAAAAATATCAAATTCCAGGCTGATAAAGTCGTGGAGAAAAGCTAATTTTAAAACCACTACAATTAAATATCTTCATAATATTATTTACAACAAAACACTAACAATACAAAACTTTTACTACACTAACCTACGAGTCTAAGTTTGTCGTAAGTCTTGCTCAAATATATATTACTCACATTTTCCTGATGACTGTACATTAGTGTATAAACTATTTCACAGTCCTTGTCGTAGATAAGGAAGAATATAGGGCCCATTGTGTCTGAAGAGGGCCCGACAGTGATTATTGATAGCCCTGCGTGATACCGGGTGTTTGTGGACGAAAATATTATGGTAGTTTGGAAGAAAACCTTTAATATTTCTCAAGACTTTTTATTGAGATGCAGTCGTGTATTAATAATGGATTGACCTCGATAACAGAGCTAGTCAATGGAGAATTAGATAACTCATAGAGGATACAAAATTTCATTCGAATACAGTTTGTAAACCGCGTCTGTAGCGACATTATGTCTAGACTGAAAGTTGCCCCAGTGACATGAATACAGAAATCAAGAGGAACAAGTTGCCAAAGTCTTTTTTTATGTGATAGTGTGACAACGAGCTGAGGGCCCACCTGGTGGTAAGTGGCGACCACCGCCCATGACAACAGTAATGCGACTCAGTATAAGATTTGGATTTTACACTGAGTCGCATTCATCCTGCTGCGTCCATCACCCGAGACGGAGATGATACGTCTCATGCGCATGTGATTTCACCGGCACCCACACCCTTCCACCGGAATACAGTAATGCGAGCACTATTGCTTGGCGGCAGATTCCGGATGTGGTGGCAGTACCTATCCGGACGAACTTGGCACAAGTTCTACTACTTTTGGTTGCTCGTTTAGCACCACCCAGGGGGTACGTGTAGGGAATCAAAGGGTACACACGGACGCGAGCAACTGGACCCCCCTAAATTGGCGCAAACAAACTTTATCTTTGTAAAGTTAGCCCAGATTCTCATCAGGTGTTTCGCGAACTAAATCTGGTAACTGTCACAAACACAGCGCGTGTATTTTTAAACAGCGCTCGTAACGTCATTGAGGTACGATCTAATCGGCAAATGGACTTCCCGCTGCTTTGTATAAATGAATACGGGGCGCCTAGCTCGCGCGCATACAGCTAGCTCAGTAATATATTGTAATAATGGAACCATCGGTATACAATCGACTGCCTGACACTATACGCTATGCACCTTCCACCAGCGCGTTCAAATCTTTATTAAAAAAGTGGTTACTCGATTACGTTTTTTACAGTGTCGAAGAGCTGTTGAAATTACCACGCTTGCAGTAATTGTATTACAAAATATCTAGTATTATATTGAATCATGACTTGACCTGTAACCATGGAGATATTAATAAATTATTTGTATTTGTATTTGTATTTAATGTATACTCAAAACTACTTTAAAATTAACTGTTAATGCAAAAAAAAAAAATAGAAAAATATCATTGATTGCGATAGATAATGCAAATGCTGATATGTAACGTTACGTCTCGCACCGATACAATTATATAAAAAGTATCTGCGCCCGCGGTTTTACCCGCGTAGTTCCCGTTCTCATGGGAAAACGGGGATAAAATATAGCCTATGTTAATCACTGATAATGTAGCTTTCCATTTAATTATCTTTTGACAAAGTAACCTTCTACTGGAATGGAGTGACCTAGCTGTTTTCAAATTCTGTGATTGTATAAATGAATAGTGCGGCCCAGGTATATTCAGGGTATGAGATGGAAACCCTTTTCACACCGTAATTGGTGGCGGGAAATATTTGTAAATGTTTCTTTGGACGGGATTTCTGTGTGGCAAAGGTTCACAGTCTATGTCCTGCCGGTTTGTAGAAGGTCAAATATATTAGGAGTATTGTTTAAAATTAAAAAATATTTGAGTGGACAGCGTTTAAAAAATATTCATAATTATCGTAGTAAATAATTATACTGAAAAATATAAGTACTAATAGTGTGCTGTAACTTATATGCCCATATTCGTAACGCCTTATACATGCAATCTAGATATGTGCGTGTCGAATAAATATATTAATCCTTGTCTTTGTGTTCTGTCCGTTTTCAAAAGTAATTTTATATGCGGACTGTGAATTTTTTTCTAATGAAAGACAAAAATTCCATAACTTCTGGTAAATTCGAAAAATCGGAATATTTCCTGAAGATAATGATCTCATTAACCATTCGAACCGTTACCGAATCGAGACTGAGATTACAATCTGAAATTGAAATTTGTTATGGCACCATTCACTCCCATTTTATATAATAACGCTATCTCGAGCGCTCTGCTATGGTACCAGAATGCAATTAGTGTTCAAATTTCTTTTAACAAGTTGCAGTTACCATTCTTTGCGTTAAATTTGTTGGTTTTACTTTTGTTGTAAAAAAATAAGCTTTATTAGTGAGAAGTAAGTTTCCTACTGTGGTAATAAACTTACCATTAAAAAACATGTAAAAACAATAGCAAATATCATTTTTTTTTTGTAACGAAGGCGCCGGTACGAGTTGAAGGCCCTGATGTTAAATGGAATGGAATGGAAATGGCTACCTCAGTCCATAACAGCAATACGACAGATCTTCCATGACCGGAGTATGAAAAAACCCAATTTGCATCCCGTTGCGCACATCACCTGAGACGGGGATGTTACGTCTTATTCGCCGGTGAAATTACCTGCAACCAAACCGGAATAGCTGAGCTTGGCGGCAGATTCCAGATGTGGCGGCAGTACCTCTCTGGACGAACTTGGCACAAGTTCTACTGCTACTTTTTGTTGCTCCTTTTGCACCACCCGGGGGATACGTGTAGGGGTTCTTAGAGCACTCACCTACGGACGCAGGCAACTTCCCCTGATACATGTGTTTTTTTTATTCTTAATGCGAATAATTACAGGGGCTATTTTTTTATTATTTTAAACCTGTTTTTATTTTAAGCATGTATTTTTCATCTGCCAATATCGAAAAGTCCCAGTTCTCGGGGCCCCATACCCTTCTGGTATCAGTTCCTTTGTAGATATATCTCTTGGTTACCCTCTTAATCCCGAATCATTCTGCTATATACTTTCTGTCGTTCCCTTTGCCGAATGACAATGTAAATAATCTTACCGTATAGCAACAATACAGACAAATTTGTCATATCGGACCTTTTAAAAGGGTTTTTATTTTATTACCAATAGGCATCACCTCCAGGTCACTGGACCACCTAGACCAGTAAGACCAGGATTTGTACCTACATGTGGATTTTTTCGTTTTTGTGTGACTCCGTGGCCAACCCTGGTGTCGCAGTTTACTTGGGGGTCCTCCCGAGAGGTAGCACTCAGTTTTAATGCCTCTAAATGGTCACCCATCCAAGTTCTGATCATGGTGCTCATAGCGTAGTTTGTTTAGATGTTACTTACAGATCATCAACTCTCAACTCTTAGCCCGACAAAAAAGAGCGCTTCCGTACTTTAAAGGGCACGTTGAAAAAAATAAAAAACTCCCGGCTATTCTAGTCGCCAAGCCATGTCTGAAGCCTTCGAGCGGCTTGAATTACCTGACAATAGAGTTAGCCACTTATTTTCACGAAAGGAGAAGCAGAGAAAATGTCAACCGTATTACAGTAAGCGGGTGTTATCAAAATTAAAGCCTTTGACAAATAGACCTTGAAGTATAGAATCAGGCTGCAAATGGAGATTGAGCTCGTAGCCCTCTACGGTACATGTAGAGCGTCTACGACGTAGCAATGTGCTACAACCCGCGGAATTGGATTAAACGTGTTGTTCAAAATGTACGCGATTTGAGGTTCGCTCCTAACCCAACTCGTCGTCTTAAATGTGAAGGGACGTAAATAATTATGTTTTGATTGTAGTGATACTTATTTATTCTGGCCAAGCAAAAGTGAGATGCAATAATACTGTCGTTCTCATATAAAACAGACTTAAAGGCAACTAAAAAAAGTTGTCATTATTTTCTAGACATATTTACTGATTCAAAAATAATTAAAAAGGAATTCAGTTAAAATCCATAAGAATATATTGGACTTACACCTAGGACGTCCAATATTGTTATGGATTTGATGAATCTCATAAATCATAGTAATATCTCGTTAATACAGAATAAACTACTAGAGCTTTAATACTTGGATGGGTTAGGATTAACCCTGATCCAAGGTGAAAGGAAATAAAGGGGTGGTAATAAATAGGTAGAATGACGATGGATTGAGGGGTGTAATTTCTTGTTGAGCAGTAATTCCATGTTGGTATGTAATTTCATGGCGATCAGAAATCAATAAAAAATTATATCCTTTGAATAATAAAAACTGTTTGTTGCTAGCGTCCATAGGTGTGTACCCTTTGATACTCTTCTCGTACCCCTCGGGGGTGCTAAAAGAGTAGTAGTAGAACTTGTGCCAAGTTCGTCCGGAGAGGTACTGCCACCACACCTACATAGAATGTGGGTGCCAGTGAAATCAAATGCGCATGAGACGCATAATTTTTTTTAATCTATTTCCAGTATATCTCATCCCGTGTTCATGGATATTTAATTAAATTTATAAATATATTAGTGATCTTTTTCTGAATATGATACAAATATTGTGTGAAAATGTGTTATTGTTCCAGCATATAGTTCAAAAGATTTATTTGTAAAAGAAACAAAGATTGTAAGCTCAGTAATAGGATTTCTTTTAACCTTTGGGTACGGAACACTGAAAATGATCTAACAGAATGAGAGATCGAAATGATTAGAAAGCAATTTGCTCCAACCACAAACGCATCAAAACATTAATGCTATAAACTTATGACGGTAAATAATGACTCAATTTGCTCGAGATAGGCGTATAATGGCTGCCATTATCGGCGTAGATACAAATGCCTTGCCAGGAACACCTTGCAAAACTATTAGTCTACGCGAGATGGCAACTGCAAACTTTAACGTGAAGTATTTTAGTTCTACTGTCAGAAAAATTAAAAAAATTTATCCAATTTCTTAAACCAAAATTGGATAAAATTAACTTCGACGCTTTCATCTCTTTTATGCGCCATTAAAAAATCGATTTGAAAGTTTTTTTTTTTTTTAATTGTATGTAAACTACAATACATACACTTTAAATGGTTAGCGCTTTTTCAAAATTTTCAAAATTGGTTAAAATTGGTTAGCGCTTGTTTTTCCTCAAAATTGGTTAGCGCTTGTTTTTCCTCATGGATGGTCGGATAAGATTTGAACAAGCGCTAAACTTAATAATAAGAAAAAAAGTATGACATCTCCAAGTATGTTTTTTAAGATTTCAACGGAAATAAAATATTTTGACTTTATACTTACAATAAATACGGGATGAAAGTAAAACCAATTTTGTCCTTTTAAATCATTCACTTTTAGTCACATATTCCTTAAACAAACGTTATTTCCTTTAATGTAAATTCATTTCGATTTCATATGGGTAAATGGTTTGTTTTGTATTTTACCAGAATGTTATCACGAATGCAAATAGCCAAGATCTGTATAGGCAATAAATTATAGTGATGCTAATACAGGCGCAATAGCTTCCGTAGAATCAAGAGGAACGCATTTAGCCACCAACGTAACATGGCTTCCTTCACCCATTGCAAGGAAATTAATGAACGCATTGATCGTAAAATCACATCTCTCGTCTCGGCTGAAGGGCGCAACAGGATTCGGCTTGGGTCTTCTCATATTTCGTTCGACGAGGATCTAAGTCGTATTGATGTTTTTATCAGGTAACATTAGATGGAGTTTCAGCCAAGCAGTCGTGCCCGCACTACTGTGTTCCGGTGGAAGGGTGTGGGTTCCGGTGAAATCACATGCACAGTGATGGATGAATGCTACTCAGTGTAAGATCTAAATCTTATACTGTTGTCGTGGGCGCGGCTCGCCACTTACCACCAGGTGGGCCTTCAGATCGTGTCGTCATTTATTGATATAACCCCCCCCCCATCATTGCAAGTGGCGTTTATCTAAAGAGATAAGATAACTCTATACAAATACAAAAACATTTTACTGTCATCCACACAACATCAACATCATAACATTATGTAAATTAAATGTAGACATGGATGCTTTTATTACGATTATTGAGATTGGCCGCTATCATCTATATCGTAGCCATAAATTCAGTCCATCTCAAGGCTGTCTGGAAGAGATGCTCATAACTTACCTGCTATGACCAGCACGTCGATGAGAGCCAGCACCGCGAGGCTGACTAGACTGGAGACCTCGTCCCAGCGCACTTGGTCGTGTAGAGCCGCGCACGCGGTCGCGTTCAGTGGCATATTCCGCCCGAGTGACCCGCGACCGCGCGACGCATCGCCTGCGCTTACGTGCCTCGCATTTCTGGTATTAAGTCTGGAACAAGGGAAACTTTCGTTTACCTCTTTGATAATTAAAGATCTTGAAAAAGAAAAAAAAACAGTGGCACTTCGGGAGTTCCGATAGTAATGAAAACAAAAGTACAGATACTTATATACAGAGGTGTCAGTAACGGTCATAGTGTAGCGAGGCTTCAATGGTTTTTTTCCCATCTAAAAAAATGCCTAAAGCGCTCAAAGAAGATTTCACTTCAAAAATAATTATGCGCACTCATTAAATTGAGAAATGGATATTAAAATCAAGTTAAAAATCTTAATTTCCGTTGAATTAAGCATTGTTAGAGATTATAGTGCTGATTCCGCTGGTACAATAATTATCTTATTCGAATTTGACACTTCGGTCTTCACACTATGTAAGTCTTTATGGTGAAATACGTAGCTGTTGCACTGAGCCAAGGCAAAAAAAAACTTATATATAACATTTATAAGTATTCTCAACTGTCAATGAGGGGTTTATATTTTCAACTAGCAAACGTTGTTCTGCATTGATTGATTTGATAATCACCACATTTATGACAGAGAACAAAAATTAGAAACAAAAATCTTTTCCAAATTTCCATATTCGAAGCATTTTTTCCAATTTTTCTATAACTTTGACATATTAAATATAATATAATACATTATATAATTCAAAATTGACGAATTGGTCACGCCTTTGTCAAGTGATGCGTTTACCAACAAACAGCATTTCATTTTACGAACAGGCTAGTTTTAGTTATAGAATAGATATATTTATTCACGTATAAAAAAATTGCCTACTCCTTATTCCATGTTCTGTCTAACATGTTCTTCAGATTAGATAAAACGAGAAAAAGTATTACAACAGGAATAAATCCAATATTATTTCTTCCTTATCTCAAGTGAGGAAAATGTGAGCCGCTGATTATAACCATCGATGAAGCTAAAGCCAATATCCTTAATTACCCGGCTCCGAGCCCCTCTAAAGTTGGCCGCACAATTAAGAGAGTACTAAGCCCTAACTAGTTCTATTCGAAAGCCAAACAAAAGCCGCAGTGGGACAGCCAATTAGCGGACTCGCAGCCAAAGCCGGGGGCTCAAGACACGAGATAATTGTATCAATTAAATTGCTATACATTTTCATGATATTCCTATTTATGTTGTCTTATGGAAAACGTGAATAATTTTGTCTCTCAACTCAGCAGTAGTTAGGATACTTGAAAATGTATAATTTGAAATGTAGCTTTTTAACTTTTTCGCCCTCGGTTTTCTGGGATCAAAAGTAGCCGATGCGTTAATTTAGGTTCTAAGCTATCCTGGTAACAAATTTCGTTCAAATCCATTGATCCGTTTGAGCACGAAGGAGTAACAAACAAACATACACGTGTGTGTGTACACACACATATACTAACTTTCACCTTTATAATATTAGTGTGATGTTCAGTTGACTTGACTATCTTTTGCAAAATTTAAGACTTTATAAAATGTAAATCCGTTTGTGGCCGTAGATTAAGATTATAAGTAACTAGCTGCGCCCGGTGGTTTCAGCCGCATAGCTCCCGTTCCCGTGGGAATATGGGGATAAAATACAGCCTATGTTACTTGCTTTCCATTGGTGAAAGAATTTTTAAAATGAATTAACTAAGGCGTGAGACCGTAACAAGTAAATTCATTTTCGCATTTATAATATTGGTCGGGATTTATCGTTTTTTATTATGGGCAGTGGGTTTTGTTATAGAAATAAAATGAAACAAACAATTCTGCTAACCTTTTCAGCTTGTGTCTTATACCCAACAATATTGTTAGTGTATTTTTTTGGCACAACACACATTAGCTCTTTCGTCACTTTGTTCTTCTTTCTGCTTCGGAGACCACGTGAAGATGTGGGAGGCCTTCGGGCTGCTAATAGCTTTTAGATCAGAGTTGGCCACAATTCACACTAAAAGAAGAATCATTTTATTTATTCAAGTACTTCATTTACTATTTGTCATAATGTCATAGTGACGCTATGATATAAATAACCCAAAGTAGCAGTTGAACTTGGTCCAAGTTCGTCCATAGAAGTACTTGCCTCTACCTGGTAATTCACCGTCAATTTGTGGTGCACTCGTTCTACTGTGTTCCGGCGGAAGGGTGCGGATGCTGGTGAAATTACAAACGCATGAGACGTTAGATCCCCGTCTCAACCGTATTACAATTTATTTTGCAGATCGTGGAGCAGAGCGAGAACATGCCATGGCGTTTTATCATTATTATAATCATTGACAGTGTAGTACGCCTTCTAAAATAATATATAATTATGAAGGCGTACTATATATAGACGGCAGAAATCACATAACATCACTTGAGTCGTCAGCTCGTCCTATCACCTGAGTCATATAATAAGGAGCACTTAACCCAGCCAACAACAGTTTTTAGACGGGAGTCTAAATAAATACTGGTAAAGAAACTATACAAACAAATATGACCTTTTCAGTCACGCAGGCAAGGTATCATTTTCTGTTCAGTATCGCGGACGTCATCAATAATTAGCTTTATAAATATTCATAGTGTGTTGATTGCTAACATTCGTATTGAATTTCTGAGCGATTATGACTCAGTTAGTGGCTCTGCAAATGGTAGTAAGTTTTAACACACTATAAACACACACACCCACACACAACCCTGGTGAAGGAGCTTCTAAGCTTCTCGAAGGCCTCCGATATTGATTACCAATACTAGCGTATTCAACTTACAAATGATGTTTATAATTGTAATTATTAAGTTTTTTATCAAGTATAGCTTTATGTCTACCTTTTACCAACTCTGACGGCGAACTCTTCAACCGCGCGCGCTCATTGGTCAAATCAAATAGCGCGCGCTTCCCCGGCTTCCTGTTACGCACTTCCGTCCCATTTCACGAAATCACTCCCACAGATTAGAAATATGTTACATATAAAAAAATGAAAAGGCTTTTTATTGAGAAAATCGATTTAGTATCGAATACTTGACATTATTGTTCGGTTGATAATAATGCTTAGCACAACTACAAAACCAATAAATCCAAGCACTATTGTAATCTCAGCATCAGTCTTGTCGAACTTAGCAAGTTATCAAATTTAACTTTGTCGATAACTATCGGCTTTCTGAAGTAGGTAAGTTGTTATAATGTCTCTAGTTACGAAAATTATGTCTCAATACGAAAGCAATTTTCTTTTTTTTTTTCAATTTTGTTACAATCATTCGAATCAATTTTGTATCAATTATTCGTTTCCAAAAATTCGACGACATGTGACATCTACTAATCCCGTGGTAGACCAGAGCCCATTCACTCTCAATTATCGAGAGTAGGCCGGTGTCCCTGCAGTGAGATCATTAGAGGCTGGTACGGTTACAATCATCATGGAGAAAAAGGTATGTTCAAGAAACTAATATGATTAGTACATGTCACATCGACTGACCCCACTCAGTTGGTAGTAGCTCTGCCTTCTCCACTGTAGGTCATAGGTTTGACCTACTCTGAACAAATATTTGTATCAAGAACATAAATTTTTGTATAAATAAACGCTTGCTAGCTAAAATGGCGCTGTGCGGAATTCCTATGAATATTTATTTATTACTAGCTGCGTCCCGCGGCTTTCTCGCGTGTAGTTCCCGTCCCGTGGGGATACGGGGATAACTCGCTATACTCGCTGATAATGCAGCTTTCCATAGGTGAAAGAATTTTTTAAATCGGTTTAGTTGTTTAACCGTGAAAGCGTAAGAAACTCAATTTCGAATTTATATTATTATTATCTATATATATAAAAGAAAGTCGTGTTTGTTACAACACTTATAACTCGAGAACGGCTGGACCGATTGCCATGGTTTTTGATTTATTGAAAATGAACGAAAAAATAAAATCAATTTATCCCCGTGTTCTCCACGGGAATCGGAACTATGCGGGTGAAACCGCGGGGCGCAGCTAGTTAATAATAAATTCAATACATAGTAAGGAAGTTAGGATTGATACTTCTTGACTGATTATTGTTGAGCCAACTTAAATCGCTCGTCTGCTGCAACTGAAAGTATCTAAAGTAGAAATCTGGAAATGTCTATTGAGAATCTGGCGCCTTTTTATCAGCTCTGGAAGCGTTTAGCATGTAAATTGGCTCAATAATGAGATTGGGATTACTTATCAACGGGAGGGAACGGCAGTTAGATTGTGGTGATAAAACTCTTGCAGACCTACTTACTGAGGGCTGGATTACTTACGGACGCATTTTTTTATGTAACAAAAGCGTCGGGGCGATCTGAAGGTACAAAGGATGTTAAGGGGTTAACCCCGCCCATAACAACAATACGACTTATACATAATACGTCAATACATCATATTTGCTCGTGATAAGAATGGAGTCCATTCATTACGAGTTTCTTCCCCCTGGAGGGTCGAAACCACCAAACTTAGTAATAAGAATGCGTCTTGACTTTTTCTTGTATTTTTAAACAAGAAATTATTGAAAAGAACAAACATGATATATACGAGTAACACACATTTAAACACTTGAAACCATAACAATCCTTCTGACGCAGTCGAGAAAAAATTGAATTACCGTACCAGCCTCTAATGTTCCCACTGCAGGGACACCGGCCTACTCTCGATAATTGAGAGTGAATGGGCTCTGATCTACCACGGGAGCCCAATCCGGATTGGTAGATGTCACATGTCATCGATTTTTTGGTTCTAAGATATGCCGGTTTCCTCACGATGTTTTCCGTCACCGTTTTGAGAACGTGGTATTGCGCACATGAATTTTTCAAGTGAAAAAACTCATTGGTGCACGTGTGGGTTTCAACCAGCGACCTTCAGATTGAAAGTCGGCGTCTGTGCCCCTGGGCCACCACGCTCTCCAGAAAAAATTGAATTCAATGAAAATAAAGATTTTTGATTTTGACTTTGATCAACAGTACAACACACAATACACAGTAGAACATTATTTTCTACGTTTTTTTTTTTTTTTTTTTATGTGAATGATGAGGCACACAAGCTAACGGCCCACCTGATGGTAAGTGGCTACCGTCGCCTATAGACGCTAGCAACACTCGAGGTGTTGCCAACGCGGTGCCTATCAGCTAAAAGTCTCTTCACACTCTTTTTAAATGTGTTCATATTGAACCCCATTGGAAAAACCTCCAACGGAAGCTCATTCCACATCTTGCAGGTACGCGGTAGAAAGGAGCGCGTGAAGCGTACAGTGTGTGAGTTCCACGCATCTACAATGTAGGGGTGCGCTTTTTGACGATGGCGAGAGGTTCGATGGTAAAATTTGGACGCAGGAACTAAATTAAATAGTTCTTCAGAACATTCACCATGGTAAATCTTATAAAAGACGCTGAGTGAGCCAATGTCTCGGCGCATGCTCAATGGTTCAAGATCTTTAGTCAATTCAGGGTCATCGACAATTCTGGCAGCTCTGCGTTGCAGAGAGTCTAAGGGCTGTAGCTGGTACTTCGGTGCGCCATTCCAAATGTGAGAGCAGTACTCCATATGTGGACGAACTTGTGCTTTGTATAAAACAAGTCGTTGTTTCGGTGTGAAGTATCGCTTCGCTCTATTAAGTACACCCAGCTTCTTAGATGCTAGGGCAGCTTTACCTTTCAGATGACCCCGGAACTGAACCTCGCCAGAAATGTCGACACCCAGAATCGAGAGGCTATTTTTAATTGGAAGGTGAACGTTCTGAAAAAGCGGAGATGCAGAAAAGGGCGCCTTCTTTGAGGTGAACGCACATACCTGAGTTTTGGATGGGTTGAATTGAACTAGATTGAGTTTACCCCATTCTGAAACTTGTTCAAGCGAGCATTCAACTTCAGATACCATCGAATGTCTTTCCTCCTCAATAGCTTCACGTGACGCATTTGCGCGGCCCGTGTACCGAGCGTCACCGGTACTATCATCCGCGTAACAGTGCAAATTGTGGATTCTTAAAAGGTCGTTAATGTGTAGGATGAAAAGCGTAGGTGACAGAACGGACCCTTGAGGAACGCCGGCATTGATTGTCATGACCTCAGAAGAGGCACCGTCCACGACAACTTGAATTTTGCGATTCGTTAGGAAGTCGGCAATCCAGGCACAAAACCTCTCTGAAAGGCCATAAGAACGAATTTTGGAAAGGAGGGCTCTGTGCCAGACCCGGTCAAATGCCTTAGCAATGTCGAGACTAACAGCTAATGCTTCTCCTCGACTCTCGATCGCTTCTGCCCATCGGTGCGTAAGATACACCAAAAGATCACCAGCTGACCTGCCGTGGCGAAAACCGTATTGACGGTCACTGATCAACTGCTGATCCTCCAGATGTTTTAGTAATTGAGTATTCAGCACTCGCTCCATTACCTTAGATAGAAGCGAGGTGATTGCAATCGGTCGATAGTTGGCCGGGTCCGTGCGGTCACCTTTTTTGGGAATGGGGTGAACGAAGGCTGTCTTCCAAGATGAAGGCACTATTCCGGTGGTGAAAGAGAGGGAAAATAGGCATGCCAGCACCGGAGTTAACTCAGGAGCACACGTCTTCAAGACCCTAGCAGGAATCCTGTCCGGTCCGCTCGACTTGCTGACATCAAGGGACTGGAGCTCTTTCCGTATTACCTTCTGAGAAATATGTATCTCCGGCATAGGGTTGATGTGAGACGGTAATGTAGGTGGTACCATGTCAGCATCATCGAGGGTGGAGTTCGAAGCAAAAAAAGCAGCAAGGAGATCTGGTTTCTCCTTTGCGCTGTGGGCCAGTGACCCATCCGCTTTGCGCAAGGCAGGCAGTGTAGATCGGCAGAAGTTGCCTTCCGCCGCTTTTGCAAGGGACCAGAAAGCGCGACTTCCCGGAGGATAGCCCGATAGCTTATCCCCAATGCGGGCAATATGCTGGTTTCTGGCTCCAATTATGGTCTTCTTTGCCAATCTCGAGGCAGCATTGAATGTCTTCTTATAATCGGCAGTTTTTGGGTCTTTCTGTCTTCGTGCATCGTTAAAAGCTTTATAAGCATTAGATTTATGCTTATTCCTCGATGCACAGGTCTTATTGAACCATGGACGACTTGGACCACCAGTGCGGATCACTGAAGAAGGAATGAAGCATTCCATTCCTTGGATTATAATGTCAGCGATGGATTCTGCACAAATACTGGGATCAGCCGACGAAAAACAGACGCCCTGCCAAGGGTATGAGGAGAAGAATTCACGCAGACCGTCCCAATCCGCCGAGTTATAGTGCCAGATTCTACGTTTGCCTGGAGGAGTTAGAGGGGTTTGTCGCGTGACCGGAACCGTGGACTTGATCAGACAATGATCAGAGGATCCGATTGGACCGTCAATCAAAATCTTGTATGAATTTGGATGAGATGTTAGGAAAAGGTCCAGTAACGATGGGTTATGTGTCTCTACATCCGGCAATCTCGTAGGTTCCAAAACTAATTGAGAAAGGCCAAATGACACCGCGAGATCTTGGACGACTCTACCAGCGTGATCCGTCATCCGAGATTTCAGCCAATCACTATGGTGGGCGTTAAAATCACCCAGAACCACTATCTCAGCCAGAGGGAACTGTTCCAAGACCCGGTCGATTCCCAAAGATACATGCTCAAACAGCCGACTTGTCTCTGCATCCCCACTATGGGGTCTATATAGGCACGAGTAGATCCGAGTGAAACCTCCAAAGTCTACGCGCACCCACATATTAGACAAGTCTGGAGCTTCAAAGCTATTTAAACGTCGACAACAAATATTTTCCCTGACGAACATACACACTCCGGCTCGGCGCAGAAATAGATGTTCGAGTCTGTAACCAGGGTAGTGCAGGTATGAAGTGTCGGCTGGGTTAGAGATTTGCGTCTCCGTCAGAAAAAAAAGGGCAGGCTTAGCCGTCTCAAGGTGAAAGTGGACAGAGCTAATGTTAGAATGTAGACCACGAATGTTACAAAAGTCTACATTAAATGTGGAAGTGGAATTAGATGCCGCTGTATAACGTTTATTTTTGTTTTTGTTTGTCATAGCATGAGTGGAAGAGTGTTGCGGTGGAGTGCAGGCCAATCTATTCTTCGGGTAAAGCAGGGTATGAATATGGATCTAGTTTATATTGACAAGATTGTGGGTAACTGGCACGAGGGACGGAAGGGCCCCCGATCCCCCCTGTGAGCAGCTATCGGGTTCCACTCCGGTCTCCTAATCCGGCACGACAACTACTCAACAGGATTATGCGCGTGTTGGCGGGACAGCCTCCCAGGACGGAGTTTTTGAGGTGATTCCTGGGTTCGGGTCCCCAACTAACCCGCGGGCGGCCAGTGGCTAACCGTTTCATCAGGTCTCCCTGGCCCCCGTGCCCGTTTGCCACGCCTGTCACTATAGATCTAGCCTTCTCATTGAACCTTGAACCAAAGATTAAACATACTCTGCAATCCACCAGGACTGGGTCTTCTGAACATGTGTCGAAACACGTTATGCAGTAATTACAAAACATTATAACGACACGCTTATACAGAAGGGTGGTAGCAATCCAGGCGGACTCTTTAAAAAAAATAATGAAAGAGTCCTACCACCAGCAAGCCATTTACACGGCAGTGGGGAAAAAAGTATTGTTTCTCCGTCCCCAGCGGATATCAGTTCTTTTTGCACCAACCAGAGGGCACGTGTAGGCACGTTTAAAGGTCAAACCTACGGACGTGAACTGTAAACGTATTTTAGTTTTACTGCTGCCAGAAAACATTTTCTAACAATTCCGTGTAGAGATGTCCTACATAAGAGTCGTACACAAATATATTCGTAACGATCCTTTACGCGAATAATAATATCCCGAGGACCATATTGTTATGGTTTTTGCGTGGTTTCCAGCTACCACGAATATTGTTATGGTTTTTGCGTGGTTTCCAGCTACCACGAATATTGTTATGGTTTTTGCGTGGTTTCCAGCTACCACGAATATTGTTATGGTTTTTGCGTGGTTTCCAGCTACCACGAATATTCACTTGAACATACTTTCGTTTGGATGGAAATGTTAAATGAGCTTTATTGCTTTGAGATAGAATTCGTTATTATTCAGCAATCAGGTGTTTTTTCAACTACAAAGAAGTGACTGATTTAAAAAAAATCGAAAAACCAACCTCAGTATTTTCATCTCTTATTATTTGCACACAGGGGATACGCCCTGCCATTTTATAAAAGATACCTCGAAATCGGTATACAAAGGGCGAAGAACAAAGTCAGGAAAGCAAAATACGCAATTTCGTTTACTTGGATACATATTGTTTAAGTATACCAATAAGGAATTAATGAAAACTCGCGTTACTTTTTCACGTATATTGATTTGTTATTAACAAGAATATGGAAACGGATTGCGGACAATATTTCACGCCCGAAGTTGTGATTGCAAGTGACAATGCATGCAAAAAAAGAAATCTCCTTGTGAGATTGTAATAGATTGAAGTGGCGAGGGCTTTGTTCGCAAAAAGTTGTAGGCGTTAATACATTTTTGCAGTTATTTTGATTCATCATCTAAACTGTTAAATCGATTTTGATAAAACAATTGTCAGACCAACAAAGCAAAGCGTTAGCCCAGAACTCAATTATATGTATGTCATTGTCACAGATACACGCATATTAGTCAGAGAAGTGAGAATATCGAACGGCCGACCTTTAATATAGTATTCACTGTTGGTCTTGTGTATATTCTAGTGGGTCCATTGTTATCACGAGAGAGAAGGTATTTTATATATTGAAGCCCAAATTAATTCTATTTATATGCTTTGTGCTCGGGGTAAACTAACTTTTTTAGGTACTAAAAAGTTTTTTATAATGTAACAGATGTACGGGACGAGATGAAGGTATGATGAACAGTAAGAGGAGACCCAAGTCGCACCTTGTTGCGCCCGTCACCCGAGACATGGGATGTTACGACACCAGAACACAGCACTGCAAGTGCAGCACTGCTTGGTGGCAGAATACTTAAAAGTACTTCTCCGGATGAACTCGCCAAAAGTTCTACTGCTACTTTCGGTTGCTTCTTTAACACCACCCAGGTACGTGTAGCGATTCAAAGGGAACTGACCTGGACCCCCATAGATCAACGAAAAGTTTATAATAGATGATATGGAAAATCACAAAATGTTACAGATTTTTATCTGAAACATATAATTTAAAAAGTATGAGACTGAAGCAAAAGCAAAGTAGATGTGAGTAATTGAGACCCTGCCTAACCCAACGAAAAGAAGCGTAAATATATAATATATTATAATCTAAATTTGTTGCTATCCTAATGAATCTAAACCAAAACAAATGATAAATTCAAAACGTTTCTCTAAAACTAATAAGTTAGGGGCACCAATTAGTGTTATGCATAAATTAAACATAATTCCTGCGATTATCGTGATCAATGAGTAAAAGACCCTCGCAGTATCCGGTTCATGTTACCGTCAAAGCTGTAGTAGAATTGAACCTTTTTTTTCGAGGAGAAATGCACTTGCACACCACCCGGCCACGGGGAGACGAGGTGTACTCTTCTGCCGTTAAGTAGCGGGAACACGGGAACGTTTACAGATACTTCGGCGAACAAGCCGCCGCTGTCCCGTTTCAGCACTCCTCTCTGTTGGCACCGGCTGCCACTCGACGTTTGCGACACGCCAGGACAAATGGCGTTTTGCAACCTCGGGGACCAGAACAGCAAAAAGGCGTCGACAACCCCGTGTCTAAAATTTCCGTCATTGAAATTACGTCAGAAAATTTCCGGAAAACCGCAGGTAACTCCACGGCGCGGAGTTAGTCCTACTACTATTATAAAGGCGAAAGTTTGTAAGTATGGATGTATGGATGTTTGTTACTCTTTCACGTAAAAACTACTGAATGGATTTGAATGAAACTTTACCACAATATAGCTTATACATCAGAATAACATATAGGCTACAATTTTTGAGGTTTCTATAAAATCTATATATATAAAAGAAAGTCGTGTTTGTTACAACACTTATAACTCGAGAACGGCTGGACCGATTGCCATGGTTTTTGATTTGTTGGATTTGTTTCCGTCCCGAATAGCAGAATAACTATTAAAACATTGGAAAATTAACGAAAAAAATAAAATTAATTTATCCCCGTATTCTCCACGGGAACGGGAACTATGCGGGTGAAACCGCGGGGCGCAGCTAGTTATATATAAAAATGAAACCCTATTTATTTTGGTCACGCCATATCTTGAGAACGTCTTAACCAAATCCATTCATCTTTTTGTTTATGTTTTCTAATAGTACTTTATAATAGCAAATAGTTCATACGGAAATAAATTAAGAAGATTATGCAAAAAATTCCCGGAAGAACGCGAGGCGCGGCAAGTTACAAATAATAAATAAATTTTCACGAACATTATACTCAGCTTCATCTAGCCCCAAACTAAGCATAGCATACTTTGAGTACTAGATAACTGATAGAATACGTATTTACTTTTTTTATGTAATTACATACATATAATACAATATTAACACCCAGACACAGAACAAACATCTATGCTCGTTACACAAATGCTTGTCCTGGTTGGGAATCGAGCAGAGCTAATACCAAGCTATGAAGCCAGTCATTACACTACTATTAGTTATTTTCTTTCTGTATTTTTTGTAGATTGTTCTGTACAATGTAAACCAATTTAACCAACCTTGTTCTACCTATTATTTTTCACCTTGGAAGGGAATATAAATCAATAAAGCGCTTATTTTGAAATATTAAATTATGATAGGACAATATATTTACCAAATATACGAAACTAGAAACAGAAACTTTCTAACGTGAAATGTCCATTCTACGTCATTGAACACTACAAAATAGAATGGGCAGCTCGGGATAAAAAGTGCCCATTATCAGGCAGAACTCGAAAGTTCTAGAATGTAGGTTATAACTACATAAACATGTATTTCAGGAGTGATGAATATCTAATAATATTATAATATAGCCTTAATTCAGATCAACTTTACCTAATAAAAGTATTCTTATAAACACAAAACTTATTCTAGTGTATATTTGCTCCTTGCTTGTTTTTTGTAGATCTGTTTACCAATCGGCAAAGGCCTCCTGCAACCTTTTCCATTCAGATCCTTCTGAGCCACTATTTTCCACATCACTCCTGCCACTTCTGATTTTATCATCCCACCTTTTCTGTGGTCTATCTCTCTTCCTTTTACTTCCTTAGGAAGCCATCTTGTCACTTTCTTACTCCATTTTCCATGACCTCTTATCATGAGCCCTGCCCATCTCCACTTGAGTCTTCTCGTTTTTAGTGTTACACCTATGGTTTTCAGCATGCCCCTTTCATAGCGTATTGGCAGGTTGTGAGTTGGCTTGTCATTTCTTGAGTTAACGTTCATGATTGGCAGCCATGAATAACGGGTAGTGTGCAGGTGGTGAGGTGCGACTCTTAGGTTCTAGAATTCCGTACCTACCCAAACGGCAAAGGGAACCCTATCACTTAAAGTTCAACGTCTGTCTGTCCAACTGTTTTCTTAAACCATAATCCACTAGCTAAAATTATCGCAGAACCTGTGTTATTAAAGCATATCCTAACATTATTATAATAAGAAAACAAACGGAACCTTTGGTGTGTGTTATGTTTATTTTTCAAAAGGGTTGGGTGCACCCTTTGTGGGCGAGAAATAAGAGATAAAAGTATCGAAGTTGGTATTAAGTAGCACTACATACGTTACAACTACCCTGATGCTACTATTCGCGTGACGTAAGCCAGCACAATGTCAATATGACCACTTTGAAACATTCGCCGCAGCACGGATTACCCGGTTCGATGGCGGGTGGATTCCAATGCGGGTCACATTTGTTTTGTGTTTGGAATGGAAAGAACGAATCGCACGGGACAATCGAACGATATAGAATTATTAATGGCGCGGACTCTATCGCAACGGCATAGATTTTGATAGAGGTATTTGGCCGCTGTCATATTATTTTTTGGTAAATATAGTTGACTGATTTGAAAATCAAATAAACCGTGCTATTATTAGTCCGAAAATGATTCGTTCACTTGTTTTCTCTCTTCACAGCTACCCAAGAGTATATATTATGTATGGCAACTTTTCACTGTCCGCTGGTTCGTGAAAGTGTGGAACAGTTGGATATTTCTCTCTTCAGAGCCTGCATCTGTACCTTTGCACTTCAACATCAACTCGCGCATCGCAGTTTAACCAAACATCAGTTGCACATCCATACGTACCCACACATGCAAGAACTCTTCTTTCGCGAAAGTTGCTCTTGTCAGAATTTTCATACCGCCTCAAGGCCATCTCATAAAACTCCCCTTTTTAGTCGGGGCTTGCAGATACGCTGAATAGGTCAGTAGGTATTCCATTGAAGTGCTGGGTTCACGATAAGAGACAGAGGGCAGCCGACGGAGCGTAACTTCCATCACAACAGGTTAATTGGAAACCCGAGCGGCCGGCATCGTGGCAAATATTAAAACTTGTAGCCATGTGTGTCAATATAGGCTATTGTTTGCATTCAGTCGCCATATTTAGGCTACAACTTGAACAGAGAGAAGGAGCAACCCGAAGTAGCAGTAGAACTTGTGCCAAGTTCGTCCGGAGTAGTGCTGCCACTATACCTGTTAATCCGCCGCCAAGCAGTGGTGCACTCGCGTTGCTGTATTTCAGAGAAAGAGTGTGGGTGCCGGTTAAAATTATAGGTGCATGAGACGTTTCATCTCGGTCTCACAGTACGACGTAACGCGATGCGTCTTAGGTAATCTCCTAATTTCTTAATTAACAACTGTAAGCGTATTTCTGCTTAAAACGGCAGTAACTACTTAACATCAGGAGTCCGTTAGATCATTCAGTCAACTAGGGAATTCATTCTCGCTACCCGAGAATAGATCTGTGGAAATGTGAAGAAGACTGGTGATATAATGTACCTGAAAGTTTCCCAAGAACGATAAATCACAAAGAATAATTATCACGGCGCGAGTCGGAGTTGTTGAAACTCATTTATTTATGGGCAATTTAACGCCAATCGGTTGGGGGCACACTGCCAGCGGGGGCAGCACCAGCAGGGGTAGGGCCAGCGGGGGCAGGACTGGAGTCTTGGAGTTACTAATCACAAGAATTACGTACAATCGACTACAATTACATCAATGTAGCAGTAAAAATTGTGCAAGGTTTGCGCGGAGAATGACTGCCTCCACAACTGGTATCTGCCGCCAAGCAGTGTTTCACTCGTATTGCTGTGTTTCGGTGAAAGTTCAATATTCAACTATAAATGGTTCATTAAATATTAAATAAGTCCGTACTATTTCAGGGTATGTTAAGTCCTAGAATCAAAAAGATATCGATAGAAACATTTTGAAGCAACAAAATGCTTGTAAAAACTTATAAAATATTCATATGTAATAAATTAGTAGTACATTAAAAAATAATTAATTTAAAAAAATATATATATTTAATAGTTTATATGTGTAAGCTTTATTATAAACTTACATTTAAAAGCAAACTTCAATATAATATTTAATATTTCCTTTAGAACATTACAATTAAGCTAATTATGGCTACCCAATCATTAATAACGGTTATAAATAGGGTAGGTATAAATAGGTGGAAACGTGTGGGTGCTGGTGATATCACAGGTGGATGAGACGTAACATCTCTGTCTCAGGTGACGGGTACAACAGTCAATACGTTGAGATCCAAAGGAATATGGGTTGTAAATTTTCACGTTAATTACTAAGATGGTTTATAGTTATAATGAGATGGTTATTATAGTTAACAAATAGTAACATAATCGGTGGAAAAACCCCTAGTGTTCGAGTTCAAATTATTATGCGGTTTACTTTAATTAGATCAATGGAGGGTAGATTAATATAGCAACATTTTTATCAGTCAAAAGGTCAATTCATTTTTGACAAATAACAATGTTGCTATGATTTATATAAGGTTTTATATATCCATCTCTTAGGTGATTGTAAGATTTGGCTGTTTTACTTACAGAGTAGTACTTTCTTTTAGCTACATTCGACTCGTATAAAACATCTCAACCGTAATTTGTCGGTCACGTTAAGACGTAGTTAAGACGTAAGGGTATAAGGTCTAATGTCCAGCCTTTAAAGGCTTTTTCCATACTTTAAAACTCCAACAACTGGCTAGGCCCGCTAAGAAGGAAAAAGCTCAGTTTATTTTTCAATGGCGTCCCAAAATTAGGCACTGAAGGCATATTGGGAAGTTCCACAATAGTTTTCAGTCTACTCTGCTTTACAAGCGTCGTGAATAGACGGGTCGCTCGCTCGCTGAAAGGCGGAATGTTTCGCGTCATTCACGGATTCTAATAGTTTTCTATTCACAAATCGACGCGTCTTTTAGCGAGACATTTTAGTAGTAGTTTTTTTGCAAGTTTGACTATTATTGATTGCTGTCAGTACAAATAATATTTGGACGAATCCGTGCCAAAAGTAACGAATAAGTATGCTGTTTTGCGCGGTAGAAATCATCGAGCGCCGAATATGATCATTAAAAATACGCCAATTGAACTACTTGTATAAACGGTTTCACCAATACCCATACATACGCCTATGTAAGTTGAGTATAATTGTTACCACCCAATTTACCAACAAGTCCGGGAAATTTCATAAAATATCTTTGGCCGACACTACGACCCCACCCTGATATAAAACAGACCACCTAAAGCAAAATACGCGAACACTCAATACTCAGGCAATCAATGTTGTTTAAATCTATTGTTCAGGTGGATATTTACTTAGTTATCCTGTTACTTGCAAAATGTATTATCCACTAGTTGTGGGTATTTTAAGAAAGGAAATAGTTTAATTGTTTGATTTGTTTCATTTTGATTGCGGTACTGTAAATTTATTAATATTTGCGCCCCTTGTAAAGTGAATAGTGTTTCCCGGGGTTGACTATCCCACGGGAAGAATTCACCTATGCGTTAATATGTGTATGTGCTACCTATTTTTCATCCAAATTATTCAGCCGTTGAGGTGTGAAGGAGTAAAAAGCTACATATAGACAAACCTTCTCATTTTAATATAAGTATGACCCAAGCAAAAGTATTAGTAATTGGAACACAAAAATACAATGATTACATAAATTTTCCAGTAACTATCTATATAACTAGTGTATTCATCCCGTGGGAAAACCTTAGAAACGTCCATGAACAATATAAAACCAAGATATCATGAGAAAACTCAGAATACCGTAACCTCGGTAGGTAGCTACTATAAATTATCTTTAAGCTTCTACTGTCTCACAAATCTAATTCCTCTTTCTCGACTTAAATTAGCAAAGATTACACGGCATACAGTTAACGACAAAGATAGTATAACACTGAAAATAAATACTTATTCATGGATATTTCACACAGCGCCAAATCTAGCCCCAAACTAAGCATAAATTATAATATGGAAACCAAATTACTAGCTGAAACCTAGTCACAGAGGAAAACTGGCCTGCGGACTAGTATAGATGATGAATATTTGTATCTTTAGTGAAAACAAGCGACCCACATATTGGACGGGAAAAATTTGTAATGAAGAAAATTAGTAAAATATTTGCAAAATAATATTATATATTTTTGTCTCTTACACAAACCTTGACTTCAACAAAACAAAAAACGAGAAATATATAATATATTATATATAACAAAAAATAACTACTCGAACCGTTTCCAAGTGACAAACTATCTAATACTCGTATGCGGCAACTGAATTTTATTCATACAGGTACCTATATATAAGTTGTGTTTCGTTCAAGTGTTTCAAACGCATTAGTTTGATATTTATAATAGTAATCCTCATGTTGACTGTACCTCATCCTTTAAAATTGACATCAAGAGTTACGGCTTCGAATAATCTAACTTTTGGTGTTTCCACAAATTATTTCGCTCAATTTTGCCTCCAACACGGCTTCCTTCCGGCTTGAAGGACACTTTATCTGATGAGACTACTGGCGTGCCCCAAGGTTTGCCTCCAGTTTATTAGTGTAGATGGACTTTGGATTGTAAATATAAGGCTGTGACATATAACGTTTCTTTCTTTCTTTCTTCTTCCTTCTTTCTCACAGTAGCTCCTTTAGCACATTACATGCACACAGATATGTCAAATTATAGTCAAAATCCTACTAATATTATAAAGCTGAAAGTTTGTGAAGATGTATGGATGTTTGTTACTCTTTCACGCAAAAACTACTCTATGGATTTTAATGAAAATTTACAATAACATAGCTCATACATCAGAATAACACATAGGCTAATTAATAAAGCTATTATGTAAATTAGGTAAAAACGATATGTGTTTGGTAAGTCGGAAAAAATCTGTCATCTGCGAGCTGTTTTGGCGTGCGGTGCAAAAATTGTAAGACTTACACGAATATACGAGTAATAAATGATGTTATTGTTATTGATGGGTTACCTATAATAACCAGCGAATTATTATACAATAGTTAGTGTATAATGATTCACTGAAAGCCAATCCAAAATTATACCTACGACAATCTCCACCAAGTGAAAGCATTCATTTATAAACAAACAACTGAAACGATATAGCACTTGATAAAATTTTCAATGGATAAAGGTAATGCCATAGCGATGGCCGCTGGCCCGTGGGTGTATAATTCACGAGCATCTACCACCTGCTCGTATCGATTAGTCTTGGCCTTGCCACTACTTGCTCACCCATCATATCCTTATTCAAATACTTCGATAACTTCACGGAGCATTAAGGCGTTTGGTAGCACGTTAACCACCTCGACGCGGACGCTACGGTAGCAGGGAAACTAATATTTTTTTATTATCAATTTTATTAAATATTATTATTTTTTTATATTGCTGCGCCCCGCGGTGTTACCCGCGGTTGGACTCCCTACGGGAACCGTACATTTTTTCGTTATAAAAAGTAGCCTATGTGCTATTCCAGACTATAATCTATCTCTGTGCCAAATTTCATCCAGGCCCGTTCAGTCGTTCTGGTGCGATTGAGTAACAAACATCCATCCATACATCTAAACATTCGCGTTTGTTATTACTAGGATTTCTTTAATCGTAATCAAATCATTTGATTTTTTGGTGTGGCTGCCTTCTGCAAAAACAAAAATCTTATATCTTGCGAAAAAGCACAATAAAGATGTGAGAAAATCCCTATTCAGCTGCCATTCAATACCAAGAGGTAGGTCTCACCTAATTGTAATTCCCTGGGCAGAAATCGGGCGAATTCTTAAGTTAATTACCCGGGCACGTGGGACGGGATTATCCCGGGTGGGTGTTTGAGAAGTGAAATAAGGGGATCACGGGAATTACCAGGTGTGGACGCCGAGTGGGAGATATTAATGTTTTGGGTTCCGTACCTGCGATAAATAAAAGGGTAACGGCTTTTGTCTATAACATTAACCAGAAACAAAAATAAATTAAATAGCGCAAGATTCCGATTGCAAAGTCAATAGATCTTTTAGGGGAAATTGCATAAGCTTCTATAACATCTTCCTGGTGGTATTGCGAACATAATTTTTTTTCTAGTGGAATTGTCATTGTTTCACGTGTGGGTTTGAACCAGCGGTGTGTGGTTTGAAAGACGATGCCTGTGCCCCTGAGCCACCACGCTCTATTTTGGCAATCATTTAATTATTCAAATTAAAAATAAATTAAATGTGACGTTTTTGAAGTGGATGGAAGGTCTGTGTTTATCGTTAAAAATAAAACTAAATTTTAGCAATCTTGTTTTGGGTTTTAATTTACTCTAACCCCAGGGCAACAATAAATTGAAGAATTTTATTTTTAAAATAGATTAAGACATGCCGGCGTATTTCATTCTGTATGTACAATTGTACACGATTCAATTCACGTTTGTTTAACAATAAAATCAAATAAAACGTGTCTAGAGATAACCATATTTTTATAACATGTGATTATTAACCGACTTCAACAAAGGAGGAGATTATATTTTGTAAATTCTTTTGTTTTTATTTGAAAGAATATGCTTTCAGATTGGTCCCAAAGAATTATTAAAAAAAAAAAAAAAGAAATTTTGGTTGTTAAATCAAAATAACCGGAAAAAATATGCCATCCCAGTAAACGAAATTGCGTATTTTGCTACTTTAAAAGTATTGAAGGCAGTTCTTTTTTTAATTTTAAATCAGTTAAAGACTATAAATCTGAAAAAAAGTTTCAACTCGCACTGTCTCGATGAATCTAACCAGCCATGTGATACAAGAACCTGTAAAAAAATAGATTTTTTCTGACTTAAGTGATGGACCGATCTGACTGCCCGATTGAAGTTAAATTGTTTAGAAGTATGAAAAAACCCAAGTCGTATCACGTCGCGCCCGTCACGTTGAGACGGAGATGTAATGTCTCATGTGCCTGTGATTTCACCGGCACCCACACCCGGCACAACACAGCAATGCGAGTGCACCACTGCTTAGTACCAGGTGTGGAGGCAGTACTTCTCCAGATGAACTTGGCATAAGTTCTACTTTTTGTTGCTTAACTATCATCGCCCGGGCACGTGCAGGGACTCGAAGGGTACTCACCCAAGGACGCAAGCCACTGGACCCCCCAAAACATTTCTGGACCTGAAGGGAAAAAGTATCCCTATCACCAAGCATTAACGCTTGTCTGTCTGTCCTTGTTGTACGTCTAACTTCAACTGGTAACCTCTAATAGATTACCAGTTGAACTTTTCACTCAATATGAGTGCTGGGTCGTACAGCTTAATAGGTAGTAGCTTTGCCTTCTGCGCTATAGGTCGCGGGTTACTTTTACATTACCGACATGAACTTACAGCCATAAATAAATATATATATAAGTACACGGATATTTCACACATCGTCATCTAGCCCCAAACTAAGCATAGCTTGTACTATAGGAACTAGATAACTGATAAAATACTTATATACGAGTAGCTACCCCAAACCGTATGAGAAGATCTGTATCACCCGCGGGTGTTAGGTCTCATGCTCATGTGATTTCACCGGCACCCACACACTTCCACCGGAACACGGCAATGCAAGTGAATCACTTCTTGGCGTCAAATTACGTGATGTGAGGAACATAGATATTGTTTTCTGTGTGACAACATAAACGCTAGTTGCGGGCAAAAATTACAACCTGTCATTTTTGTAGAAATTATCGGCTGAAGATCCGCGCTCACTAAGATAAGACAAGACAAGACAAGACAAGACAAGACAAGACAAGACAAGACAAGACGAGACGAGACGAGACGAGACGAGACGAGACGAGACGAGACGAGACGAGACGAGACGAGACGAGACGAGACGAGACGAGACGAGACGAGACGAGACGAGACGAGACGAGACGAGACGAGACGAGACGAGACGAGACGAGACGAGACGAGACGAGACGAGACGAGACGAGACGAGACGAGACGAGACGAGACGAGACGAGACGAGACGAGACGAGACGAGACGAGACGAGACGAGACGAGACGAGACGAGACGAGACGAGACGAGACGAGACGAGACGAGACGAGACGAGACGAGACGAGACGAGACGAGACGAGACGAGACGAGACGAGACAAGACAAGACGAGACGAGACGAGACGAGACGAGACAAGACAAGACAAGACAAGACAAGACGAGACGAGACGAGACAAGACAAGACAAGACAAGACAAGATGATTTGTGAATACTAATGCTACACTGCTTCTACTGCTTCCACGCGTTACGCATCTGGTGCGAAGAGCCCTTTAACCGTGCCTCAGGCTAACTTGAGTATAAGCAACCCTATAATTGCTCCACAGATTGAACGTAAGAAAATTCAATTTAGAGACGCAATTCGAAGTTTATTTACAAAACAATCAAATTTACTAAGCGCTTAATTTACATCCAATTACTCTAAAACAATATTTTTACGAGGATTAAATTAAACTCCTATTTACATTTTAATAAAGTGGCTGCTGTACTGACTCTTAAAATTTTAATTACTTTCTTTAAGCGATATCATAAAGATGCATAAGTACGTAGAAGTTCGTAGTCCCCGAATAATTTAATCGGCGTGCTTCTGAGCTGGTTTTGATTACAATATAAAAGTATTTTCACGGAAATTTCACACAGCGTCATCAAAGCATAGCTTACTATGGGAACTGTATAACTGAAATAATATACATATATTATTTTTTTGTAAATTTGCACATACAATCCTAATATATAAAATAAAAAAATTGTTTCTACCTATGGCACTTATAGACTATGAAACCATCCAACCTATGTGCCCCAAACCAGTTCCATTAGAAAGGCAATGATGATGATTTCAAAACCACTAAAACAATACATTAGGCACAAAATGTATTTCTTTTTTTAGCTTAGTATCCGTTCGTTCATTATAGTGTATACATTGAACAGAAATATAAGTTCGTCACACAAATGCTTGTCCTGGGCGGGAACCGAACCCATGACCTGCAGCGCAGAAGGCAGACCTACTACCAACTGATCTATGAACCCAGTTATTGTCAGCAAATATTCAGCAGCGTGACATTATTGAACTATTTCCATCCGCAGATACTATTCGAGTTTTGTAAAATGCCTTCTCTGAAAACCGTTTATCTGTCCGGCTACAAAGGTCAGCAGGTCAGCCAGAGTAACCTTGTAGCTTTAATGACTAATCGTCTTATTATTCTGAGTCTCGTTAATTATTATGTACCTAATTACCCAAGAACAGTTGCTTGAGAAGAAGCGCAACAAACTGTTTTATAATTTGGCGGTTTTTTTTAAAGTGATATTAATTTGATATTATTATGAAAAAAAACCTAGGCCTAGGCGATTCAAGACCAGATGTCAGATGAGAAACGTAAGGTGAGCTTTAGACCCGACTTCAAAAACAAATGACTGATTCAAAATATCAAAAAAAACTACCTCTATGCTTATATCCCTTACTTTTTACCCTCAGGAGGCATACCTTACCGTTACAAAAGACACATCCAAATCAGTAATACAACGGGCGGAAAAAAGCCATATCAAAGCAAATTTCGTTTAAATGGATACCATATTTTTTCCAGTTAGGTATTTTGATTTAACAATCCAACTATTAAGCCGACTGTGATAACATTTCAATGGGACCAATCCGCAAGCATATCCTTTGAAATAAAGAAGAATTTTCCAAATCAGTTAATAAATGACGGAGCATTAGAGTAACAAAAAAAAAATAGATCAAAGTAAATAACCCAAATTAATCTGATAGTATAAAAATAAAGCTTAAAGTTGGTGATGGAACAAACATTTCGTATTTTTATTTTATGTTGTATTTTACAAAAAAATATAATATTTTTAGTAACCACTATTTTATTTTAAAACTAGCTGTGCCCGCGACTTCGTCCGCGTGGACTTAGATCTATCCTAGCCTATAGGATAGAAATATAATGTGATGCTTATTATGTCTGTTCGTTACTATTATATTAAAATTATGTTATAATTAAATCTCAAAATACTTTGTTTTTATTAGATTCTTACGATATTACTTGGGTTTTGTTAACTGGGAAGGTTAAAGACTTGATTGGATGATGAACTACGTAAGTGAAACTGCAACCATTGCATATGTATACAATAATGCTTCTCTCTAAACTATACCATAGAAGTCATCTTTTCAGGATATTTTAGGAACGTGCGCATAAAAATTATTTGAATTGCTAAGCCGGGAAAGAGCTAAGTATGGCGGACCGTGAAAAAAGCAACTCAATATTAGGTCTACGTCTGATACCAAAAAAGTTTCTTCTTGTTCTTTGTTTCTGGTCACTGCGGAACATAGACTCACCGGAGACTGAATGCGTTTAAAACTAAATGGGCATTTGATAGGAATTCTCTAAACTCTTGACTTTCAATCTGGTGCCGTAACATAATTTAGGAAGACTTAAATTTATAAAAGAGCAATGGGCACTCCGACATTTAGTTTAATATATATTGTGTGATGGGAGTCCAGATGCACTCAAGAAATTTAAACATGCGATGGAATAGTTGGTTGGGTCTTATTGTTCCCGCCTGACCGCGGCTATAGGCGGAAACCTTTCGCTGTCAACTATGGTCTCATCCATGATTGACAGCGGGAAATCTTGGGTGGCAGCTCAGTCCTTCTGCAAGGAAGTAATCTCGCAGAAGGAAGCAGCCGAGAGGGTAAGGGAGGAAGAATCTCCTCAGTCTGGTAGACGCAGGAGAGTGGGTCGGCGTAGGCAGGCGCATGAGCGCCGCCTGCCACCCTAACGGGAACTTCCGGGCGGTAGATCCGGGGAATCTGCCGTCCGACGGATGAGGTCCTCACCGAAGGTTGGCGTGTTTCGTGTTCCGGGCACGGCACTATAGGGAGGTACACATCGTGTTGGGGTCCCAATACGCGAGGACCAACGCCTCTGGCCGGCCGGGTACGGCCGCTACCGTACCCGTAGCCCCAGCGTGAAGGCGTAGTGCAGGAACTCCAAGGGGGTTTTATTGTGTATTCCCCCAGCACTGCTATTAATATACGCCTCCCCAAGGCGTGGGGTATAAGCAAAGTATTTACCCCTTGACAAAAAAAAGCTTCTTATTGTTCCACTTCTCTGTTAAAAGAATGCCATTCCCATTCCCTGTCATTCATTCACTCAATGCCATTCCCTGGGACACTGCTCAATGTTGTATCAGTGTTAGATCATCATACACATATGAAATAAGTCCTGAAGTAACAAAACAGTGTTAAATACAGTGAGAAATAAGTCCCCCGTACCGATCTATTGGATCTAGTTGCTCGCGTCCGCAGGTGTGTACCCTTTGATTCCCTACACGTACCCTCTGGGTGGTGCTAAAGCAGCAACCAAAAAGTAACAGTAGAACTTGTGCCAAGTTCGTCCGGCGAGGTACTGCCACCACACCTGGAATCACACAAGTAGTAGTGCTTGTATCGTGAGATGTATCATCCCCGTCTTGGGTGATGGTCGCAGCAGGATGAGTGCGACTCAGTCTAAGATCCAAATCTTATACTGAGTCGCATTACTGTTGTCATGGGTGTGGGTCGCCACTTACCACCAGGTGGGCCCTCAGCTCTTTACGTGATGGAAAGTGAAGATGCGGCCGAAGATGGAGCACGCTTGTCTAGGAGAAACCTATTCACTCTACTCTTGAAGACTCCCAAATTGTAATGGTCAGGGAACACAGACTCAGGCAAAGCATTCCACTCCCTTGCAGTACGCACAATAAAAGTAGTTTCAAATCGCTTAGTGCGTATTAATGGTATTTATGTTTTGTTATTTTTGTTGAGCTGCATATTCCTTGATAGACTTCCGCTAATTTATATTGATACATTTGCAATATCTGTGCTGCATCTGAATGTCCAGATAATATCAGCAAAATCGAAAACAAATGTCACAAGGGTTATTTAATTTCACCCCTGATGATGATGATGATGATGTACCCTGAGGATGATTTACCTATGCGGCTATTTTCTGCCGGACATACGGCCATTGCGTTACTCCAGTGTACTGTAGGTCTCCGTCAAGTAAATGACTCGTTTGATAGGAAGCTTGGTACTCGTATTTAAGATACTGGTTACCATCAACCTTTCGCAGTTCAAAGTACAAAGAAAAACTAAACTACCTTTAAACTAATTACCTAATTAACTAACCTAAACTAAGACTAAACTACGACTGAACCTGTCATCTGCCTTCAAGCGCCTGCTCGTATTCATATTGCAATACACCGAACCGCCACACCGAGTCAAGAACGCAGGACTCGGCAGGCGCTTGTAGAACGTTTTGTAAAAAAATTAAAATTTTGCATAAAACATTGAATAACTTTTGATTTTGTGGGTCGATTTTGATAAAATAAACGCTATTCACTATTCCAGACTTAGCTTAACATTTCTTAGTACCTAGATTTTGATAACTATCTATGGTTTTTGCGTAAAGTGCGCACAAACATACAGACAAACAGACAAACAGACAAAAATTTCAAAAATTGTTTTTTTGCGTTCTATTACTTATTCTTAACGCCTCCCAGTTATTATTTTGTAAAAATATTCAATGTACAGACACGGCAAGTCTACGATTTTATTATATGTATAGATAGTAGATGTTTTTTTCTTTGAAATGATACCAATATCTTAACATAAGTATTACGTTAATCAACATACTTCGAAATCACTCAACAAAATAATTGTCGAAAATACGGACGGGAATATGAATAATAAGTTGCAATTTACTATAATATATTGTAAAAAGTTTATTAACGTGATACCAGTAAGGCATTGGTCATATATTAACCCTGGAAAATAATATTAAGATAAAACGACTATTTTATTATTATCTTCTATCCCAAATCTCCAGCGACGCCGTGGAGCATACTCTAATTTATAATATCGGTGGCTTGATTGAGATAACAAAGGAATTAATTTCGAAGCCAATCAATTAATAACATCGGGATAATGCTTGTTCACCAGACTTCTGTCATGTCGGAATACCAATTTTAAGCTATGTACTTTTGAGGTTCATGTTGCGTCTGTAGGTAAATATACTTAGAGTTCCTAAAACGCATGTTTTTCTAAAGGGAAGCAATTTTTTTTTTGTAATATAGAAAAAAACCGAGCGGACCTCGTTCGCCCAAGTACTCCTATTTATTTAAATGAGCAAGTCTTGTATATTTATTTCGGCTCGGAAAATGCTCTAGCGATTTGGATGAAATTTTGTGTTAAGATTTTGCTGCTTAAGTTTACCTGTATAATTGTATTTTTTAAAAACGCATATTTTACCTAAAAAACTTTTAAAATAAATAAAGCTCGATCGCCCGTTGAATTCTTAACAAAATTACTTGGAAACGTAACTTTTTTAACTAAAAAAATCTACATTCGCATTTATAATATTAGTTGGGATATTATTCCACCAGCTTTGGTTTCGCTTTCAGTCCAGCACCGCCGCCTACCTGTAGCGCTGCGAATTATTAAACCCAAGCGGCCCTCAAGAATACTTTCATTCAGAATTTAATTATTCGAGAGGCGATGAAAAACCGTGGAATTGCTTCGTTGGGGTATCGAATATTGAGTTACATTTCGTTACACAGAGAGACTACTTTCGAACGCATCGTCCTGATTGTCTATAACCAGTTGGCTGAAAACGCAAAACGGTTTTGATATGATTGATAACTGTATAAAACTAAAAATTTTAATATTTTGATTTGTAATTGATGGTATCTTTTAAAATTCAATTCAATATAATCTGTATTTTTCATGCAAAAAAAGTTTCTAAGAGCCATATTTCATTTTAAAAGCACTCAATCGCAGAATGTATTTTTAAAGAACAATGTGCATAACAAACAAACATAACATAACAAACATAACAGAAATTTATATCCTTTAAATATGTCTATTTATCGAGGCTTTGTATGTTAATTGTCTGGTACAAAATCTGTTCGTGCAGATAATTTTCGTACCAAACAAAAATATAATTATGTACATCACAGCTGAAAATTTAAATTTTTACCAAAGTTTGTATGTAACTGTCTTCAAAATAAGCAACTGAAAGGAACCATAATACGAGTATTAAAATATGAACTGAAGAAATGGCTAATTAGTAAAGTTAATTATGGTGATAATGAATATTTTGACATGAGTTAGGTCTTTTTTTTATGTATTGTATTGTTTGTATTGTTCACCCGAGAGGACAAACTCTTGTTGCGGACCGTCCGCTGTCCAAGTTACTTGCCCGGTGTTAACGGACCATTCCTCTATGGTTTTAAGTTTCAATATACCAGCATCAAGTAGATGCTAACGTGACTCCACACGCCCCCCACTGGATAGAGGACGCAACCTTGTCACGCGGTCAAAAATGATAAGTTGGAGCCATATTTCCACGTTATGAGCTGAAACTGTACACCTGGAGGTTGCAGACGTAATCTGTCATACACGTCTGTGTGACACTAGCTCTTTCCTGCAGCTTTGTCCGTTAGGTACTGGGATGAATCATATCCTACGTTGTTTTATTTGATGAATGTATTGTTTCTATTATACGATAATAATGAAAACGGAAAAATGGCCTTTAAGAGACTTTTAGTCATGATAATTTTGTTTGTTTTTATGCGTCTAATAAGACGGGATGAACAGGCAGCAAAACTGATGTTAAGTGGTTACAGCCACAATAAAAACAAAAATACGACTCAGGTCTTCGTCTACTAAAATATGAGAAGGTGAAAATCGCGCCACGTCTGCGCATGAGACGTAAGATCCCTGTCTCGGGTGACAGGTGTAACGGGGTGCGACTTGGGTCTTGTCATGCTTCAGTTGGGGTCCTTAAGATCCTCCCTTAAGATCTGTCCGTCACTGAAAATAAAAAGACTTTGACTGAGTAGACCATTTTCTTTCAAATGAATTTTCCCAAAACTATTCCTTTAGGAAATGGTATGGTGCAGGGGAATATCGTGGCTAGATGGCGTGGCTGTCAGATTAAAATGAGTTTGGACGGCATCCAAATTAGGCAGTTGAATTATAAAACTTTAATGTGATAATCGCGCAGTTTGGAATACCGCCCAGTGTTATTAAAACTACTTGTATTTTTAACTTCAAAAACGAGGAGGTTCTATGTTCCAGTGTATATTTTATGTATGGTCACCGATTTTTATTTTTTACAATAAAAGAATTTATTTATATAAAAGGATGTGCTTTCAAATTGGTCCCAAAATCGGTTGAATAGTTTGGTTTTTAAATCAAAATAACTGGAAAAAATATATCAGTTATGAGTACACCTTTTTTATGTTGATAGGTGATGGAACGAGCTAAGGGCCCACCTGGTGGTGAGTGGTAACCCCCGCCCACGACAACAGTAATGCGACTCAGTATAAGATTTGGATCTTACACTGAGTCGCATTCATCCTGCTGCGTCCATCACCCGAGACGGGGATGATACATCTGACGTATGTTCAGAGTTATTTGGTACTTTTACTATTTTCATTTCTTTATTTATGCTCAATTTTTAAACGTTACAAAAATCACGGACCGTTTACACAGTGACAGCCAGCCCCAATTATACCGTGTAAAATGTCCATTATACTTTTATTCAGCTTAGTGTTTAGAAAAAGCGAACTATTATCTCAGCTATAACAGTTAACGATACCAATAGAAAGTAACTTTTGAAAGGGCAGGTGTCCAACGGCCGCTAACTTTGAAAGGTCCACAATAAAAGCAAAAAAAACACTGGAAAAGTTATTTCTGAGTGTCCAACTTTCTAACTACCTAAACACATTGAGGATCAAAGCAGAAAGATATGGAAGGCCCTTGAATAAACTTTTACACAATGATTGAGGAGAATTGAAGTTGAATTTGAAAAGAAATGACCTGAACCTTCGTGAGTCTTAACACCATCGTGTTTGTAGTAAAAAAGAAAAAATTACAGAAAAATAATATATTTGGATTGCATTACAATATAAATACAGACAAAACACAAGGGCCCATAAAAATGAACAAAAAAAAAAGATAAAAAATATTGGAAATCGTGAATGTGACATTATATTTATAGGTGAGGTGACGCATTTGTTAGCTTATAAGACTTGCTGAAACGTGAACTGTAATTTGACTTATCTGTGTGCATATGATGTGCCTAAGGAGTCCTTTAGCGCGTTATGTGTTTACATGTGCGTTTAAAACTTTTACATGTCATGTGACATTGAAGGTCAGATAGGTTAATGGGCCAAACCCAATATTTATTAACATAAAAGTAACGTTTACAAGATTTTTTTAGGAATAAGCTCTTTTGACAATCACATAAAAATGAACTTCATTATAATACAATGAAACAAATAACTAGCTACTTATTAAAGCTTAGTAGTAGAGTTCCATTTATCCTTTGGGTCGGGTAAAAAATTGCATTAATAAATTTAATTCGAGGACCTTTTGGAAATATCTTGTCCTCTTTATTATTTTATGTCACAAAAGTGATATTTCGAGTGTCGTTATAAATGTAACGAGAAAGGGACCTAACGAGGGACACTTTAAAGTCGCTGATGGTACAAAGTAAGGGTTCTGTATGTCTTTAATGTTCCCACTACTGGGGGTGCTTCTTAGTCCGGACACGTTCGGACGCGTGTCCCCCGGGTGGTGCGAAGGGACAATCCAAAACCTGGGCTTGGCTGGTACGGAGAAGTACTGCCACCACACTTGTCCACCGCAAAGCAGTGGAATACTTGCGCTTCTGTGTTCCGGGAGGGTGTGAATTAGTCAAGTACTAAAATTTTGACGATATGGACGTCAGTACCGGGTGCCACTATTATGGGCGGCGGTAACCACTTTACACGAGATGGTCTTTTAGTTCGCCCCTTTTTTTCTTTGTCGATACGTTCTGTAAAAGTCTGTAACAAAAGGAAAATATACAAGTATCTCCCAAAAAGTATTAAGGAGAAAGAAACAAGAGAGATTATCTCAGTTAGTTTAAACTTTAAGTAGTAGGTATCAGGGTTTCACGGTCAAATAGATCTTAAGTCCAATACGTAAAGTTGTTAATAGAATGATGGCACGTATTG
Source organism: Aplocera efformata (assembly GCA_921293045.1). Taxonomy (NCBI): domain Eukaryota; kingdom Metazoa; phylum Arthropoda; class Insecta; order Lepidoptera; family Geometridae; genus Aplocera; species Aplocera efformata. The sequence goes on from OV121060.1 coordinate 8,104,674, forward strand.
GGGCAACGGAACTAATCAGAGTAGGAAAAGTTCTTTCTTCCTTTGGATAATGAATGACACTATTTTAGAGAAATTTCCCCATAGCTATTTACACCGCCGACCAATCTAGCTTACTACTAAATTCCTCTCCATCCAAAGGTTGCCTGGAAGAGATCGCTTCTTAGCGCCCATTGTACATTAACTTGCCTTTAAGTAAGTTGTATATATATTTGTTCATAATAAAGTATGGTGTACGATAAAGTATTTTTGTATTGTATTGTATTGACACTCTCCCCGATTTGTGAGGTAAGTCTCCCTATTTGTTTTTCAAAGTTTTGTACTATTTCCATCGCACGATACCGTCCGTTATCATTTTTGTATATTCCAGTCCATCCAAAGGTTGCCTGGAAGAGATTGCTTTAAGCAACAAGGCCGCCCATTGTTTTTCACATTTCTTAGATATCTACTCTTAGTAAGGATGTTTTTATGTCAAAGTGGTGAACAATAAAAAGATTTCTATAATATCTATTCTTAATTCTTTATTGTACACAAAAAAAAAGATAATACAAACATGATGAAAGAAAGGTATGTACACAGGCGAACTTAACCCTAAAAAGAGTTTTCTTCCAGTAAACCTGTATCTATGTATCTATATATCCATCTACTACTAGCTTTCACAAAATACGTAATAGTTGATAGGATATTCGCCACAGTAACGGCGGAAATACTATCAATTATCTAAAATTATAACCAACGGTACAGAACCTTCTTTTTTATATGACTAACACCTGATGTTAAGTGGTTACTACGCATAAAAATATGACTAAAGTCTTCCGCTGCTAAAGTATGAAAAGACCCTAGTCATATCGCATTGCGTCTCTCTAAGACGACGATACACCTCAAGTGCCTGTAATTTTACCGGCACCGGAACACAGCAACGCGACGCACCACTTCTTGGCGGCGGATTACCAGAGGCAGTAACTTGGCACAAGTTCTACAGCTACTTTTTGTTGCCCCTTTAGCACCACCCAGGGGACACGTGTTGGGATTCTGATGGTAAATGTAAATGATCTAAAGGAATAAATGAGTTTGACTTCGAATTCATAATTGTTACTCAAATATTGGCGACGGCTGAAAATCAAATCCAGGACCCCACGTTATAAGCGTAACTTCCAACAAAGCTACAGAGATCTATACCGTAGCTAAAACCCACGCATTGACATTTCGTAAAATTGTGTGGGCAGTAGCATATGATGCCTGCAACTTTACGCATCTAAACGTATGTAAATCTAAAATGATTTACATAAAATATCCCCGTGATATTTCGCTAAAATGAGATCAACATCTTTACGTAAATATTCTACATCTCAGGGCTAAAATATCAGATATCGGAATTTACTACGTGAGCAACTGAACAAAAATCAAAACTCACACATATTCCTTTAGATCTCAACTATCGTTTGGACACGTCAAAATGTACACACACATGTAAACAAATTAGTGCGGATATCACATGTCATAAAAGCTTCTAAGACACATTACAGTGTTTCCAGCAACCCAAAGCCCTGCTCCGGTAGGTACTTAAGGAGTTAAGCAGGATGAGGTGGTGTTTAGCTACGGGAGACGATATACAGAATACCAATAAGACGGGCATAAGTTCAAACGTTGTCATCTCCACAAAGAGTAAGATAATTGACTGATTATCTCAATTATCTGCTCTGATTTTTGCGCTGTTTTGAGTTTGATTTTAGAATGAGAAGTTTTGTAATTTTGAGTTTGATTTCCATCCATGATGAGAATGGTTTGGGTCTAGATGGTGGTTTGTGGAAAAACGAATAAACTAACTTTAATACCTAAAAGGCTCGCAATGATGCGTTAAGATGAGTTGAAACTATTGAATTAATTGGGGTTGTGGTAAATATAGACAATATTTACCACAATCCCAATTGATTCAATGTTAATTATGGTATTTATGTCAGTCACAATATACTCTTTCGTTTGAAAATAAAGCAAAGGCCTTAATTTACAAATTATATGGTTTGGAATAAAACATGCAAATAATTATGAAACTTTGAATAATTGACGTACCATCCAAGAGTTGCCTGGAAGGGAACGCTCCTTACCCCACTGTACATTTACTTTTTTTATAATAAATTTTATGATTCCTTTATGTGTAAGTTTTCTTTGTATTATATTGTTTATTAGTTTTGTGTACAGTAAAGAATATGTGTATACAAAAATACAGATACGATTATTTCGATCAAAAAAAAAAGTTATTCGGTACATACAAGCACATTACAATAATATTTATTTACACGTTATTTACTAACTAAATAGAATATATACGTGCATGTAATGTGCCTCTTATACTCATATGATACATTACCTACAATCACCGACCATTTTATCGTATCTTGAAAATTGAAAATTTTACGCTGCGATATCCCGATAAGGATTCGCAAGATTGGAAAACGTATAGGCTCTAAAGTTGCCTGATCTTGAGTTGAGACGATTTTATCTAAAGGACCTCTGCAACACCTTTAATGAAGGAATTTAATGGCGAGATAGTACCGGGATGAAAAGATAACGGTTTTAGAAAGGTAATGCTTGGAGTCGCTTTATTAAGAGGATTTAGGTTTAACCTTTATCTAATGCAGGGTTTATAGGTCAAGTGGTTAGGACCACGATTTTCGATCACAAGGTCTTTGGTTCAAATACTAGAATGCGTGCAAATTTTTTATATAATTTTATAGCTATATAAAGCTATAATATTTTATATATTATTATGTAGATTGATGTACGCCACCGTTCGCAGTTATCCGCATAGATCCTGTCCATCCAAAGGTTGCCTGGAAGAGATCGTTTTTAGCGATAAGGCCGCTCATTGTGCCACCTATCTGTTGTTTTTATTTTTGTATGATTACTTTTGATGTTATGGTGTACAATAAAGTAATATGCTATTTCTATTCTATTTATAAAGCTATATAAAATTGGGATTCCCTGTGTCGCAAGCAGAAACACAAAAGCACAAGACAAACACCCAATACGCGAGAATTTCAAAAGCAGTTGTTGAGTCCATATTGAAAACCTCTTTCTCTGAAGTCCGTTAAAATCCGATTTTAATTTTGCATAATACATAAGCGCTATGAGAGTAACTCTATCTTTCCAAGAAAAAGACTTAAGTAGACAAGAAAAAGTGGATATAAAACATCAAAGGAAGTTTGTTTATAGAAATATAACTCATCAAAGGGGTAAGTGTACAGGTGTCAGGGGTCGAGAGCCGGTGGGAGACGAGCTCGGCCCGATTTCCGCCCTTGTACGAGCGGAAGTTTTGCTATGCGGTCCAAGGTAGCAGCTTTTATGGTTTAATACAAGCTATACCTATATTACTTTGGGGTATGAGCGCTGTGTGAAATGTCAACCCTAATTGACTTTGTTTGTTTTGTTTGTTACGCTTACATGCCTTAACCATTAAACCGATTTGGAAATGGGTTTTTTTTCAGGGGTTCCCACGGGACCGGGAACTACGCAAGAAAAACCTCGGGGAGTCAGCTAGTAAATAAATAAATGAAAAAAATCTTAATACCTATTAAGATTATTTTCATTTTGTAAATTCATATAATATTAACACCCAGATACAGAATAAACATCTATGTTCGTCGCACATATACTTGTCCTGGGCGGGAGTCGAACCCACAACCTACAGCGTAGAAATCAGACCGGTCAGACTGAACAGACCGGACAGACTGAACAGACCGGACAGACTGAACAGACCGGACAGACTGAACAGACCGGACAGACTGAACAGACCGGACAGACTGAACAGACCGGACAGACTGAACAGACCGGACAGACTGAACAGACCGGACAGACTGAACAGACCGGACAGACTGAACAGACCGGACAGACTGAACAGACCGGACAGACTGAACAGACCGGACAGACTGAACAGACCGGACAGACTGAACAGACCGGACAGACTGAACAGACCGGACAGACTGAACAGACCGGACAGACTGAACTGTAAAGCCGGTCATAAAGTCTTATCAGGTAGCTCAGAAATATTATGTATTACTAGGTGTTCCACGCGAATTTGTCCGGGTGGGATTTAAGGATTTTTTTGCGTGGATCTCTTATTTCTTTATTCCTAAGCAAACTTAGTTATTCCTGATAATATCAGCTATCTTCCACGGAAAGCCCCGTCAAAATCGGTCAAGATATTTCGGAGATATTTATTTTCCGTATATATTTTGTAATGTCAAAAGAACAGCTTTTTATTATATATAAAAAGCTAGCTGATATTTATTATATATAAAAAGCTGTTCTTTTGACATTACAAATAGACACTTCAATTTTAATTATTTATATTAGAATATAGATAATGTTGCGCAAGACCGTGAACAAAACCAAGTGATCCGTAATTTTCCAATGGCTGAATAAATATCTATGCGTCTGAGTATCCCGGAATTCTACTTAATAGGTATTGAAATAAAATAATAGGTATATAGGCAGTGAAGAACTAAGTCCCATCTTCCATCTCCGTGATGTTGAAATAAAATACCACCAGAACAATCTACTTGTATTTATTGAACTTCTCATTATTATAAGACCAACAACTCAATCTGGATTTTTATATTTATTGTTACAATATGTTACCGGCAATATTTGTAAAAACATTATCACTACATAGTTTAAATAAAAACTTCTATAATCTATATCCCCATGACAGTAAGTATCGCGCCAAAAATAAAAGACCACAGATAATAATACGCTACAAATGACATTGACAATTATACTGAAGGCGGCGTTCATGGCGTTGCATGTATAATATTCCAAGCTTTCAGCATATAGGAAGTTTAATAAATTCAAGAAATGTTTCATATATTACCCGTCACTTATGGCAAGTCATGGGTTTAAATTGGTGATGAAAATGGCTACGCTTATGCATTCAAAGGGGATGTTTTATGATTTCGAAATCAACGTTGGATTAAGGGTTGAAAGGTTTTATATTGGAAGGTTTGTAATGTTTTGATTGAGGGATAGAATAATCTTGGGTGAATCCTCTTAAGGTTTTTTTAGGGCTCTAAGGCATAACTTGGATGGTTTTATGTATGTTTAGGTTGATAAATAATCCAGCACTTTTGACATATAGCAATTAAAAATATTTTATTGAGAGCTGACACAAGAACTCTGGAGGCGTTTTTGGAATACTTATTCTGGTAGGTATAAGAAGTTAAGCTAAATATAAATATTGCTAATATTTCATCTTATCATAAAATAAACAAGAAATAAATAATGTATCGCAGGCAAAATATATACAATATATTGCTTTTTTTTGATATATTTAATCACGCTTAGTTTATATTACAAACAATAGGCACTGTCAAACCGAGACAGGTTTTTCCCAGGTTGTTTTGCAAAGGTGAAATTAAAAAATACATCTAAAAGCAAAATTTATTCACAAGATTGAATCGATTTCATAGATTTCACAAGTTTTAATAGTTATTTGATTAACAAACTACTTCGCCGGTGTATTAAAGTTTAAATCAAATTTGCAAGATTTGATTTTCTTAATGTAATTTTGCGAACTTAAATAGAGTTTGCCAGAATTATTGTCTCGTCATAATAATCTCTGCGGGCCTGTCCGTTTGTCCGTAAGCCTGAACTCGAGGACCGGCGTCAGCTGTCAGTGGTTCCAGATATAGACCTCCCAATTCAGAATTAGTTAGGTCAATTATGAAGCTACTATGTCAACCAGGGAGTAGCATCATTATACCCGTTCACAAGCGCAGTTTTCAATAATTCATAGACATTTCAGATAGTGCCATTGTAGGGTTGAGTAGTTTGGTTGATGCAAAGAAGCATCCATACGAGCCACAGCAAGCGACTGGCATGAATTATTCTCTTATAAAACCATTAAAACGGTGGTACTTGGCGATTTCAATGGACAAAAAAAAAAAGAAGTGATAAATCCAATTCCATTTATATCTGACTCCATATTTATTCACATTAACAGGTTACATAGTAGGTACACAACTTCACCTATAGTTAGGAGGGAGGTGACTGCCGCCAACAGCTACAGTTTCTACTATTCAGCAGGACAACTACTCTATATTCTGTAGCGTGCCGCTACACCATCATTATTTTTTTCATATGACTAAACTGACTAGCTGAAGGCCCATCTAATGTGAAGTGGTTACTTCCGCCCATAATAACAGAAATCAAAGAAGACCTATGACGGGGATGTAACGTCTCAGGCGCCTGTGACTTCATCGTTACACAAAAAAAAACTATATACGACAAACGAAGAAAAAGTCACAGGAAAAAAAATAACGCAATTTCATTGTTACAACTTATTTGGATTTAACAACGAAAATTTTGAATCGATTATCATTTAATTACGGGATCAACTAAATGCATATTCTTTCAAACAAAAAAAATAATCTTTCAAATCAGTTGATAGATGACGGAGCACTAAAGTAAGAAACATTAAAAAAAAATACAATCGAATTGATAACCTCTTCCGGTAGTCGGTCGAATGGATCTCAACCCAAGGCCGAGCCGAAACAAAACATAATTAATTATCTGTAACCAACAGCTTCTCTTATACAAAATTGTCAACACAAAATTGCCTATATTCTGCAGAGTAAACCATACAAAGGGAGTCAGACATCAAACTGACTCCCCCAATTACAACCGTAACGACTTTGAGACAAGCGATTTCTAAGCTATTGTACAATAGTTGCTCGTCGATTACTGTTGACAGTTCAACTCATCTGCTTGCTATGAATAAGTAATTACGAAGGTAAATAGTATTAATTCCTTTATAACAATATTAGGGAAACGTTTGGAATTAATAAATAATATTTAATTTAAATTAGGATGGGTAACAACCGATTGTAAAGAACTCCAGTAAATGTTAAAGAACAAATTAATTTATTAAAGTTTTTAATAGGTATTATCAGCCTTACTGTTTATCGTAATCGTTCGTTAAATACCGATGCGGTCTCCAATGAATTACTTTGATTTTTTTATGAAGTTGATAGATGCGTCATATCTAAAATATAGATACTAACAGGGAAACGCAGGCGTCTTGCTAAAATTTATGCCTCTTCAGACCTTATTCGACCCTACCTGAGGAAGAACAGAAAAAAATGAATAAAATATAATGTTTGTTTCAGCGATTTTTATGACATAGATGTAGGTAATATTAAATCCCGCTTCAACTCGAACTCATTAATTCCTTTTGATCTTTTCTTAATTCGTGAAATCATCAAGTAATATAAATATGAGCATATAATATGTCGCAGGAGCTCCTTAGGCACATAACATGCACACAGGTATGTCAAATTACAATCAATTTTCATGTTATTGATAATGTTATTTCATTTTACGTCTGTTCCATTTTAATGAATCCCTTCCGTCGCTAACCTATGCACATTTGAAGATATCTGAGCTTTCCAAAAGGTACTTTACCATAAACCCTCTCGCACGTTGTCGGCGACGGTTGGGTTGGTGGACTCAAGCAACAGTTGCCGGAATCTATTGTGCAATAAAGTTGCCCGTTTGAATTTGTAATATTAAAACGTAATTACCGTTTTAGACACTGCGTGGGTCGAGATATCGGCATAATGGAAAATAATTGTTAAAATAATTTGCTTCCCCAGCAATCATTAATAATTGTTATTGTATTTCAATTAGCTTTGTTAATTTTCACTTGACAAAGGCAAAGATAAGGGCTTTTTATGAGTTATTTAGTATTTTTATACGCGTGACTCTCAAAGGTATTACTTTACTTATTTTTACCGAGTTATTCGCCATTTATCAACCGAATTGGAAAATTCTTTTTTTTTACAAAGAATATGCTTTCAGATTTAACTGGAAAAAACATGTCATCCAAGTAAAAGCTAAAATATTCATTACGCACATACCTATGATATATAATCATAATCTAAATGCGAATCTAAATCTTTTACGAAAAAAATGTTATAGTTATGTGGGTGCGATCTTCCCCTACCGAAGCAGGTATGAGGTTTAGGTTAGGTTACTAAACGCCCGTCACTATAAAAATCATCAGATGAATAGAATAGAATAGAAAAACATTCATTTTATTTTAACCGATGAGATTGAGATCATTCAATTGTCCACCAAGAAAATGTAAAATCTCTTAGCCGTTCTACCTGATGCCCTGATCAAACAACGTACAATTTTTACTAATGAAAAACTCAAGCCAACATTTACAAATACAAATCTCTTAGATTTGCGTTTTTGGATGGTAAGCTCTGACGTAAATCTTTTCCGGGATGACTTAGAATTTTAGTAAGATTATTTTTTGGTAAAAATAATGATGTTCAAATCTTACTCCGCGTTTATTATAAATATAAATAAATATGAATTTTGGACTTCATCCCGTATTTCTCACCCATACATCCTACCATTTTAAAAGGAAATATCCAAATCGGTATACAACGGGCGAAGAAAAAAGTTACAGGAAAGTTAATGAACCGATTTCGATTAAATTTCTATGGAAAAAATCTGAAAGCAACCCTATCAAACAAAAAAACACAATTGAATTAATAACCTCTTCCTCTAGAAGTCGGTAGAAAAGTACCAAGAAGTCCGGACGTGAATATAATTTAACTCCACGCACCCACACAGGGAAGCAGGTAGCGTTAAAACGTCATGCGCTTCTATTGGCTCACAATTACGTGTCGCTGATTGGGCGAAGACAATACTGTTAGCTTTTCCTTACAAAGTAGAATAATACCTAAAATGCTTTATCCTCTTTGGTGCAAAAGTTAAGGAGATACACACTAGTGGCACGAATTTTTTTGTTATGCAGAATAACCTTGCAGTGCACTTAGATCCTCCCCGATCGAAGTATGAGAAGACCCAAGTCGCAGTCCGTTGCGCCCGTCACCCGATACGGGGATTATTACGTCTCATGCGCATGTGATTTCACCGCACCCTTCTACCGAAAAACAGAAATGCGGGTGCACCACTGCTTGGCGGTAGATAAACAGATGTGGAGGCAGTACTATTACAGGCTAACTTTGCATAAGTTCTACTGCTACTTTTTGTTGCTCCTTTAGCACCACCCAGGGGGTACGTGTAGGTATTCAAAGGGTCCCCAAGGGACGCGAGCAACTGGAGCATAGTTTTACTGTTGCAATGGATTGTTTCTGTTGTTGTTGCTGTGGCGGATCTCCACAAAATCTAGTAGCGCCCGAAGCCTAGACATTGTTTATATTCATATAGCGACCATTGTATGCTTTCACAGCTTGAGAGTGAAGCTAGTGTAAAGGTAGCTTATAAAAAGACAATACACCTAACTACTTGACTGCGCATACGGGGTCAAGTGTATACACGGAAATACCGTATCTCCTATAGTCACATCTCTATAAAACATACGCTACTGAAGCTACTACTCTGCTAAGACTAGTAGTAGGTATTTTTACTCACAATTAGTTGTGTTTCAGAAAACGTGACTAATTTCAAAATCGAATGAACGGACTTCAATATTTTCATTACCTATTTTCCGCTTTTAGGTTATAATTTTTACCCAACTGCGCCAGGAGGGTTATGTTTTTTGAGTATGTATATTTCTTTGGCACGCTTTGTAGCCTAAACGGCCTGATGGATGTAACCTCTAGAGTTCCACGTACCACCATGGCAATATAAAAAGCAAGCTAAAGTTGCAGTAGAACTTATGCCAAGCTCAACCGGTGAATAAAAAAAAAGTCTGCACTAGGATTCCCTGTGTCGCGGATGGCATGGACAAACACAGAAACGCAAGACAATTTCTACCAGACCTGGTAATCCATCCAATCCATGGTTGCTGTGTTCCGATCGAAGGTAGTAAGTGCCAGTGAAATTACAGGTACATGAGAGGGCAAGAGAAGGCTTGAGATGTAATTCTGGTTTTGATGTGAAACATCTATTGGCGCGCCATAGCTCGTATGCCGTGACGGCAAACGAAATGACGCTCTCTATGCCGTCATGTTTCAAATCTGCCGAGCGTCCCGTGACAGCCATTTTATTTTTCGTGAGGCCGTACCTACTAGATACCACGGACCGTCAAGCTCATTCTGTAAACATTCTCACATATTACAACTGTAGGGTACCCTAACCTTTAAAATATCCAAAACGGTATACAACCGGTGAAGAAAAAAGTTACAGCAAAGTAAAATACGCAATTTTGTTTACTTGGATGAAATATTTATTCAGTTATTTTGATTTAACAACGAATTAAGTGAGAGAGATTTCACGATTGCTAAAGAATAAAAATTCTGGGTGAAAACTCACCATTTTGTTGTAATTGAATCACAAAATCAAGTGTGAAATCTCCTTGTACCTTTTCGTTGCGCGGGCGTGTTGGCGGAGTGTCTCGGCTCTATTTATTTAGGGTCCAGGAGTTCCATTTGTTACTTTTCCTGCCTTTTTTGATAAAATCATAAAATGGGTAAAGTAAACAAAGAACTTGACACTTGGCTGTAGGATTATTGTGATTTCCTTTCAGATTATAAATTATAATTTTATGTTTTTTGAAGATAACGGGAACTTTGCACGGATTGTGAAAATAATTGTGTATATTTATGATTTAAATTAGGGTTGAGTTCTGGGTTGAGGTTTACAGCTAAAATAAAGGTAATCTCGTAGTTTTAAACTTAAAAATATGAACTCTTTCAAATGGTAGTTACATTTAGGTTTTATATAAATATATGTATCATATAATAAACCTTATATAGGATATAGCAATAGTGATAGGTAGTTGTAGACCGAGGGTATAGGAATTCGCATCGACCTTTGATATTCCTACAGCACGGGGACACCGGTCTACTCTCGTCAAGTGAGAGTGAATATACTGTGACCTATCTTGGTGGCCACAGAAAACCAGAGTTGAGTAAGCGACATCGCTGTTGTAGCACACGTTTAGTGATAACCTTTACCAAACCACAAACTTTGTTTTTAAAACACGGTTTATTCATATGGAACGCAAAAAAAAAAAAAAAAATACCTCACGAACATTTTCACCATCGTTTTGAGAATTTGGTATTGCGCACATAAATTTTACAAGCAAAAAAACTCATATTTTCTCTTATGATTCGATTCAGCTACCTTTGGTTTGAAAGCGCGCGACTGTACCTTTGGGCCACCAAAACCCTAAGCATAACTGAAATAATATATTTAATTTAGTAAACAAACTCTAAATAAACAAACAGGCAACATTTAACCTTGTCATGGACTGGTAAAGGCGTTAAGAAAAATTATGTCATTAGTTCCCCACTGGCTATAATCTCCAAATTCATTAACCATTTTTTTAAACTGTTGCTAAATGATAAGTACATTTAATCAAGTTAAGAGCTCGTCGCCTAATCGAAGCCCAATCAACAAAACCCTCAAATTGATTAAAATCCTTTCGTTATCATAACAAATGGAGCGTGAAATCTTTTGTGTGGAACCCTTGCTAATGAAACATGTTCACGCATGACCTGTGCCGGAACGGGAAATACAGTAGCGGATTCAGAATTATTTTAAATTGCCCTTGGCGGATTAGTCAATCATTTGCGATGTTGTTGAATTGATGATCTGAAGAGGGGTAATATTTAGTATACCTCCGCTAGCTTGAGTAAATACTCATCAATGTGACACGTGTTTTGCCTATCCACAACGCGTCTTCAGGAGGGGTTTTTTTATTTAATTCTTTATTACACAAAAACATAAATTAAAGCTAAAAGGTTTTCTACATTTTGACTCGAGATGTGGTTGAAAACTACATCTAAAGTGCAAAGTAACGTCTGAAATCATCAATTATTGTTTGATTGACTACTAGAACAACTAACATTATTAAAAGGTAACTATATTGATAACAATTATATTGATTTTTTTAGTAGTATTTATTTTTACTAGAATGATTAATAAGTCATTTTAATGATCAGTGTTCTGTTTTTTTCTGTGTATTACGGAAAAATATTTTAAGCAGAAACTTAATGATATTTAATAAAAAAATATTACTCCTTCAATTGGAAATAAAATATAGTAATTCCTGACATCGTAGTTGTTATTATTATAGAATTGCGTTAATATCCTGGCATTACAAAATCAATTATAAAGGAGAATAACTGTACTGTTTTATTTAAAAAAATATAAATGTAAATACATTTTAAAATAAAATGCCAGAAATAAATAATCTTGATTATTTTCGAATGGTTACGAATAATTTTATGGCTGTATATATTAATGAGTCATTTTCTTTTTTTTATTAATAATTAAGTATGCATTCATTCTTAAAAATAAGTTTAGCGTTTGTTCAAACCCTATCCGACCCTCTATGAAGGATCACTTTTCGCGAGCATACTCTCTTTTACAAAGTAAGTACTTAAATCTGAATAAAATTTTCGTTAAAATGCGCCCTGGGCGATCGTCCTGCCGCCCTCCCTGGCTCAAGTAACCCTTTTGTATCATCGCGGATTTGGCGGATTTGCTCAATACCCTGATACCGGCGACTTCATTATATAAAATGAAAGGTTGGGGACGTTCCCTCTGGATGTTTTTATTAAAATGGCTACGGGAGACCTGCGAACTCGGAAACTTAACATTCCCGAAATTGTAGGCTCGAAAGTTGTTTCATAACCAAAAATGTTCGCTTTGTGTTATTTGGTTTGTTCTAGTGTTTGGATTTAAGTTTGGAATTTTGACTTTGAAGACCCTTTGTGGTTGTCCTTCTAGGTGGGCGCAGCGAGGGCAGTGTCAGGAGTCAAAGATTCACAGAACTCTTGACCTTCTGGTTTGTTTGGCGATCATACTTTCCAAGAGACCAGTATCCTAAAGCTCACGAGTTTAAATTAAGAATGTTTATCATTATAAGTGATTTTCTTAATTTATATTCAGCTATGGATTTTATTTTAACTATCAATTGAATATCAGAGGTCTATTCCCAGTTGCCACCACCATTGCCGCCACCACTGGTGGCAATCAAGGTCTAGGCGGCTCTGTGGCTTAGTTGATAGTAGCCCTGCCTTCGAGCAATCCCCAGACTTAGCTTGATGAGCGTAAAATTGGTTGTCTCTGGTTGTTTGCCTTGTGTTTTTCCATGCCACTTGCGCCACAGGATATCTAAGTTGTAATAAAAAAATTCAATAAAAAATACAAACATGCTACAAATCTTTTTGATGCGTCTGTGTGTAAATTGCTTACCTACACCGCAGTTTGCATCAATAACAAGCGGTTAGCTGTTATTGGCAGTATTTAATTCGCACGATGGGGATTTTAAATTGCACGGGCTCAATTAAGCTTCCATGGATCGTTGGTTGAGTAGACTGAATCAATCAAGGAAGGATTCATTTTTGATGTGAAATCATTTGCGTATTGTGTCTTCTCAGTTTTCGGTACGGAGATTGCTGTAACATCAGGTGGGCAACTAGACCCCAAAAGCTTTTTGAAGAATCCCATATCGGAGCTGTGAGGAGTTGGTCGGAATAATAACTACGCAGTATTTGTCCCCTAGTTTACATGACCTCAAACTTGTTCAAGCATTATGATACACTTCAATACCTGCGCACCCAGGAAGCTGACTAAAGATTAAGGATATAGTAAGATATAGACCACTGTCATAATTTATACCTCTTGTTCTTACCAAGGACGTGATTTGGAGATGAAGAACTTCGTTGTGAGGTTTTTAAATCATCAAAAATGTGGTACCATGATGCTGTTTTTTTGAGTTACCACCAGGATATGTGTGTAATTCAGCAGCCTCGCTTGTCAGCCTGTTCTCAACCCAGGGGTTGCGTGGCGTCACCGTGTCATTCTGTATCTGGTGAGATGTGTCCAAAACCAACCCTTTTAGCAATAAAAAAAATTGGCCAAGTGTGAGTCGAACTCGTGCAGGAAGGGTTCAGTACCAACGGTCAAGGGGTTATCTATAATATAGAGCAAAACCAAACAAAAAAAAAAAAATTACGTTTTTGTATGAGAGCCCCCTTAAATATTTATTTTATTGATTTTAGTATTTGTTGTTAATTCTTATGAAATTTTCACAGATGATGTATTTCTGTTGCCGCTAGCAACTTAGTTGGTTGTAAACTGCCTTCGAAGCGAGGGGTCCCGGGTTCGATTCCCGGCACACTTTGTGTGGGGAGCATGAAGTTTGTTCTAGGGGTCCTGGGTATTTGTCTGGTGTTGCTGTGTTTTTCCATGCCATCTGCGAGACGGAATCCTAGTGCAGACTGCGTAAACTTTTATTATTTAACCTTTATTAAACCTTATTATATACACGTTTCTGTGTGATGGAATAAATGAAATGAAATGTATTTTTGATGATTAATTCAGTTATCAGTACAATATAGTTTGATAAGGAGTTAATTAGCTCCTTATCAGTATTATTGTTCAAAATCCCGAAATCACAAATGTATTGTAATTTTGTCGAAACCAAACGTTGGACGCTGTATAAGTGATTATTTATTATGCACTTCATTGAACACTGACCGATTACCGCTAATGGGGCTGATGCTTTGGCTTTGTAATTTAACGCGATCAATGAACCCAACGGCTCCTTACCTAAGTTAATAAACCCTATAAACCTTCAGGTTTACAGGACTATCGTTTCAGGACTATCGTGGTTATGAACATTATTTTTCGAGTGATATAAATATATATTTTTTTGCCAATGGCAATTGTGGAACCGGATGTTACCGCCGTCCATAGACAAAAGCAATACGACTCCGACCGAAATATCAGAAGGCTCAAGGCGCCCGTCAGCCGAAACGGGGGTGTTGCGTCTCTGCATATGATTCCACCGAAGCAGAGCAATGCGAGTGCGTCAGATTGGCGGCAGATTGCCAGGTGTGGTAGTAATTCTTTGGGCGAACTTTGCATAAGTTCTACTGCTACTTTTTTGTTGATCTTTTAGTACCACCCAGAGGGTGCGTGTAGGGATTCAAAACGCGAGCAACTGGGCACCCCAATTTACTTATGAAATATCTTAATCAACAAAACTCACAAATCACAGTAAATATCTCAGGAACTCTAAAACTAGTGTAATCCTGTCTGAAAAAACAAAAAATTTTGTCAAAGTTAAAAGACATGCTTACACACAATTGATAGTATAGAATCCTCAGTGCACAACTCCAAATCACACTCGGCCAATTTAGATAACAAACAATCGAAGATCTCCCGGCATCTTGAAAACTTTTCCTTTTCCGTAGTGTTCTTTAGTTTATCTGCTTAAATAAATAAAAATAAGTGACTAATTTAAAAGTCGAAAAAGATCGGCTTGATTTCTTCTATCTCTTATTTAAATAATAAATTTTAAATAATAAACATCCAAAACGGTATACAACGCGCGAACGGTAAAGTCACACGAAAGCATAACATGTGATTTCGTTTACTTGGATGACATATTTTTTATTTTGATAAAACTACCAAACTCTTGAACCGATATCAATTAAATTCCTATAGGACTAACCTATAAATAGAAAAAATAACTTTCCAAATCGGTTGATGAACTATAGAGACCTGAGATAAAAAACATTCAAAAAAATACAGCCGAACTCATAAAGTCCTCTGGAATTCAGAACCATCATAATCGATTAGAGATTAGAGAGAGAGAGAGAGTAGAACTGTAAATGAAACAAACAGCCTAATTGGTCACAACCTTGTTCAAAGTCGGTCAAAACGTATCACAATTTCAGGCCAACAATGTGAATGCAAGAATTGTAAATCAATATTCAGAACGCGTTGGCGTAAAAGCGATGCTTGGGATAACGCAATCCGAATGATTTAGTTAGTACTTCTTTTGGGGAGAACGCAATGCAAACTGTTTAGTCACAATTCATAGTGTTTTCGCAACGGGTAAAACTGTTTTTGCGTTCGTTCGGCTAATACTGTTTCCAATTTCTGGTAAGTACTGCACTCGTACTGGTGCCACAACTCAGTTGGTGTTATTAGCTCTGCCTTGAGCGCTGTAACAAATTGAATTTCCCAATTTGACATTTAATCTCATATTTTTAGTAGTGTTAGAAATTAATATTATTTGTTTGGTGCATGAGAACCTGACATGAGATATTTGTATTATTGTCACTATATTTTTGATAAAATTCAAGAATATTATTAAAATTATAAACAGACTTCAATTCCTTCATCCCCTATTCTTTGTCCACATAAAATTGTGGACCAAAGTGGACGTGTTTTTTATCCGAGGTGGGGTTATTCTTGTTTGAAATCAGTAACATTTGGTTTTACTATTCAACGAAATTTTGTTTTACATTCTCCTTCTACGTCTTTGTTGTCTATGTCCCCAAATATTCCTGACAGTTGGCCAAACGAAAAGCCATTGTATAGCCCGTTACCTTTGTTGCTTGTTTGTAACAAACTTGATTCGTAACTTTCTAAGCTCATGGGACAACTGGGGACGAGACTTTGATTTTTAGGCTTTTTAGTTAGTTTAAAGGTTATGCGGTATATCGTTTTTATCGTATTCATTACGGTTTATATGGTGAGGAGACCGTAACGTGGTGAGAAGGCGAATACCCGGCTGGCTACTCATTGAGTTTATCTGCCGCCAAGCACCTGATAGTATGATCTGACAGCCTCAATCTCCCAATCCAAGCACGACGGCTATCTGCCGCACGTACAGAGAGCCTTGAAGAATATTGAGTAACCTTACATATTGGTACAAGACCTCTACAATAGATGGCGCTGTACTTATCCTACATCGCGCAAGTGATGCGTTCGAGCAGTTGGAGCAGAGAGCCTCCCGACATAGAAGATAGACGTAGAAGATTTTCCCTTTTAAGGAGAACAAAGAATGTTCTGAAAAGCCATTGCAGCGCTTCCATCGGCTATAGAAGCTCTATATCAGATGATTTGACGTTTATGATAGGTATATTTTATCTCGAGATAAGCTCCTGTTAAACATTGCACTCACATTTTGCTCCGATGGAAGGATACGGTGAAAATACGCACGGGCGCAGCGTGATGCGACTTTAGAGACTGAAGTCGCATGCAGACTTAGGACTGGAGTAATTGTATTTATATAACTACATTGCATCTGGTGGGCTATTAGTTCGCCCTGTCATCCTTATATATAAAACACAAACATTGTTTCTACCTCTGTCCGTAATAGACTTTGAAACCATCCAACCGATATGCCCCAAACCGGTTTTATTAGAAAGGCAATAATGCGAAGATAGTTTTAGACCACTAAAAGAATGCATTAGGTACAAAATGTATTTTTTTAGCGTAGCAGCACACTCTGGGTATCCGCTAGTATCACATAAAAACAAGACTGTACCATTTACCTGCATTCAAATAAAAATGTACATTTTGTTTCAGACATGATGTCTTATACTGAAGCAATAATGTGACAACTCTAATGAGGACACATCATGCTCGACTTACTAAATATGGGTACGACTTTTTGACCCAATTAGAGTTACGAAACTCTCGTTAAATTTTAATAATTTTGTATTTATGGTTCGTCCCGAACTAAGAACTCGCTAACTATATTTCATTGGGTTCGTATTGTATAGAGATAAATACAATTGAATCATTAAGTTTAGTTGATGCCCATTATTATATATTGAATTATTTTTATGTGAATTATCTATTGGCGCACTTTGGCCGTAAAATCGGCTTGTGTGCCTTGGCGGCAAACGGCATGAGGCCATCTTATGCCGTCATGTTTCACATTTGCCAGACGGTTGGACAATATTTTTAAATTAAATCACCTTTTTTTGCCTAGACATTCTGCTTAGTAAATTGGGTTTTTATTATTTAACACATTCACATGAAATTATAGCAGCTTAGTCTAGCTTTCATTTTGTACTTAAAAGCTGCAGCAGACCGTTTTAAGTAGCCTGTTTACCTATTCCATAACAAAGCCACGAGAATTACATATTAAAGTTCTATTTGAACTCTCAGAGCCAACACTGTGTGATTTCAAATGTTTTTCAAAAAAGAAACTTGATTTAAAACCTTATTAATTTTAAAAAGGATTTATTTGTAAATTAAATTTGCAGCTGTCCACTATATATAGGTAGATCACCATAAACCCAATTCTTTAGAAAGAGTCCTTATTTGTCAGGCACAACTTAAGAGACTTGAAACCGTAAAGTATAAAGCATTTTTCACTGCAGCTTTGCTCGAAAATAAAACTTTGAAAGTAAGTTACTTGAAAGATTTTGTAAAATTCGAACAGCTTTAGAACTTAAAGCCAACAAACTTGCTGGGACCGGTATCCTGGAACTTAGTGGCCGCCAATTTTACCGCAAATATCGGAAACTTGGATTTCGATTATAGAGCGACCGTCGTATCGCTGAAAACTTGGGCCACAAATAAAAACAAGTTGATTTTATGAAAATATTCCTGAGTTTAGCGATATCTAGTCAAAGATAAAAAGATAAAGATATTTTATTTGCATAAATATGTGTAGATTAAATTGCATGCAAGGTGGTACATTTTGGTTTGTTACCTTTTACCGATTCAAGGAACGACAATCTATACAAATGAATAAGATTGAAGGCTGTTTTTAATGTCAAAATAACAGCTTTTTACTAAATGCGGACAAACAGCAGCAGAACTTGTGCCAAGTTCGTCCGGAGAGGTACTGCCACCACATCTGGAATCTGCCGCTAAGCATTACTGCAGGTTGCATTACTGTGTTCCGGTGGAAGGGTGTGGCTGCCGGTGAAATCACATGAGCATGAGACTTATCATCCCCGTCTCGGGTGATGGACGCAGCGGGATGAATGCGACTCAGTAAAGATTTGGATCTCATACTAAGTCGCACGCATTATTGTTGTCATGGGCGAGGGTCACCACTTACCATCAGGTGGGCCCTCAGCTCGTTCCGTCACTCATTCGCATAAAAAAAAAAACCCATGACCCGAGAATAAACTTCATGCTCACCACACAGTGTGCCCGGCCGGGAATCGAACCCAGCAGGGCAGGCAAGGCAGGGCCACTACCAACTCAGCCACGGAGCCGTCTACAAAATCATGCTTTCTTATTACTAAATATTTCCCCCATCCACCCCTTGATGGGGAAGAACTAACAGTAATTTGGGGGTCGTACAGATGACCTAGAAATTGGACCTCAGCTGTCATTTCGCACCCCAGCGATTTTTCTACCGCGCGGCCTCCCACTGAGATAATGATAAATCTGTACGCATGGGGAGGTGGCTCGCCTCAAGCTACGAGCTGGGGCGGCACGGAGGCAGTATGTACCTCTGAGGACAGCTACGAAGCCGTCCTCAGAAGTACATACTGCCGGAAAACTTAGAAGCCTTCGTATTTATAAATCGATTTCTAGAGAATTCGCTTATATTTTTAGAGTTCCGTACCCAAAAGGTAAAACGGTAACCAATTACTAAGACTCCGCAGTCCGGCTGTCCGTCTGTCACGAGGTTGTATCTCATGAACTGTGATAGTTAGAGAAATGGAAATTGTTACAGATAATGTATTTCGTTAGCCGCTCTAACAAAATATATTTAACCTCTTTAAATTACTTTATCTACTCGCATCTTAATTTATAAGAAGATTCCCTCCACACAAAGGTTGTCTGGAAGAGATCGCTATGAGCGATAAGCCCGCCCATTGTAACCTCAATATCCATTCCATTTTTTATAATCTGTATCTATATTGTTTCTCGTTACTTTGAGGTGTACATTAAGAGTATCTATCAGCTCGTCAGCTCCTGGCTTGTCCCACGGCTGAGCAAGACATTTTATATCAATTTACTTGAACATCTCTGAGCTGCCGGCAACGAGATACGTTGCTCTTACTACTGGGAGGCGGCAAATGTTGTAGCGTTAATAAATATGAACGTTATACCTAGTACCACTATATCTACTGGAGTAATACTTGCTTTGGGGTTCCTGTATCCACGCCACTCGCGGCCAAGTATGTACTCCCTGTTCCGATCAGCAGCAGCGAGCCAAGCCGAGGTTAGTACCCAAGTGGTGCCCTTGGTTTGCTGATGCATTATCAATATTTAGTTTTTAGTCGGCCAAGCAATCTGCTCTCACCAAAAACCCGGGTAAAGTTGTCAATTTCACCTGCAGTCAAGGTATAGACCAATAAAAAAAAATTACCCTCCGTCACTACACTTGTCCCCCGGGTGGTGCGAAAGGAGTAAAGTAGAACTGGTGAAAAGTTAGCCTGAAGTCTAACGTGACAGTATAGCCGGGATGTGCCATTCAAACGTGCAATTCGAAGCACGGAGCTCAGTTCAAATGCCACTAAAATGGTCACCCACCAAAGCACAGACTGGGTGGAGAGTTGCTTAACTTAGAAGAAGTCTAAGCAAGATTCACCATGAATGCGAATTACTTTTCAAAAATGGGCCAAAAAGTAGCTTGTGTTTATTCAGGGTACGAGCTAACCTCATAACAATTTTTTTTAATGTGAATAAGTGACGGAACGAGCTGAGGGCGCACCTGATGGTAAGTGGTGACCCTCGTCCGTAGCAACAATAATGCATGTTACTCAGTATGATATCCAAATATTTACTGAGTCGCATCCATCCTGCTGCGTCCCTCACTCGAGACGGGGATGATACGTCTCATGCGCATGCGGCCACACCCTTCCATCGGAACCTCTCCAGATGAACTTGGCACAAGTTTTACTGCTACTTTTGGTTGCTCCTTTAGCACCACGGACCCCACGTGTAGGAAATCAAAGGGTACACACCTACGGACGCCAGCAACTGGACCCCAAATCCGTGCAGACGTTGAATGCGTGAAGGAGTATCAAACATTTCTTATAGTAAGTTTTAAATGTCAACGTGATAAATAAGCTAGATTCAAGGAAAATTTAGCTCCCCTCGTACCTACACATGTTCGTAGAATCACTTTGGATCGAGACGGGCATATATTAGCATATCTGATGTGATGAGGCACCTCTTAGTAACTTCGTTAGTGCGAGCACTTGCTAAGAATAGGAAAATGTTAAAGAGGTGCTTTCTCAATGTTTAGGTATGCCAAAGATATAGGTGCAGGTGTAGTCAAGTCTTTAATTTATAACTCTAGAACTCGTGTAAAGCTCGTCCAAAGAAGTACTGCCACCACACCTGGCCTCATAGTTCAGTTGGTTGTGAGTTCGATTCCCTCTCAGGACAAGCATTTGTGTGTGATGTTTGTCCTGTATCTGGGTGTTAATATGGATTATGAGTATGAATTTACAAAAAAAAAGTATTATGTATTCTATCAGTTATCTAGTTCCCATATTACAAGCTATGCTTAGTTTGGGGTCAGATGGCGCTGTGTGAAATATGCCCATGAATATGAATCCACCCCCTATTTCATAGAGAAGAAAAGATCAGATCGAAGTCAGAAAAATAGGGCCTGAAAATTTGGAGTCTGTTTATTCCATGTTTAATTCAGCCACTTGTATTTGTTTTTGTGGGACCTTCAGAAGCTTTATTAATAGGAATGAATAATAGATAGTGAACCGCAGCAACCAGATAACTAGGCAATTTGGGGCACAAGTGTGCCTAATGACAACTGCGCCAGCCTTTATTCACGGCTATTACTGGGGCCCCAGACATCAAGCATTTTGAGGCGCTGCCTTACAAAAATAGGCGTAATTATTTTTTTTCTCAATGTTTACACTAAAGTTTCAGTTTGGACAAGAATTGTGTATCAAGGAAATTTTATTTAATATTAGCGACTCGTCGTTGTTATGTCTAATTTATTAAGGAAAAATAAATTAGACAAAACAAGGACGATACGAGTGTGTCTCACAAATAAGACGAATCTTAAGCTGAAATCCATTAAGCCATAAGCTATAGAGCGTGCCGAAAAATCTACATACATACAACCGAAAAACCCCTGCTTCTGGCGCATTCGGGTAAAAATAAAACGCTTAATAACAAAAAAGAAGGAACTTACAAAAAAAATTTTTCGTTTATTCCGTTGTCCTGACAACGACAAACACAACAAAAATAATCCGTAATTTGGTCGTGCCATTCTCAAGTGACGATATTTCATACATGTGGCAATTAATTCTGTATTTTTTTCATTCATTCACATTATAGGTAGATGCGTTCGGAAGTATATGTTGGAAACTATCACACACTTCGGAATAAACTATGTCTCGGCACTCGTAGCAGAGTAGGCAGTATACCTGGGTAGGGACGCCATTTTTATGAGTGCAGTAGCAGTGTGAGGTTGTTGTTTAGTGGTATTTTATGTTTCGTAAGTTTGTTAGTACATATTCTCCCAAATTAAAAAAAAAATAAACGTTGACACACTCATACCTCTGCACTAGGATTCCCTGTGTCGCAGATGGCATGGACAAACACAGAAACAAGACAAACGCCCAAGACCCGAGAAAAAACTTCATGCTCACCACACAAAGTGTACCCCGGCCGGGAATCGAACCCGGGACCCCTCGCTTCGAAGGCAGGGCTACTACCAACTAAGCCACGGAGCCGATAATTGAAAACTTATTTCGAATATTTTTTGGTTATTTTACATTGTGTACACCAAATTTGTTTTTCATTGTATGCTAATCGTATATCTTCTAGTTTTTTATTAATATCACTGATTGTCTACGTGCATATATTAGATTTCAAATATATTAAGCTTTTTTCTTCCAAGTCTTCTTTTCCATAAAAGTAAAAAAATATTCACAGATAAGCATACACCATGGCGACAACCGTTAAGCAAGTTCTCAAATTTCCCTATTATGGTATGCAAATGTTCCCCAAGAAGTATGTAATATCTGATTACAAATTTAAATTTCAAATAATTTAAATTTAAACAAAGACCCATCTGAAATTATAATATATAGGAGCGTAATTTTATCAAAGCGCAACAACATACATGTTAATCGAGTATCTACATTGTTAAAAAGTATTATTTATATCCGTTGAAATTTAAGTCATTTACAAAAAAAATAGTTGTTATTTAATAACTGTACCACAGAATCCATTTGTCAAGGTACCTTTCTTAATGTGTAAAATATTTTCGATTAATCTATTTCATAGTATTGTATATTTGTATCAATGTATATTAAATGGAAAAAATAAACTATCTTCTGGTACTGCATAATACCTTTGAATTCGTATAATAAATCTCTTGACTCTGCAATGTTTAATGTACAAGTCTTATCAAAGAGTCGATTTATTTGATAAATGGGACAACTAAGCTCTTTAATTAATAACGACTCTTAGATAAGTTAGTATTTAAGAATTGGCTCAGAATTGGTAATAAACTTATGACCTACCTATAGAATAGAAATTTTCACACCCACAGTTCAAATGACCTAAACGATCACCCATCCAACCATTGCCCATGCAGAAAGTCGTACGTTATATTGTACATGATTTGTCAAGATCATCCATGCAGTTTGTTTCACGAGTGCTTCCTAAAGATTTCAAATAAAATAAATCGAAGGATACCTTGACAAATGAATACCCTGAAGGTTTAATTTAAATTTTAATATACATTTTGGAGGACCATGTTGCTCATTATGTACCCTCAGAGCCACGGGCCCCCCGGGTGGTGCGAAAGGAGCGACCCAAAGTAGCAGTAGAACTTGTGCCAAGTTCATCCGAAGAAGTCACCATCACATTTGGTAATCCAGTGGTGCGCACGCGTTATTGTGTTCCGGTGGAATGGTGTGGGTGTTGGTGAAATTACAGACTTTCTTCTTGAGTCGTATTGCTGTTATATATGGGCGAGTTACCATCAGGTGGGCGTAAATAAAGTATGAACCCCCCGACATAAGTCAGAGGCTCAGAGAAATTCCAAAGTTCAAACAAGCAACGAATCTTGCGAAAGTTGCTCCTAATACAATTTACAAGTTGCAGCAGTTGCACTGCGAGTTGAAAGTGAACTGAAACCGAGTCAGAGTTGGAACTTATAGTTGGGACCGCAACTTGTAGACTTTAAAAAAGAAAAAAAAGAAAACGTTTACACACTCATACCTCTGCACTAGGATTCCCTGTGTCGCAGATGGCATGGACAAACACAGAAACACAAGACAAACACCCAAGACCCGAGAACAAACTTCATGCTCACCACGCAAAGTATGCCCCGGCCGGGAATCGAACCCGGGACCCCTCGCTTCGAAGGCAGGGCTACCACCAACTAAGCCACGGAGCCGTCTAACTTTGAAGTTGTTTTATGGATATAATGAAATCTCAGTACATGACACATTTGTTCCGTACTCTCTTCGTTGTCCGTTTGTCTAACTGTCAAGAGCCATTGTATCAGGAAGGCGTGGAGTGCGAATTAATTTTGAACACTCAAGTCTGCAATTACTAGGAGTAGGGAAAAAATCAAACTTCTAAGTCAACGCAATCAAAAGATACGGCCGTTTATGTCAAATATTTTGGTTTTCGCAACGAAAACAAAACATAGGGTTGCCCGTTGACCTATTTGTACTTTATTCCCCTGCTGGTGTCAACAGGTCCGCAAAAAATCCCCGAAAATTGATTTTACAATGAACAAAATAAAAAGCCTAAGTTCCATAATTGTAAGCTAATTGTCTGGTCTCACGATGAGCATGTGGACCAATAAAACTTTCACATAGAAACAATTTATGTCCTTCGTGTACACGCAGGCGCTGACTCAGCGCGGGCGGTACCTGATGAACCGACTTTAAAAGCAAATTGAGCATTTATTTGTTTCTACTGACTTCAAAATGTGGTTTTTGTTATTTTTCGTAGACTTCAAAAAATGCATTATCTTTTCTATCTATTTATCTAATCAGCCGGTAATACCCACTACTTAGTATAGGCCTCTTATCTAGTAAAAAAAAAAATGGTTTCGTATCCAAAGGGTAAAACGAGACCCTATTACTTAGACCTCGCTGTCCGCCTGTCACCAGGCTGTGTCTCATCATTGATCGTGTATTTCTGTTGCCGGTATAACAACAAATATTAAAAAACAGAATTAAATAAATATTTAAGGGGGCTCTCATCGTGATTTTTATTTTTTGTTCGTTTTTGCTCGATATTATAGCTAATGGTATGGAAACCTTCGTGCGGGAGTCCGACTCGCACTTGGCCGGTTTTTATATTTGTTTTGCCATTTCTTCGCCAATTGCGGAGCGATTTAGATAGTTTTTTTATTCAGTTGTTCGCGTCCGAATGTGAAATCACATTCCCTGCACGTACGCCCTGGGTGGTGCAAAAGGAGATACAAAAAGTAGCAGCAGTGCCTCCAAGCCTGGCAATCTGCCGCAAGTAGTAGCCCCTGTACTGCTGTGTGCCGGGGGAAGGGTGTCGGTGCTGGAGGAGACTTAACATCTCCGACTCGGGTGACAGGCGCAACGGGGTGCGACTTGAGGTCTTTTCATAACTCGGTCGGAGAGGACCTATGTCATATGACTGTGTTATGGGCGGAGGTAGCCACTTAACATCAGGAACATAACAAGGCAAATTGGAAGATATATGTCTACAGTGAATCCAAATTAGTTGGTTTTGGTCCCATCCGTGCAGAATTTTAAGTATAAATTTTAAAATTACGCAAGTTATTGCAAATGTTAACAAACAAATTGTATTCTTACGAATGAAATCACAATTAAGCAACAATGTATCTTAACGGCGGCTTGTCCCCCACAATGGGCCTTTGTTCCTTTACGAGCGATAAATCCGCGCCGGGAATCGAACCCGCTATTTTATTGACGGCGTGATTAAGCAAAATGGGTAGGGCGGAGCAGCTAGGTCACTTGTACACTTATATTGTGCTGTCCTTTATGTTTCTTTTTGTATTTGTGATAGAGATCTGACGTATTGAGCTAGCGGCTTACCCGATGTTAAATGTTTACCGCTGCCTATATATAACAACAATACAGCTCAGTTCCTTCCCCACCAAAGTATGAGAAAATCCAAGTCGCATAGTCGCTGGTATTGATATTGATTCACATAATACATTTTCATTTAAATAAATCTTTATCTACGAGATCTCGTGTTCTTAATTTATAGCGCATGTTGTAGGATAGGACTCCATTTATCCGACCCCCAATATAATCATTTTAATATTATAATAATAACAATTTATATTTAAATCAAAATACAATACAAGTTAAAAAAAGCCGACTGTTATCCAAAATGAGATGTGGAAATGGAGAGCGTGATGGCCAAGGGGCAAGACGCCGACTTTCAATCTGAAGGTCGCTGGTTCAAACCCATACGGGAACCAATGAGTTTTTTCACTTGAAAAATTTATGTTCGCAATACCACGTTCTCGAAACGGTGACGGAAAACATCGTGAGGAAACCGGCATGTCTTAGAACCAAAAATTCGACGACATGTGACATCTACCAATCCGGATTGGGCTCCCGTGGTAGATCAGAGCCCATTCACTCTCTATTATCGAGAGTAGGCCGGTGTCCCTGTAGTGGGAACATTAGAGGCTGGTACGGGATACAAAATGAAAGACAGTGTCTCTACTGCGGGGACATTAAAAGGGACATTCCAATAAGTGATTTCTTAAAATTATTTTCACAATGTTAACGCAGGTAAATTTTATAAATTAGTGAACTAGATGTTTCCGAGAGCTGCGTGAGCCGGTATAAAAGATTCGGATGCGTAAGAGGCAATTCGATTTTTATTCAAGACTGCGATCAATTGGGACACGGGGATGGGACACCGCTCGGCGTGGGGTTGCCAGTAAACCTGTAGCAATGAATGTTTAGTATTGCTAGATATATATAAACGATCATGCTACTAAATACAGGTGGAATGGTTTCAAGCTTTTATTTTGACTATACAATGGCAAAATAACAGCTTTTTACTTACAACTTTTTACTTTTTATCCCCGTCTCGGGTTATGGACGCAGCAGGATGAGTGCGACTCCAATCTTAGATTTGTAAGTATACTGTATACTGAGTCGCATTACTGTTGTCATGGGCAGGTGTCGCCACTTACCACCAGGTGGGCCCTCTGCTCTTTCCGTCACTTATTCACATTAAAATATGCATTTGAAAGTATAGAACGTACTTAAAACAAAAACACAACTTCTTAAATGTTTGTCTGTCTTTGTGTTTGTTGGACCTTTTTCAATAGGACTTCCACTGGCAGATAGCTGATAGTATAAGGAGTAATTTAGGATTATTAAATTTTAGAAAAAGACTAAAGTTATAGGTTCTAATTGTTACAAAATTTGCAAGCGATAGATTGCAAAGAGAAATAACAAAAACGTTGAAACGAGAAAGATATCTTAATTAAAAATAAAATTATACTACTTTTAGACTAAAATTTATTAACTGACTGCAATATAATTATTTTTCAATAGGATATATACCTTATATTTTAAGAATTATGTTACCCTATATATTCTAGTTAATTCATCTTAGATAATTAATACTAAAACACAGATTTACGTATCTTCCTTACAACCTATTACAGCATAAACAATCATAGATCTTTCTAGAATTCTCCGATTCTAGTTAAACAGATCAGTTGGTAGTAGCTCTGCCTTCTGCGCTGATTCCCACTGAGGATGATGTTTGTTCTATGTCTGGGTTGATATGTATAAGCAAATAACAATTAATAAGTATTCTATCAGTTATCTAGTTTCCATTCAAGCTATGCTTAGTTTGGGCTAGATGGCGCTGTGTGAAATGTTCATGAAAATTTATTATTATTATTGCAAAAGCAACAGATAAGAAATCATCATTGTAAGAAAGAAATTCCAATGTCATTATCAATTTAGCCGCCATTAGTTCAAATCTGCTTGTTAAGAAACTCACTTCTCTGCTTATGATTTTGTCGGAAGCCTATAATTTATTGCCATCGTTATGTTCCACGTGTTTGCTGTAAAAGTTTATTAGAACAAAGTAAAAAGAACAAAGAGTAGAAAATATGTTTCTTCAGCGCTGATTAAAATAAACTGACAGACTTAAGCGCTCTCAATGATCTCAGTCTGCTCGACTGTGGTCTGCCAGAACACGTGATAAACACATCAAACAAAAATGTCCGTTTCAAAAAACTACAACTTCCTACCTGATATATGACGTTACATCCCCGTCTCGGGTGACAGGTGCAACGGGGTGCGACTAGGGTCTTCTCATGCTTCGGTCAGGGAGATCCTAAGTGGTATCGCTTGTGGAAAAAATGCGTCGTGCACTATATTCTTCCTTGTTCGTTTTTATTGATGGTAGTGTAACAAAAGGACCGTAAGAGAAGGAGCGTAAGAGAAGGAGCGTAAGAGAAGGACCGTAAGAGAAGGAGCGTAAGAGAAGGACCGTAACACAGCTGATTTTTTATTCGACTAGAGTGATTAGACGAGCCCCAGGTGACTCAGGTCTCTTTACCTAGTCTACTCAGACTCAAATTTCGCATCGCATTGCGCCTGTTACTGCGACACTGGTTCACTATTATCTGTGGCCAATCTTATCTTTCCTTGAGGTAAATTAAAAACAATATTATTTGACCACTAAGTCGTGCCACTAGTGTTCTTAGAATAAGAATAATTTAATTTCGGTGAAGACGTAATACTAATTATACCTTAAATGAAAATTACACATATTTTTAAGTTATAAACGAAATAATATAATGAAAACAATTACAATAAGAAATGTATAAGATAGAAGTTAAACATTTAGTAATTATGTAAGTAAACCTTTACTTATACCAAATAGAATTTAAAACGACTTAACTGTTGCTCATTTAATAATAACCTAGCTGATTCATGTTTTCAAGAAGCATGACAATAATATTATAAGTAAGAAAATACAAACGAGCACAGAGAAGCGAAAGGTAAACTTGTATCGAGGTTCCGATGAATTATTCATAGTGTCCGAACTTACTTCAGTTGCCTTTTAACTCTATTATTGCTGTCAAATTCCATCAGTATATTTTCCTGGCGTTGGACAAGTAGAAAACGAAACTCGTCAAACTCAGGTTATTAAATTGTTTTGTGAAACTAAATATAATATTAATAGCTTTAATTTGTTTAGGCTTTAATATAATCCCTGTTAGGCTTAACAACGGTAAGATTGGTTCCATAAAATTGTTATCAAATCGGTTGAATAGTTTGGTTGATAAATCAAAATAACGAAATTGCGATCCTGTTTAAAACCAACAATTCGAAGACATGTGACATCTACCAATCTGGATTGGACTCCCGTGGTAGATCAAAGCCGTAGGAGTAGGCCGGTGTCCCTGCAGTGGGAACATTAGAAGCTGATACGGATACAAAGAGTCATCAGATTTGATGTTCACGCGCGCGGAAATGACCCGCATGCAAAATATAACGCTTCGGCGAGCAACTCTCAATATGCGTCAAAGCTTAAATATCTCTTTTTGTGTGGCTAGGACGCAAACTGGCAACACACCTGATGTAAACAACAGCCCGTAAATAACAACAAAACGACTCGGACCCTCCCATCGAAGTATGAGGCCCAAGTCGCATTCCGCTGCGTCCGTCACTCTGAGACGGGAATGTAATGTTTCAGTGCCTGTGATTTGACATCTATTAACAGTTCTACTGTTTGGGGTTGCTCCTATTGTACCACCCGGGAGATACGTGCAATTCTGAGGGTATGCATGTTATTGTTACTGCAAATTTGACCAAAGCGAGCAAAAAAGGTAAGAAATTTTTATCTTTTAATTCTTAAGATCGTATGAGTATATTTTTATAATACTAAAAATACCTATTTACCTACAAAATCTCACGGTCTTATTGCTGATCCTGATCACCGATCGGTACGAAACTAAGGACGATGTTAGTAGGGGGCGGTGTGTAGTGAAAGGAAATGAGAGAATTAGTAAGGTTGTTCTCCAACCTTGGATGGACATGTAGAGGATGAAAGGAGTTTTACGAAAAGAGTATTTCTAGTGAGTGTGAATGAGAGAGTTACAAGGAGACGCCTTCAATAAAGGTACAGTTACCTGACTGATATTTGTTGGCCATGTCAAAAGTACCAAAAGCCGGGACTGTATGAAACGATGGAATAACGAAAAAACCGTGATTCATCTCTTATTTCTCACCTTACTACTGTTATAAATATTCGTATACAACGGGCGAAGAACAAAAGGTACAGGGGAAAGCAAAACACGCAATTTCGTTTTCGACTTAACGACCAAACTATTGAACTGATTTTTATATAATTTCTATGGGACCAATCTGAAATCATATTTTTTTTTTCAAATCCTTTAAAAGAACAGAATTTTCCAAATCTATTGAAAAATCAGGGAGAAATTAGATAACAAAAGAAAACAACTGAATTTAAAACCCTGCTCGGGATATCAGTTAAAAATGTATGAGACTGAATGAAGCGAAAATAATATTTATTTACAATAATTTAATTCCTTTTTGCCCGCAACTTCGCTTACGTTAACATAGATTTTTTAAATTAACTTATTCCTAAATGAAAAGTACCTCTTGCGCTGTTCTGTAAACCTGACAATGTATAAGCAAAATTTCATGATGGCTAGTTGAGTAGTTATTGTGTTCAAGAGTAAACAAATAAATATAAAATAAACGCTTATATTAGCAAACTTTTGTCCACTCGCATTACCGTAGAATTTTATCAAATATTTCTGAATGAAAGGTACTTACCCTATGTCCTTTTCCGATGATCGGGTCAGTAGGCAAGGCGTAAAAGCGTATGATAGAAACAAACTCATATTCGCGTGTTATATTACTTACGTTAGGTATATCAGTTAGGGTAGGATACTGTAATCCTAACTACTTATTACAGTAGGATTTAATGCTAAAAAAAATTCTATCAGTTAGCTTAGCTGGTGAAAAAGCTGGTATGTCAGAAGGACCTATGATTATAATGTTACTAGCTGATCCAACAGAAGTCGTCGTGTCTTAATTTTCGACCGATGCATCTGTGTGAAAAGATATTTGCAGCGCGCATTCTGTCAATCGCTGATAATATCAAACGAAAATTTAAGTGTTCTTAAATTTTCTAATGATCTGCGCAAATTTCTTATTTTTTTCTTTCATAAGAACCTTCTCCTGATAATGACAAACACAACAAAAAAAGAATTATTGTATTATAGCAAATTTGGTCTAGCCGTTCACGCCTGATCCCGCGACCAAGGGGATTAGGGATTCATATAGACCACATTCCACCAATACCGTTTTAAAAAATCTTAAATATGTAACAAGGAATTCAATCTACCACCGAAGGCTGCTTACACAGAATTCATTGCATTATTCATAGTTCGCCGGTGGCGTTGGGTAAATTTCATTTTACACTGCTTTAATTATTATACTTGAAGACATTTTGAAATGTAAATGCACAGATGTCTGACGCACGGTAGACACATCGTAAGCTTCGGAATGTATAATAAATAAATATTCATGGACGTTTCACAAGCGCCATCTAGCCACAAATTAAGCTTAACTCGTATGTAAATGAGATCCCTAATTTAATACCTAAAAAGACTTTTCCGTAAATACATTATAGTACCCAATTATAGTACCCATTATAGTACAAACATGTTATTTGTCAACAAAACTCTTGTTTTGTGCGGAAATCGAACCCAAGACCTCCACTGGAGACGTACTACCAACTGATAACAATAGTTTTATTGTGAAATAGTGAAATATTAATATATAATTAAAATAGTGATATAATAATATATTATTATTACTGCGATGTTATATATATGGTTATTTGGTAAAAAATCTTCTATAGGAACTATTACAAAGTGGAAACGATGCTACCAGCAGAAGTGTAAAACTGTGTCGCAGATAGCACGGCCTCCTCCTTATTATACTCGTAAATATTATTCAATAATAATATTCAATATAATAAAATATTTTCAAATGATTTTTTTTTAATATATGTAGCGTAATAATAATTGTTTATGTAAATTACAAACAAAAGAACAGGTTTCAATTCCCACTTTTTCACTTTTTGTATAAAATATTTTTTCCTTTGACTGTCCATATGACATGAACAATAGATTTTTTTTCATTCATTTCACCGGAAGAAAAATATTAAAACTAAATCGATCCGGTACCTGGTGGTTCCAATCAGCGGAACCTCAGGTTCCGGCTGGTAATAGCATCTGGTGCCGTCCTTGCGAGCCGGCCGACCGAGAATGACCCGCATTCAGTATCCCAATGTTAATATTATGTAGAACAACTAATCACCCACTTGAACCTAATTCCCGTGCCAACAGCATGTCAATATTGACGGAAAAACAGACATACAGGTAGTTCCAAACAGATAACACATGTTTGAAACTACCCGAGTGCTTGTAGTTAGTTTGTAGGTTAAGTGCGTGTGCAATAAGGCATAGTTTGTCTGAACTTCTACTCTGTAGAGCTAAGGCATAGTTCGCATCTGAGATGCAGTGGACCGTTCTAGATCTACTAGATCAGGGATCGTAAACCAATGGCTCGGGACAAAATATTTTGGGCACGCCTCCGATCGAAACGCTTCGCATTTTAGTTCAAAGTAACAAAGTTCACTACGAGGTATTACAAATAAACGCCTACGCTATGGAGTGAATGGACGCGGTATTATTGTTCCAATAGTACTAGTCAATCTTGACTAGTACTATTGGAATAATATTTGATGGCACATCCACGGCTTTATCAAACATTTCTTTAGCATAGCACGTTGTTTCGTAAAGGTTCGCCATCCCTGCACTAGAACATGGTTGGTTGTGATGCGAACAACCCCGCAAATTCCACCAGACTAGAACATATCCTTTCCAATGAAAATATTTTTCCAAATAGGTTGATAAATGGCGGAGAAATCGGTGGACATGCATAAAAAAATATATTAACATCCAAATCGATAACCTCCTCCTTTTTGAAGTCGGTTACAAAGGTTGATTAAGTTTAAGTATCAAAAAATGCGCTTGGTCTCAACAGATAAGGCCAAACCAGGCCTAACAGACTCCATTGTCCACGATGCGCTAAACTAAACATCTTTCTCTGCATTTCCAATCCACCTTCAGATTTTCAACCTCTTTTGTCCCCGCATCTGTCGATATACAATCGGCGCGATAACAATACAGCGGTGCAAATAGAATGTCTGTCTGTCAGCTATCTACGCAATACGAGACGGATTTAGATGGTAGTGATGTTCGCGACCGCAAGTTCGTTGCAAGAGAACTCAAAATTAGAAACTCAATCCATGTTTCTCGTTGTATAATTTAATTTAAGCTTTCGACTAAACCACTACTGCTAACGACTAAAAACTAAACTACTCGAAGACGTGGAGGCCCAGGGGCACAGACGATGACGATGATCTCTGTGTTCAATGGAGGTCGCTGGTTCAAACTAACACGTGCACCAAAAAGTTTTTCACTTGAAAAATTTATGTCCGTAATACTACGTTCGCGTAACGGTGAAGGAAAACATTGTCAGGAAAACATGTCATAGAACCAAAAAAGATTTTTATAAAATGATTAACCAATTACCCATATTGTTCAAATTAAATAAAAATCAATTGGAAACGACAACTTCTTTTATTTTAATACTTACTTAAGATATCATGTTGATTAAACTTAGTTTAGCGCTTGTTCAAACCCTATCCGCCCCTCTATAAGGAAGAATAATCAAGAACCGTTTCGTCGCCTGAATCACTGTAAACTCTAGTCTTGCAGTCTTGTGAACCTTCAGTCTTGTATCCCTGTGGTCCATGTAGTGTCTCATCCCTATCACTCACTGGCTTGCAATCTATGCAGTTAGGTGCATGTTTGCAGTTTCGATATTATAACTTTTCTCACCAGTTCACCAGTTTTGTTCCTTCGTGTAGATATCTAAGAAGTCAGAATACTTCAATGGTACGGTCTGGAAACTGTTCCTCATCGGCAAAACGTAAACGTGTTTCTAAAAACCACATGGCGCGTAAAGTGATTGTAGTAAGAGTTTTTTCTTTTTCAAAATGCGCAACATGCCTGCCTTTTGTACAAATGTATTTTTTGTTATATCATCTATACTAATATTATAAAGCTGCAGTGTTTGTTTGTTTGAACGCGCTAATCTCTGGAACTACTGGTCCGATTTGAATGATTCTTTCAGTGTTGGGTAGTCCATTTATCGAGGAAGGCTATAGGCTATAGGCTATATTTTCAAAAAAAAAAAACTAGAAAAACGCGGGTGAAACCGCGGGGCACAGCTAGTCAGTAAATATGTTTGCATTACCATATTAACACATTCATGATTATAATTAAGCGATCATGTCTAAAATACTCTCAATATTATTTGTGCTAGAATATTTTGTCACAGATCGCTTAAGACATTTTAGACGGAACTTTCCCAGCTCACCAGTTGTCCTTCCCATACAAAAAAAAAACATTCCATACATAAAAAACCCTAAGTAATGTTATTTTGAGCAAATATGTTAATAATGGTTGTAGTAATTACGAACTACTGATTTATTATTTTTCCTATTTGAAGCGAACAATATTTATTATACATAAAAAAATATTGCCAATATATCGTTTATATTTTCTATGGTCACCTTAAAGAAAAATAGATGAATGTATTTTTGATCAAAACTTATTTTTTGGCATTTATTTCGAAGGTAATCAAATTTCAGTAACTCACGCCAAAATAGCATCAACAAGTTGACAGCACCATCCAGTGCACTAATAGCAGCGTCATGTCTATGACAGTGATGCAAATTTGTTTATTACGTAACTGCCGTTTCTGGCATCTGAAAGGCAAAATCCTATGAAAGGTACAGTGCCACACCACAATCCTGATGTTATCTGCAAAATGTTGTTGTTTCTCTCTTTTTTTATGAGCGGGGGTGACTGAGCAGAAGGCCCACCTGGTGGTTATCAGTTTATCCTGCTGCGTCCGAGACGGGGGACGTCTCATGCGTCTGTGGTTTCACCTCACACTCACCGGAACAACAAGCACTTCTTGGCGGCAGATTCCAGCTGTGGTGGCAGTACATCTCCGGGCGAACTTGTCTTTACTTTTGTACTTTAGGTCGCTCCATTCGCACCAACTATGTAGGGTTTCTAAGGGTATTCTCCCACGGACGTGGGCAAATTGGTCCCCCTTGGTCCCTTTAGGACCGATAAGTTATGCTTGTCTTGATTCCTACAGTCTTGCAGTCTTGCAGTCCATGTGGCATCCCCTCACTACCGCCCGGTATGCGACCTATGTTCTAGTTGACCTATGTTCTAGGTGCTGTCAATCAATGCCATATCTACTGCATACGTAGCTATGGGTGAAGCGTTCGGTCACGTCGCCGGGGAACGGTCGGATCAACTACAGATCAACAAGTAGGAGCTAATCAAAGCCCGGCAATTGGGTGCTTATTGTATTTATAAATTTAACGTACAATATATCTATTATCTCAATAATCTAGTTAATATTACAAGCTATGCTTTATTTGGGGCTAAATGGCGATGTGAAATGTATTTGAAAATTTATTTACTAAAGCTTTTTAATGACAAATATATGCAAATGTGAAAAGATGCAAACTCATCGTCTGCATTGTTTTTCCACGAATAACTCATCAAACAAATTGCTTCAGTAAAATAAATCATTCCATATTATCTTGTTTCTACACACTCATATATATAGCATAGACAAAAACAGAATTACAAGACCCGATAATAAACTTCAAGCTCACCACAGAATTGTCGAAATCGAACCCGAGACCCCTCGCTTTGAAGGCAGAGTAAGTACAAACTAAGCTAAGGCTGCCATCTATGACGTCATCAAGCGTTAATTAAGACCCGTCTCGAAAGTTGCAATGGGATTTGTAGCCAGCGCTTCTGTGATTCGGAAGCTAAAGTCAAAGTAAAAGATCTTTATTTCTGTTGAATTCTTAAGAACATTTTCGGAACTTTCACGTTTTTAAATAAGTATGTAATGAAAAGATTACGCGTTTTTATTACTATCTTTAGCGCCTGTTCAAACCCTATCCGACCCTCCGTGGGTTGAATTGTGAATCCCTGGTATTAGATATATATGCTAGTCGATAGGTAAGCTATGTTGGATGGGTTGAAAAATAATAATCAAAAAAATATTCATGGACATTTCACACAGCGCCATCTAGCCCCAAACTAAGCGTAGCTTGTAATATGAGAATTAGATAACAGATATAATATTGTACTTATGATAGTTTTTTTTTTTCTTGTAATAATACATGTACACACAGAACAAACATTTACGTCCGTCACACAAATGCTTGTCCTGAGTGAAAATCGAACCCACGACGCAGAAGGCAGAGCTACTACAAAAAGGCCAGTAAACTCACACGCTTCGTGAGTGACGTGAGTGCCTTACTCACACAAAAATAAGATAAGGCAATTAATTAATCTTCTACGCTTGATCCCCGAGGCGTAATTGATTGTTATACTAAATTAAATATGGATCAGGATACCTGATGATGATTGATGATCGATGATGAATTCAGGGTTTTTACAAAAGTAAACGAAAATGTAATGGAGTAAATAGGGTAAGTGCTGTTCTGTGTGAGGGTTCCGGACCGCTTATTGCATACTAATTATTGATCCGCCATAATAACAGTTTACAAATTGATGCCCGCTATATTGCGGTTCAATATACTCTTATACTTTGTCGGTCAGTTGATAAATGACGGAGAACTGAGTTAACAAACATAAAAAAAACAGCCGATTTGATAGCCTTCGAATCAGAATTAATATATAACAAATATACAGAAAGAAAAAAAACACGAGACGGCTACGATTCCCGGCCGGGGCTTAGTGTGGTGAGCATGAAGTTTGTTCGCGGGTCTTGCAAGTGTGTCTTGTGTTACAGGTATGAGAGTGTAAACGATTAAAAAAAGCTATCAAAATATGTAATTATATTCTTTAAATAGGTGAAAAACATGAAACATACCAGTGCCCTTAATCTGGCAGTTAACTCGCTAGTGTACGTCTGTATGTATGAAATTATCCAATAGTGCTTAAATAGATAAGATAGCTTTAAGCTCTTGAACAGATGGCTAATGCCTAAAACTAGGGCAATGTTTACAAATCCTAGATCTATTATTACTTTGCTAAGAGTTAGCGCAAACTGCCGGTTTTAATCGGCCTGGCAATAAGTCTGTCAATATAACACACGTTTGAATACATTAGATAATGCAGACTTCCATTACATTAGGTATCTATGTTACATTAGGTATATCTTCCTTCTGCTCTGTAGGTTGTGGGTACGATTCCCACCCGAGGCAAACATTTTTTTGGTGATGTTTTTTCTATACTTATGTAGGTGTCATATTTTTTTTGTTTTCACTTTCATACCCCTGATCTGGGATTCGCTGTCTCACATCAATATTCTGTTTATTGTACTATATAAGCTATACTAAGTTTGGGCGTTGTATGGAAATAACCTAAATATTTATTTATTTTTATAGTCAAGTACTAGTGTAAATGACTCTATCTAACTCTTGTCGACGGTATTGTTAGAGAAGGATTATATCTATTTTTAATTAACTTGTGATTACATATTCGACATTCTTTTATTCAACTATTTTATTTGTATTAAGTATTGTATACATGAATTAATTTTAGTGTATTTTCACAAGAAGGGATACTTTCTCATATTTGACAATACATAATAAATTGCTTAAAACATTATTATATTAACAAAACTAATCGTCCATTGTGTCCTATGGTGAATAAAACGATGATGATGGGAATGCTTTATATTCGGCAAGGACTCTGACTCTGATTCTCACCGACTTGTCGTCGACAGTGGGATAAATGTCGGCAACCGATTATAATTGGTCGTCTGCGTCAGATCTTAACTAGTTTCATGAATTTAGGATATGGCTTTATTAAGATCAAAAGAAAATTAAAATAGAACCGTCTGCTCGTAGTTCGGAAAAAGATGAAGAACGCGGAAGGATGGAGGATGGGTGGTCTAGATTCTAATTTGATATTGGAGATTGCCGGGTCAAGTCCGGAGATTGAGGGAACGCTATACATTCACTCCGGGTTCGATTCCCGGTCGGGACAAACTATGGTGAGTATGGCAAGCAAGTTTGTTCCCGGATCTTGGGTGTTTGTCTTGAGTTTTTGTATTTGTCCATGCCGTCTGCGTCACAGATAACCTAGTGCAGGGGTATGAGTGTGTAAACGTTTATTCGGTTATTCAATCACCCCAATAATGAATATGAGTTTTTTCAAAGCAGGGTTTTTCATACTTCAATAGGAGTCTTCTCGTGAGCCGTATTGCTAATAGGTGGCGGGCAATTAAACATTGTTTATGATTAATTATGTAAAAAACATGTTTTATTGTTTATTGTTATAGTTTGAAGAAAAGTTAAAAATAATAACCATGAATTGATAACTTCTAATCACCTTTATCACGCACGGTCCATAACCAAAACTATTGTTAACATGTAGGTTAATGATCCTATTTGAAATAGTTAAAAATAATCGAACTTTCCTAAAGTTTTTATAGGTCAATGTGTAAAGTAATATGGAGTTCGGGAACCATAAATAGGATGGATATACTCAGCAGTAGAGACCACACGTGGTTTAACTCTCCACGAGGCAACGCTTAAAGTATTATACTTTTTGTAACCTGCGCGAGGATGCCTCGTGGAGGCGAACGAAGCCCGGCCTTCGTAGCGAGGGGACCGGGGTTCGATTCCCAGCCGGGTGGGGTGAGTTTCGTGTTGCTTATTCTTCCACATGGAGGGTCGCATAGGTTTTGAACAAATGCTAAGCTTAGTTTTAAGAACGCATGCTCTCGTATCTACTTATTTATATAGTAAAAAAGAAATTGACGTTTCCAATAAATTTTTAAGAATTCAACGGATATAAAGATTTTGTGTATGTGTTTCTGTGTCATTCGATACAGAGAATCCTAGTGCAGGGGAACGAGTTTGTAAACATAAAAAAGAGATAAAAATGTAGTTCTTATTCATTCCCGCGGTCCTGTTCTTACATTAGAGGTAGAATGACGGTGTATAGAGCTGTTTGCGAAACTGTTATTAAAAGTTTATTGTACTAAATCCAGGAGTTTTTAAAATATGTGTTAGTTTATTAATATTTTTTGTATAAAATTTGATGTTGACGTGAGATGTCGATTTTATGGATCATAAAAGTATGCAGGTGGCACTTCCGATGAGCTGTTAATCTGTATTGTTTTGTTATTTTCTCTAGTTTAGTGAAATATTTACGTTTTCTAAGTTTTATCAACAAATTTTGGAAGTAAAATCTGGGTTAAGTGGTGTTTACCCACGAATCATCCACGGAGGGTTCAATACCAATTTATTTGAGTTTCATTAAGTACACTAAACTAAAATAATAAGAATATACTTAATTTATATTATTCGCGGTACATGTACAATACAACCTACTTATAATTAACACAGCTTGCTATAACATTATTTCGAGACTTATTAGGATATTATTTATACAAATAAATAAAATATAAGTATCTGTTTGTAATGTCAAAATAACAGCTTTTTACTAAATGCATTTGTCAATTGGGGATTACAACTTAAAAATAAACAATTTTTTAAATTTTGTCTGTCTCTTTGTTCAGGCTAATTTCCAAAACGGCTGGACTGTCATTGGCAGATAGCGATGTTATAACGTTACTTTTATTTAGAAAAATAAAAGTGAATTTGTGCAGATAGCTGATGTTATAAAGAGTAACTATGCTACTTTTATAGAAAAGAAAAAAGTATTCCGCACAATGAAATTGTTAAATTCCCCGCGGAATTATAATGTCGCGGAGAACATCTAGTGTACAATAAAACAAAATTGTATGGTTATGAAACAATATATAAATTTATATAATATTTTGTGTACATAAATTATCTAGCTGGTTTATTATCAGGGTTCAAAAGATAGCTCTTTAAAGATACAGACAGACATGTAGGTTATTATCTCCATGTTAGTAAACAAAACAGAGATAATGCTAACAAATTATCGCCTTAAAATACTACCGTCTCGAGTGATGGACGCAGGATGAATGCGACTCAGTAAAGATTTGTATCTCATACTGAGTCGCGCGCATTACTGTTGTCATGGGCGAGGGTCACCACTTGCCATCAGGTGGGCCCTCAGCTCGTTCCGCCACATATTCACATAAAAAAAAGAAACTACTAGTGTTTAGAACGATTAAAACTTTGGATTAAAACGGATCATCCAAGATGGCGGACTAGTTATTTTTCCTTATAATATCAGTGTGATTACTTGTACTACGTCCGTGTAGAACAACGAGTATATTCTAAACTAGCTGTGCCCGCGACTTCGTCCGCGTGGACTTAGATCTATCCTAGCCTAGAGGATAGAAATATAATGTGATGCTTAATATGTCTGTTCGTTACTATTATATTAAAATTATGTTATAATTAAATCTCAAAATACTTTATTTCCGTTAGATTCTTACGATATTACTTGGGTTTTGTTAACTGGGAAGGTTAAAGACTTGATTGGATGATGAACTACGTAAGTGAAACTGCAACCATTGCAAATGTATACAATAATGCTTCTCTGTAAACTATACTATAGAAGTCGTCTTTTCAGGATATTTCAGGAACGTGCGCATAAAAATTATTTGAATTGCTAAGCCGGGAAAGAGCTAAGTATGGCGGACCGTGCAAAAAGCAACTCAATATTAGGTCTACGTCTGATACCAAAAAAGTTTCTTCTTGTTCTTTGTTTCTGGTCACTGCGGAACATAGACTCACCGGAGACTGAATGCGTTTAAAACTAAATGGGTAGTTGATAGGAATGAGAGGAATTCTCTAAACTCTTGACTTTCAATCTGGTGCCGTAACATAATTAAGGAAGACTTAAATTTATAAAAGAGCAATGGGCACTCCGACATTTAGTTTAATATATATTGTGTGATGGGAGTCCAGATGCACTCAAGAAATTTAAACATTCGATGGAAAAGTTGGTAGGGTCTTATTGTTCCCGCCTGACCGCGGCTATAGGCGGAAACCTTTCGCTGTCAACTATGGTCTCATCCATGATTGACAGCGGGAGATCTTGGGTGGCAGCTCAGTCCTTCTGCAAGGAAGTAATCTCGCAGAAGGAAGCAGCCGAGAGGATAAGGGAGGAAGAATCTCCTCACTCTGGTAGACACAGGAGAGTGGGTCGGCGTAGGCAGGCGCATGAGCGCCGCCTGCCACCCTAACGGGAACTTCCGGGCGGTAGATCCGGGGAATCTGCCGTCCGACGGATGAGGTCCTCACCGAAGGTTGGCGTGTTTCGTGTTCCGAGCACGGCACTATAGGGAGGTACACATCGTGTTGGGGTCCCGATACGCGAAGACCAACGCCTCTGGCCGGCTCTCTACGGGTACGGCCGCTACCGTACCCGTAGCCCCAGCGTGAAGGCGTAGTGCAGGAACTCCAAGGGGGTTTTATTGTGTATTCCCCCAGCACTGCTATTATTACACGCCTCCCCAAGGCATGGGGTATAAGCAAAGTATTTACCCCTTGACAAAAAAAAGCTTCTTATTGTTCCACTTCTCTGTTAATAGAATGCCAGTCCCATTCCCTGCCATTAATTCACTCAATGCCATTCCCTGGGACACTGCTCAATGTTGTATCAGTGTTGTTAGATCATCATACACATATGAAATAAGTCCTGAAGTAACAAAACAGTGTTAAATACAGTGAGAAATAAGTCCCCCGTACCGATCTATTGGATCTAGTTGCTCGCGTCCGCAGGTGTGTACCCTTTGATTCCCTACACGTACCCTCTGGGTGGTGCTAAAGCAGCAACCAAAAAGTAACAGTAGAACTTGTGCCAAGTTCGTCCGGCGAGGTACTGCCACCACACCTGGAATCACACAAGTAGTAGTGCTTGTATCGTGAGATGTATCATCCCCGTCTTGGGTGATGGTCGCAGCAGGATGAGTGCGACTCAGTCTAAGATCCAAATCTTATACTGAGTCGCATTACTGTTGTCATGGGTGTGGGTCGCCACTTACCACCAGGTGGGCCCTCAGCTCGTTACGTAACTAACTCACAAAAAAAAGATAGCATAGCATGGTTTGGCCGCCATCTCACCTGATGGAAAGTGAAGATGCGGCCGACGATGGAGCACGCTTGTCTAGGAGAAACCTATTCACTCTACTCTTGAAGACTCCCAAATTGTAATGGTCAGGGAACACAGACTCAGGCAAAGCATTCCACTCCCTTGCAGTACGCACAATAAAAGTAGTTTCAAATCGCTTAGTGCGTATTAATGGTATTTATGTTTTGTTATTTTTGTTGAGCTGCATATTCCTTGATAGACTTCCGCTAATTTTTATTGATACATTTGCAATATCTGTGCTGCATCTGAATGTCCAGATAATATCAGCAAAATCGAAAACAAATGTCGCAAGGGTTATTTAATTTCACCCCTGATGATGATGATGATGATGATGTACCCTGAGGATGATTTACCTATGCGGCTATTTTCTGCCGGACATACGGCCATTGCGTTACTCCAGTGTACTGTAGGTCTCCGTCAAGTAAATGACTCGTTTGATAGGAAGCTTGGTACTCGTATTTAAGATACTGGTTACCATCAACCTTTCGCAGTTCAAAGTACAAAGAAAAACTAAACTACCTTTAAACTAATTACCTAATTAACTAACCTAAACTAAGACTAAACTACGACTAAACCTGTCATCTGCCTTCAAGCGCCTGCTCATATTCATATTGCAATACACCGAACCGCCACACCGAGTCAAGAACGCAGGACTCGGCAGGCGCTTGTAGAACGTTTTGTAAAAAAATTAAAATTTTGCATAAAACATTGAATAACTTTTGATTTCGTGGGTCGATTTTGATAAAATAAACGCTATTCACTATTCCAGACTCAGCTTAACATTTCTTAGTACCTAGATTTTGATAACAATCTATGGTTTTTGCGTAAAGTGCGCACAAACATACAGACAAACAGACAAAAATTTCAAAAATTGTTTTTTTGCGTTCTATTACTTATTCTTAACCTCTCCCAGTTATTATTTTGTAAAAATATTCAATGTACAGACACGGCAAGTCTACGATTTTATTATATGTATAGATACCTGAAATTAAACTATATATCAAACAATTATCAAAAAATGTTCTTTAAAATTATAATACAATAAGTTTGCTCGACCACTACATATTATTTACTCAAACCCGAGAACATATTTCATGCTCATCACACAAGGATTTCCCCGGCCGGGAATCTAACCCACCCCAGGTCGGGTTTCCGGGTTCGCACGCTTCGCAGGCAGGTTTACCACCAGTAAATTTTTTTTAATAGTCATTTCACCTTCTTTTTTGTGAGTAAATTTTGGAGATCCACAGGCCACTGACGTAGCATATTGAATGGTATAACCGGGATCGACATCTACACGTGCGGGCCGAAGCGCTCAAATGCCACTAAACGGTCACCCATCCGGCTATTGATCAGGCGATGATTTGCTTAACTTATATGATCGGTAAAGTACATTAGTACGGTTGAAGCGAATCGATGGGTTCATTTAGTTGACCCACTAATTGCCGCCACGTTGATATCAATCAGAAACTAATTAGGCGTTTAGCACTTAACCCGCAGAAGGGTCAGCGAATACAAGTATATAAACACAACTATTGGTATCTATTCTAGCACGTATTTCTGGTTTTATCTAGTTATAAATACATGTATCTGTGATTTATTGTAATGTCAAGACTAACATTTTTAGCTCAGTAATAAAAAAATCTCTGAGTTGCATCATTTACGATTGGCCCTCACTGCTCAGTTGGTAGTAGTTCTGCCTTCGCTCTGGACTTCGTGGACTCAATTTCTACCTAGGACAAGCATTTGTGTGATGAACATAGATGTTTGCTCTGGATCTGGGGGTTAAAACGTAATATTTGTCAGCAATCTGGTTCCCACAGTACAAGTTTTGCCTGCGATGGTGGTCTACATGGTGCTGTGTGCAATGTACATGAATATTATAACCAATATTTATTTGGGTGGTGGGCTGGTGGGATTAAGTCGTGCAGTTCCTGTGTACAGTGATAGGCACCGCGTTGGCAACACCTCAAGTGTTGCTAGCGTCTATAGGTGACGATAGCCACTTACCATTTGTGTGGCTCATCACTCACATAAAAAAAAAGTATCTGAAATGGAGTCTGTAGAAGACCGATAAAGCATTCGACTTTACTACAGAGTTTACTACTACAGTCAAGAATTTCCATTACATCGGAAGGTAGAACCTGCGTATAGCGGCATACTCAAGCGGACAGGTGTCTTGACCTCATTCCATCACTTGGATACCATCAATTTAAAAGTTGATTTCAGTAATTATTTTCCAAAGTGTTTCGTATAGGTATCTGTTCTGTTCTTTGACGCAATACGGTAGATTCAGACACGCAATAAAGCGGCGGTAATCGATGCCGGGTCGGTCCTACAGTGCTGGAAGCTTCTGTTCGAGTAATATTATTTACGTCTCAAGTATAAATTAAACTAGGTTTTTTTTTTTTGGTGGCGGTGGCCCTGATTTTAAGTAACAGAAATATCATTGTTAGATTTTCTTTAATGAAACAGGCATGTGTCCAGATTCTTGCAGAACCTGACTTGGAAATAACTAAAATGTTGCTCAAAAATTTTAATTTAGGTTTTAGACGTATGTTATACGGGTAATTTTTAAACTCTAGGGTGACAACTTGGAACGAACTTTCTATAAATAAATAAAGATTAAAAAAAACGTTGTTAGATTACAATCATAATTTTACGAGTTTCAATTAGCAAATTTAAAACAATTATCAAAATATTTTAGAAAATTCATGTAAACTGGCCATTTACGGAAAGTAAATAAGTTATAATGTCATTGTCTTCTTTCGCGTTAGTAAGTGATCAACTCTAGTGTCGGAGTTTTCAAGCCCG
This sequence comes from Aplocera efformata, assembly GCA_921293045.1. Classification (NCBI taxonomy): domain Eukaryota; kingdom Metazoa; phylum Arthropoda; class Insecta; order Lepidoptera; family Geometridae; genus Aplocera; species Aplocera efformata. Next base: position 8,149,399 of record OV121060.1, read on the forward strand.
AAGGCCTTCGACATGGCTGGTATAGCCTTAGTCATGAAATAGTATAATATCATGAAAGAGCTTTTAATATTAAAATATTAAAATTCCTGGCTGCAAACAGTTATAATGTAAATGACAGATGCCTTTTACTGTGAAGTGGTATCTTATCACTAACACAACTTGGTTCTACCCGCGCCTACCAATAATTAAAGATGGGTTTTCACGAACAGTAATTTACGAACATTTAAATTGAGCAAAGTGAGCGAAGTAATCTAATTTTACTGGGATAAATTGGCGTTGTGGGTAGTATGTATTTCGTTTGTCCTGCCGAATCCTCTACACCGTTTATTCAATCTTGGAAGTTTGTAAATAATTAACAGTTGCTATATTTGGATGCTAGTTTTTGAGATGAATTCGTTGGGTTATTTAGATAGGAGGTTTGGCAAGGGGATCCTAAAATTAAAACCCTCCAATTAGCTCGCATGAAGTATCAAATGAAAGGGCTTTGCTTGTGCATTTCGATACCGATATTTAATGATTATATTTCGAGCTGTTTTCACTGTCTGAAATATGACTGAAATCAATTAAATAACTCGGCTCTTGTGTACTTCCAATAACTTACCAACGTTTTGAAATGTTTTTATATTTTTGATATTTTTTTATATTTCGACCTTTTAATCTTTAGGTTTGTATAAAAACCTAAACTTTCACAATAGCCTTTAATTTAATTAAAAATCTTTTTGAAAATTTTGTCATTACCTATTTTTTAGATCAAATAAGATATATTAAGATATATAAGATAATTGGGTGTATTTACAGAAAATGTCTGAATTCAGAACTCGCTCCAAAATCAAAACAAATTTGACCCCGCCATAATCAGCTACTTAAACATCGAACTAATTAACGTACCTTTCATGGAATGTAGGTTCATTCCATCTACATTTCGATCTGAAATTTTATCTTTTGGATTATAAATAGTAGGTAATAAAGTGCTTACTCAAAAGATTTGCGGCTTAAGTTCAAAAATATTAACTACAAGTACATAGATATTATACATTATATTTAAGTTAATTTTAAGTTAATATTACAACAGAGTGTTAACATTATTCAAGACTATACTCGTTAAGCCCTGTCTATAGATACCTACTGCACACGATATAATTCAGGAATGTTAGAAATAGACGTTAAAAGTTTAGAAATGGCCTACTAACATTTCATATCAATGATGATTGGTCGCCAGGTCACAGTTCGGGGCGAACCAGTAGTAATACTTCAAACTTAAATGAACCGTTTTATGGGACTGTAATTTAATCGGCTCCTACGCTCTATGGGTTGGCCACAAAACGTGTATGGTGTGTAAAATATGACAAAAATATCAAAAGCAGAATTTTCATTTTGAAACCACTATCGCAAGTCATAAATAACTCTTCAATTTACATTTTTCGACCCTTGAAATAACATTAAAATTCGCGCTCTTGAATAAATCAACCCTCATTTGGTGGTCGGAGCGATTTTAACTCGCGAAATATGTTCAGATGAATAATGTACCTTAATGCGAGGGGAAGAGAGGCAAAATGAAGGGAAGCTTTTTAGAAAGGTAAGTAATTCAAAGGTTCCATCGAACGAGTCACCACATAAACGTAGCAGCTAAAACAATAAAGAAAACCAACAAAATGCTATTTGAACTCGCAGAACGAGGGTTTTGGACCACAGATTGTATTTTTGATCACTTGTTGAATATCAAATATCCATATATAATAGTAATACATATTCTGTGAAAATATGAACACGCTTCGAATTATACATCAAAAAATACAGCCCTTAATAGGTAGGACAAACAGACAGACAGAAAGGATTCCTTATCCGAAGGATATGTTGTTAACTATGAAGTGTGTTTATTATGTAATTCAGTCCTCCATCACTAGCGCTGTAGCGTAGCATTGTATCGTATAGTCATTGTATAATATTACCCAAGCAAAGTACTTTTCATGTAAAAACAATGTAAAGTGACGAAACCACAGCAAACCTCATGATGTTAGGTTGTTATCGTCGCATATTAACAACATCAATATGTTTAGTTAAGAGAAATTCATAACAAGTTAAGAGAAAACCCTAGTTGCGACGCAGATATGAATATTTTCTTGAACGAACTTGGCAGAGTATACACACTTACACAAGGTGGAGCGAAAGAATCAACTCATAGAAACAGCAGAAGTAGTGCCCTCCATGTTGCTTGCTTCGGAAGGGGAATACTCTAGATAAGAGACTTTAGAGGTGTACTGTAGAGAGGTGTTCCAACAACTTAAAGGTCAGTTAATCCAGCAACATGGACCCTACACAAGTAACTACTGTCTTCGTGTGAACTTACTTCTGCCCTCAAATGGACGGCGGTCTCTCAAATTGTGTCAGTGGACGTGGGTTACAGTAATTCTTTCGTGGGTTTTCATATTTTATTTTAATGTTAATCGAATTTATTTGCTTGAAATTCACAGTTGCATCATGCCACGAGCGGCTGTCTGGATCTTGACCTCATGGTAGATTCGTTTGCATCAGTCAACGTGAGATCATGAAATGGATAATACACAACGCTCTGATGACGTCCCTGCAAGCGTTGGCCGTCTCCACAAGCCGTGACCGTGTCGTGGTTCACGGGTCACCTCGGATCACCACGGGTCGTGGGTCGGCTGCTGAAGGACATGGATAATACTCAAGGTGTGAAGACAAGACGTCATCTGTATCCACAGAAGAAATTGCAAGTTTTGGAGCAAACCGTTTCCGAATTATAAATGGAACTCTTGGCATTGCGAGATATAAATGTTTCGTCGCCTCAGCGCTAATGGTGAACGGGACGCGGTGCAACACGAAGCATTATTACTTCTGTCAGCAATTCCACAAACGTGATAGCTGACACCAAGATACCGTCTGGTTCTGATGACTTCTGCGCCTGGAACGACAACTCGGCAGCTTGTCTTGTTTGTGCCTTCTGCTCCAGAGGAGATAGGGAAGGATCATTGATAAAACGTCCGCAAATGTCGTTTCTTAGGTTAGTTTTAAAATTTGTAATTGAAAAGAGGATATCATCTGTCGTATGATAAATATTTCATAATTTTATATATTTCAACGATATGTCGTTAGTTTTGGCCATAGTTTTAAAATTTACATTATATGAAATTGTTTTTGAAGAGTCTACCATAGTTTTATCATATTTATAAAATGGTATAAGAGAAAAAGCTATAAGGTGCTAAAATACATTGATTCAAGAAAGCATTGTTTTTTCTTTCTTTTAAAATATCATAAAAAATAATAGTTTAACTAAAATAGATTATCTACTTTACTTGTTACTTACAATGTTTGCTTTACATTGACATGTTCTGGGACTAAATATTTGTACATTTAGATAAGCCAAATTACATGGATGCGAAGGTATATTAATATGTGGGCAAATAAATTCACAAGTATACGACAACCGCCGATTGACAGAAACGCCCGCGGAATTTTATCATGTAAATTAATGTTTGTGGAGCTTTATTACAAGAATGATTGAGTATGTTATAAAATAAACAACAATAGGTATATTATTATTCCAATCAAGCGAGACGGGGAGTTACGGCCATCTTATTGATCTATTGGATGGGTCCTATAGGTGAAAGAGACGTAGTCTCAGAGTGATAGGTGGAATAATAAAAAAAATTACACACTCATACCCCTGCGCAAGGCATTAGCAGAACGTTTGTCAGATGCGGCATATTTCCTTTAAAAAACTTTAGGGAGCTTTGAAATAAATTATGTAAATTAAGTTTAGGGTACGATGTGAATGACATACCATTATAGGTAAAAATCTAAAAAAAAATATATAATAGATTAAAAAAAACCCTGCAGTAGGCTCCTCTATGTCGCAGGTGGCATGAACACAAACACCCAAGACTCAATAAAAAACTTCATGCTCACACAAAGAGTACCCCAGCCGAAATTCGAACTTAGCACCCCTCGATTCGAAAGCAGTGCTACTATTAACTAAGCTACAATCATATATAATGTTTAATGTATAAAAATAATGTTGGGATCACTAAATCATTCACCAGGCTAGCGGCTAGTGATAGCGACAGGACATTCAATTTCCGCCTCACGGACATATAAATAATGTTACCCTTTACAAAAATACCAAAATGTTCGTTCCGAAAATATCTTTCACCGTGAAATCAGTGAGTCGATTGCGAAACATTTTGTTTCGATCGGTCTTTCAATATCGATATAATTTTGATATAACAAAGCATCAAATGAAGGTTGTGTCGTGAAATTGTTATGCCCTAAAGCTGATTCAAACTTAAACTTAGATCTTAAGTAAGCAAGCCCTTTAGATCTTAGATCTAACAAGTAAACATATTCGTGAACAGGTACTCTTTTTTTTTATTTGATAATTTGACGGAACGAGCTGAGGGCCCACCTGGTGGTAAGTGGCGATATCTTGTATCAAGATATCGAAACGACTCTATGATCGCTGATATAAAGTATCAGAGTGAAAGGGCCCTACGGCACCGCGGCTCTATCAAAGCAGATAATTATCCATCAAACGAGCCGCCCAATAAAATACAATAACCTAAAGTACAGTATCATTTTGGTAATGGTCTCGGCAATTAGAGATATCATGGCAATTGACATCGGGCTGTTCTACACTGTCAAGCTTTTCAATCAAACAAAGCAGTGATTCTAACTATATATTATTCTATGTCCAATATTTGTAACAGCTCAGTTGGTTGTTCTGTCATCTGAAATACAGGTCCTGGAGTCGCTTCGGACCCCAGACAATATTTCTTCTGTGTCGCGGTGTTAATGTGTTACATGTATTTTTTTAGAAGTAAAGTACTTACAAAATCTATTGTAGTTCCCATATTACAAGTATTTTTATTTCCGTTGAAAGAACGTTCCGTTTCCGTTTTCCGCGCGGAAAATTCCCGGAAAACCGTCTCCGTAACACCACTTTTTTTAATCATTAAAATGAAATCTTACGTCTTCCCCATGGAGGGTCGGATGGGGTTTGAACAAGCGCTAAACTTAGTAATATGAACAGGTGATTTCGGAGGTAAATATTTATTTTAAAAAGTGTAAGAACCTTCAAAAAAAAATTACAAAACATTAAAAAAAGATGAATGGAATCAGTTCAGTCATTCTCAAGCTATGGAGTGACCAACGGAATTAAGGGTTCATTTATAAATTAATTTATATTTCATTCAGATTATAACAGTTTTCGTTAAGAACCGGCACGAAACTCGTAGGTAATTTCTTTAATCGGGATGAAGTTAATGAAGACGATTTTTGTGATTTTTTAATTATTCACTCATTTTTCATACGATCTAAGCATCTGGCAATGAGATACATAGTGAGGCAATTAGATATATAGTTATTCTACGCTTATGGTGATTCTCACGTTATCATTAATTAAATAGTCATTGCTAAGTACGACGAAAGAAAAAGGTCAGGTCATAATTAAAAAAAAAAAAATATCTTGAAAGTGTTACTGCTCAATTATGTTAGGTTACTTAATGTTAATAATATTTGTTTATTCATTAATAATTTTTTTTTTTAATTTTTTTTTTTTTTTTAAAGATCATAAATAATTTATTTAGACACAGATTACACATTACAAGCAATAATAAATCTAAAACTAAAATCTTAAAAATATACTATAAGAACTAACATATATTATTAAAAGGAGTCCCTTTAGGCAAGGTTCCAAAGATACTGGCAGCGTTCCCCCTTTGAATAGCTAAACTTATTCTTTGTCCGAGGTAACTGCCAGCTCTTCGGTCTCCTGTGATGTCGACTAACCTCTTTGTTATTTCTTTAAAAAGTCTTATAGCGCTAGGACCCCACGGACCAAGGGTCTCGACACCGAATGGGACAAAATCATATTCGGCACCTAGACCCCTGTATTTGGATGCTTTAGCTTTTTCAGCTGCTTCACAAGCCGCACCAGCTCTATTGTTGGTTCCATGTAGATGGGAAGGGGCCAGCGTGTCTGAACAGGTTGCATCCCATACCATCACCCGGCCCATTTTCCATGGAATCAAACTCATACCGTCCGGTCTCTTGCCATCGTCTCTTGCAATACCAGTCGGCTCAAGTAGACTTGGCACGTTGACGGTGGCAAGGGACTTGCGTATGATATCGTTAAGTGCGGCATGTCTTGAGAAGCGGCCTGCACTTTTTTGGCATGACAGTCCGTGATGTCCTAATTTGTCGACATCACTGCCACAGGGACATTTGTGAGGAGCGCAGACCGGAACCCCAAGCCGTAGGCAGGTTGCGATTCGGAGCGTGTCAGGCTCAAGGAATGTTCCTGTATTTGACGAAGGGTACGCGTGAAGCCAGTAGCCGGCCTCATGCGTACCCACGGCCAAAATCCTAGCACGCGCCGAACCTGTACTACAGCCCAAAAGATTGTCATAAATCAATTTGCAGTTTATGTCGTCCCAGCTCCTCTGTGAATTTGGAGAAATTGGAAAATTTTGACCTGGGCATGCAATTAAGAAAGCGTTTCTAGCTTCTTCCAAGCCAGCAATCTCAAAGTTTGAAGGGGATGCCCTTAAAATTTTACTTATGAGATTTGCTGAACTATGTATAGAAGATAGGAAGGCTGGTAAAGCGACACTGGAAATTTTGCGAATCCCTAAACCACCATAACGGATGGGTAGGGATGCTTGGGTCCAAGATTGCTCATTCAGCTGCATATTAAGAATCGATTCTAAGCTAAATTTTATTAAGTCATCTACTTGTTTCAAAAGATCTGGGTGATTCCAAAAGGAGCAGCAACGGAGCACATACGTAAATTTTGGGACGAAAAGACAGAATTTTAAGATGCAAAGTGCATAATGTGGACTAATTTCAAGAAGACGGTCAGCAGAATTTTGAAATTTAGCAATTGAATTATTAATATATTCAGAAATAGATTCATCAAATATTGGAGAACCTAAAAGGTAAAGGGAATTACTGTTAACTATTTTAATATTTGGAGCCAAAATATTAAATTTTTGTTTTACGTCATTTAAATTTAAGTTGCAGTTATTTATAAAAAGTTCACATTTGCTAAAATTAAGCTCCAAACCAATGGCTTCAAATTTGTTTTTGATCAAAAAAAGGTCCGAAAACACAGTATCCACATCACCTCCTAGGGTTCCGTCGTCCAAATACCAAACGTTGAATTTAGAATTTAAATTTTTGATTATAGGATTTATAGCCAAGCTAAAAATTGCAGGTCCAAGGGGATCACCCTGTTGACAACCTACTTCCGAGGACAGTTCATTAGAACGATATAATAATTTTGTTGGATCAGCGTAACTGAGAAGAAGATAATTGTATATTTCCGGTATATGTTGTTTTATTTCCGTCAGCAGGGTATCCCGATTTACCGAATTGAAAGCATTTTTGACATCAATTTTGAGCAAAACGTCAGACTGTCCGTAAGTTAGGAAAGAGCGTAGGGCATGGACGGCTGCCTCACACCCTCCTTTTACACCGAAGCCTAACTGTACGGGTTCAAATTCCGAATTTAATTTTGGTAAAATATGTCGAACAGCAATTTTGGAGGCCAGACGTCGTAGTGTTGATCCAACAGCAATTGGTCTCACCCCTCCGTCCTTTTTGGTGAGGGCAATGAGGTTCGCGCCGAAAAGAATGGGAACAATTCCTGCATTGACATTACCGCAATACATAAAGTTGATTAATTTAGTGATCGAATTTACAAGTTGCTCACCTGCATCACCCACAGAATGCGATGTTTTTTAAATACTTTTTTTATGGCAAATACAAATGTTTGTGCTTCTTATGTAACGGACAACCACCGACGGCGGAGTAAGACCCAAGAGGCTACAGTGAAGGTGATGATCTCCTGATGATGCGTGTCGTATCCAGGAATAGTACCGCCTTCTGTATCTGGCCCTTGATCCAGCCGCCAAGTCTTTTTAGATTTTATTATTATATTTTTATGTTACTTAGAGTGAAGGACTCCAATCCATATTGTTAAATGTTTAGTTCTGGTGTTCGGAGATTTAATTATAAAATTTACATACTGTTTAATAAGAAGGTTTATTAGTATAGGAAGAAAAGATATACTTATAGTGTAGGCCCCAACACGCTGCCTTGAAGTACGCCACAACTGCTTTGTCCTAAGACTAATTTTTAAACATAAGTGTAGATATATTTATATTAAAAGTATATATTCAAAGTTAAAGAAAAAGGCTTTGACATCCTTTATAATCCTTTGAATTCATGAAAAAATTGGAAGCGAACTCATTATGAGAAGTTCATAATGACGTTTCCAAGTTTTTTTTCATTGTCGTATTTATTTCGGATCTATATCTGACGACTGTACAATATAGGTACGTCGCGTGGTTTGAGGTCCCAGTCGACGGAAGCCTGTATGATACCAGGTCATAACCGGGACTAGAAGCATAACCACAATGAAGTGTCTGAATGAAAATTTTAATTTAAATAATAAAGATAAATACCATATTGGTATGTAACCTTGGTATGAGGGTTCAAAGCGCATAATATGTTTTGTCGAAAATCATTATTAAATGAGATCTTAATGCACTTCTAATTCTAATTCTGGGTGGGGGTGACAAGGCCTGCACTGACGTCCCGCATAGGGGTGTATTGTGCATTGTCCCCCGTTGTTAACTAAACCCTACCCCAGCCATCCCAACTCCTTAATATATCGGAGAAGGACTCTGGGTATTGCACTTGTTCAAACTTGAAACGCTCATGGCGAAGCTTGCTGACATGTTCTGACCATCTAAAATAACCAGCAGGGTCAGTAACCCGATCATATAAAGCAGATAAATTAATTAATAACATATAATCTAAGTGTAATTGACATTTAAATATATATAAAATACTTTGTATATTGTTGAAATTATAATGTTCATCTATTTCTTTACAATGCCACTATACAGCAGCTATTCTTTAATTCTATTTTAATTTAATGTGACAATTATAATTGAATTAATTTTTAAGTATTTCTTTGACGTTACTATGCTTGTTTATTGTAATTATACGATAGTTGACCTACATCATTATTGTAATAATATAATGTAAATGTAAATTTGAAATTCTACGGTTAAAATAAATGAGTATGAGTATGAGTACTTGGATGGGTGACCATCTAGTGGCATTTGAGCGCTTCTGTGCTTGGAGGACACGTAAAGGTGTTGGCTATACTATACGATTAGCCATTTTGGAGTCCTTCGAACGGGATAAAATATCCGACACACGCAGTACATATCAGTACAAACAGTCAGTATCCTGTTCGACCTTGATCGTGTAAACCACTCCTTATCTGTCTGTTGTATAATAATCATACACGCTCAGTTTTGGTTTAATCTGCCTGAAAACGGCTCTAGTGTGTAACAATTTAGTTTAAATTAGTTCTGAGTGGCTTAATTGGTTTAATGTCGCGGTTAGTCAAGTACACAACGTTAGCAGTCAGTAGTCACAATGTTTGCTAAAGTTGTGTGCAACAAATTATATTTTAACTTGCTTCAACAAACAGGTATTGATACCCCTTACATGGAGAAAGCGGGTAGTTGGTAAACTTGATGATCTGTACATAAATCTATGACACAACTCAGTTAGTCTGCTGTAGGCCATGAGTTCGATCTCCACCCAGAAAATACTTTTGTCTAATTACTCGCGTCGGTAGGTGAATACCCTTAGAATTCCTACACGTACCCCCTGGGTGGTGTTAAAGGAGCAACAAAAACTAGCAGTAGAAGTAGTAGTTCCGGTGGAAGGATGTGGGTGCCGGTGAAATTACATGCGCATGAGACGTAGCATCCCCGTCTCGGGTGACGGGCGCAACGGGGTGAGACTTGGTCGAATAAATATTTTCTGATTCTTATTTTAAAATATCATCCACCCCACTAATTAGTGTAACGTCAATGTAAATTAATGTTTGATAGTGAGTTTTATTACATTATTTCGGTGATTAATTATAGGACAGATTAGGTTTTGTTGCTTCACCAGCTAATTCCACTAAACAGTATTACACCCACATAAATTATAATTGAACTTGATCACCTATGTACGAGGTTAGGTACATAATAGGTAGGTTGCTATGTATATATTGAAACAAAATTTCACTTTCTATCACTTGTAATGGTGGCGAATAATACATTTTTTTAAACTATTCATGATGTTCCCAATGTCCAATGTAGAGTTTGTTTCATGAAATAAATCTCCTGGTAACGCATCACTGTTTTATAGTATACAGTATAGTTTATGGTTTTAAGAGTGTAGTTTAAAGAGTATTTTTGGCTTTTTTTAAATTAATTGGTTGTCCGCACCAGCCTCTAATGTTCCCACTGCAGGGACACCGGCCTACTCTCGATAATGGAGAGTGAATAGGCTTTGATCTACCTCGGGAGCCCAATTCGGATTGGTAGATGTCACATGTCTTCGAATTTATGGTTCTAAGACATGCCGGTTTCCTCACGATGTTTTCCTTCACCGTTTCGAGAACGTGGTATTGCGCACATAAATTTTTCAAGTGAAAAACTCATTGGTGCACGTGTGGGTTTGAACCAGCGACCTTCAGATTGAAAGTCGGCGTCTATGCCCCTGGGCCACCACGCTCTTAGTGGTATGAATTGGTTGTGAAACTGCATAATTACTGTTCTCAAGTACATATAAACAGTTTCACTCTGAGCCTATGCTAAAGATTTTGCATCTACTTTATTTTATATTCGAAATGTTTATGCTGTTGACACTTTTAATTTGATATTAATAATCATTTATTTGACAAGTTAAGTAGGTACATATAAAAATTATAAATTAAAATTATTAAAAAAAATCGTTCCTTATTAAACCCTTAGCTGCGTCCTCAGGGCGAGGGGGTTCATACATATACCAAGATTAATTCTTAAAAGTTAATTTTTGTCCACAATAAATATTCTCTATCGAAGCAAATACCTTACTAGTTTTTCTTCTCGTTCATTTTTCAACCGCCATATTTATTTATTATTATTTTTTGTGAAACGGATTGAAATTGAACATGATTGAACTTGTATAATCCAAATGTTACGTAATCATAAAACAAGTTACATTATTTTTTATTTCAGAGCAAAACATCATTTGATTCCTAATTATTTTTTAGGACAATTACTAAAATATCACGCAGGTTATTTTTTTTTTTGGTGCAAGTTTAGAATTAACTAGAAATTCCATATAAAAGGGTTCATTTTATTATATTATATATTCATACATTTAACATGCCTATAAAATATATACATCCGAAATCGTGACATAATTATAGTGAAGAGTAAAGGCGGATCAACTGGACTCACTCCATTAATCCTTGATTCCTATCTGAGTGGACAACCATTATTTTTTCCAGGCATATAATCAGTGTTACAATTTTCGAAATTGGTCGGAAAACTCCTTTATCATTATATTTTAATGTGAATAAGTGCTGGATGAGCCGATGGATATCTGTTGTTGAGCTTTAAATATAATATCACAAAGTTTTCAGTCGAACAATTTCAAAATCTGTTTCACGTCATTGTGTCAGAAATGATTCCGGAAAATTACGTATATATTCGTAATTTAATGCTATTTGATTTTATAACTGAAATAGTGGTGGATTGAAAACAGACTTAGGTAAAATTAGTATGTTAACTACAGGCCTTGCAGGTCAGTTGGTAGCTGTGGCTTCTGGACTGTAGATTGTGGGTTTGATTCATACCTACGACACGTATTTTTGTGACGAACATAGATGTTTGTACTCGATGTTGTTTGGGTGTTAATGTGTATGATAGCTGTATACAAAAAAATGATTATTTTAGCGCTAGATGGCGTTGGGTGAAAAATCCATGAATTTCTATTACTCCTGCTGACGTGGCGAACCATTGGTCCTTGTTCACGATTGGCCTTTGGTATTAACCTACCATTGGTTACTATTTGGATTACTGCGGAAACTAGACTGTTAATTAGAAAAATAAAATATGTTTGAATAGCAGTAGAACTTGTGCCAAGTTGGTCCGGAGAAGTACTGCCACCACACCTGGTAATCCACCGCCAAGCAGTGGTGCACTCGCATTGCTGGGTTCCGGTGGAAGGATGTGGGTGCCGGTGAAATTAAAGGCGCATGATACGTACATTTCGTATCAAAGTGCGCAACGCGATGTGATCTGGGTCTTTTCATGCTTCGGTAGGGAGGACCGGAGTCGTATTATTGTTGTTTATGTGCGGTAGTAACCATTTAACATCGTGTCTGCTGTCAGCTCATCACGTTACTTTAGTAACATAAAAAATCGATCATCATCTTATCCATTGATTGCTGAAATTGCTAATGAAAATGGGAGGAAATTGACAGGGGACTTAGGTCTTACGCGGTTTCCTCCGTGACCAAAGTATGGGCAGACCCAAGTCTCATGGTCACCCTTCAACCTGGGACATGAATATATAGTAGTGCCCAAGACAATCGATAGAACGTCTCATAATCCATTCACATTCCAATTCTGTCCGCAATTTTTGGTGCTTGAATAAATAATAGTAATGGTATGGTTATCAATAACATACAGGTAGATAATTTAAAAAAAAAACATTGTTTTTGCGTTAAAAGTGTAACAGAATTGATATATTTTATCAGGCATACCTTCGCATATATAATATTACAGGGATAATTATTTCTTAAATTTTCTTAGTAGTGGTAAATGGTATTTTTTTACTTTTTATGATACAAAAAATTTGTTAGTTTTAAAGGTTTTTTTATCCAGTATTTCGCCATAGATATATAATTACTGTTTTTTTTAAATAGGTCTTCTGTGAGAGATTCGGCTGATTATGTAATAAATTACTGTTTAGTATTGTAGTATCAACGTTTCAGTAACTTTTAACAGAACAGCAAAAAATCTATAGTAAAAGATTCGCTGGTCGACTAAAATATAAACCAACCAATAAAAAAATGGTTATTTTTAAAATGCCTAATATAATAAAAATAGAACTGTCTTAAAATTATGTAAAACTAAAGCTTACCTTATTAAAATAGTCCGTCCACTCCAAAATATCACTCAATAACTTCACTTTTAAAAGTTCTTTATTCAAATTACCAAAAAAAAACTATTCAGAAAACACTGCGTTCATATAAGAAAGTCACTGAAAAAAGGTTTTATTTTAACTATGCACAATTCTCGCACTCCAAATTCGAAATTGAAAAAGGCCGGAAACTTTTTGCTCGTTGCAAGAGCGCGCGCTCCCCGCGATTATTTTGCCGCCACTGAAATCCGTTCTCCCGCGCATGCGTCGGTTTGCTTCACCTCAGAGCTCAGATGCAGGGTGAGGGTGAAAGACTTAGTTTTAGTTATTTTTACTGAAGTCAAGGTAAACGGTAGCTAGTCAGGCTGAAAATAGGCTCAGAACGAAAGGTGCATTATACAATGAGTTTAAACAAGCTGAATATGAACTCTGAACTATAAACACCGAGAACTATTTTCTTCTGCAATCACTGTTTATGTAAACTTGACGGAATTCTTAGTAGACGAGTCGAGTTGTTTGATTGCTATTTAAATCTGCATTTACCAAGAAAAGATTAAAATTATTTAATTTGTTTAATTGGTCCATCGCTATAATAATATCTACATAGTCCCCTGTTTATTTATTATCTTAACGAATTTCAGTTACAAAAGCACGCAAAAAAACACTCGCATATTTAAACCCCGCGCCACAACTGCGTCACAGATGGCATTGACACACATGGCTACCTAATACCACAGATTAAACTTGTAGTACACTTTGACCCAGAACTTTTCTACGTATTTTCTGATTTACAGCTAAACGCCTGTTAAAGATAACAAACACCCAATACACGCGAACGAATATGATAGGGTCTGAATAGGAACCAAACTTAGCAATAAGACAGTGTGATTTTGTAGTTCCTTTTTCTAGAATTTGCTGTTTCGAATAATTTATTATTAATTCAAAATATATAAAGGCATTGGCCTGAACCACGATTGAAACTAAGTATTGTTGGCTATTAGTTTTCGTATATTATGGGGCGCCAACCAGCCCCATAATATACGAAAACTATATATACATATGTGTGAAATGACATTTCATTCGTTCAAATGAAACATAGCTTGTCCTATGGGAAATACAATTGATAGAATCCTAGTAGGTACTTTTTTTTAGTAAATACATATTATTATTAACATAGAACCAACATCTATTCTCGTCACTATTTGAGTGATGATTACAGATGTTGGCTTGCCTCAGCGCAGAAGGCAGAGCTACAACCAAGCTGTGAGGCGTACGAATGCTGTTTTAAAATTAAACTCTGATTAAATTCTAATTTTTGACTTTTATGCCCTGCCAGCCACCAAAAATTATGGAATATTTTTGCGTCCGTATCTGACGTTGATAAATTGATAACAGTAACATTTTAATGAACCAACTTCGAGTCAAACTAGCACCCCGAGGGTTCCGTACCACCAGTGTTTTTGTAAGGATATCGACCATAGTAAAACACATTATATTTTTTTTCCAATAACACTATCACTACGTATATATGGGGGGGGGTCCACTTACAAGAACCTGTGCGACTGAAAGAAAAAGTAGAACTGTTGCCCGGTTCGTCGGGAGAAGTCTGCCTCCACAGCTGGTAATCTGCCGCCAAGCAGTGATGCACTCGTATTGCTGTGTTTCGGTGGAAGGGTGAGGATTTATTATAAAAGTACCTTTCTAATATCAATCAAGGTTTATAACAGTCCGTCAATAGACTTGCAAACAAGAGTATATTTAAAATCCACATAAATTGTTTTTAATTATGCTAATATTTCGAGAGAGAATTCATTTCTGATTCATTTCTGATTTATTTTGTTTGTGTCCTTTCAATAAATATATTTTTTAGAGTTTCTTTACCTTATTGGTTCTTTCGCTCATAATAGACAGGGAATTTTAATCTAGGACCAAGTCTAAACAATTTCTTTGTTATGATAGAATTTTGAGTATTGAATGTCCGTAGCGGACCAACAATATTTTTTTTTTATGTAAATTTTTTTTTTTTATGTGGCAGTACTACTTCTGAGGAACTTGGCATAAGTTCTACTGCTACTTTAGGTTGCTCCTTTTGAACCACCCGGGGGACACGTGTAGGGATCTTATGACCTCTAACATTTCTATGGCCGCGAGAAATACGAAACCGCAAATAAAAAATGTAAAAGGTCCGACATTATGGACTGACTAAAGGGTTCCCCGTCTTTGTACACGGATCTCTAAAAAACACCAAATCAAATACAATAATGATAAAAGGCTACGCACGTGTTTGCTGTTTGATAAACATAAAAGATGATAAAGGTATTTGAAGTTGAGCCATTACCAATAGTGTATGCCTACCTTAATACCTTCCATGAGAGGTTTCTTTGTGATTCTTCTCCATGGAGGGTCAGGTTGAACAAGCGGTAAATTTAGTAATATGGACGCGTGATCTTGTAGGTACAATATTAAAAAAAGTTAGGTACACAATTATTTTTTTAAGTACAATATTTTATGGATATACTCAACGGAAACGGATGTGTCTCAGATGAAGCCCCACAGCTTAGTCTGTGGTAGCTCTGCCTTCGACGCTGCAGGTCGTGGGTTCAATTCCGACCCAGAATAAGCGTTTGTGTGTTCGTCACACAAAATAGAAGTTTTTTCTGTGTCTGGGTGTAAATATGTAAGTATTTACAAAAAAACACTGTTTTAGTGTTTTATCACTAACCTGATTCTCGTAGAACAGGCTACGCTTCGTTTGAGGTTAAAATTTATTCAGTGTTTCCTAAAAATAACTCGGATCAAACACCTCACCAGCAAAAGTTCATGGTTAACCTGAAAAATGAACTAAAACAACGCATAGAAAACGGAGAGAAAGACATCACAATAAAGTATATAAAGGGAACCCCTAAAATTGTAAAAGATCAGTCAAAAAACTAGCAAGAGAAACTAATGTAGCTAAAACGAACAGAGGAAATGATATAACATACGAAATCACTAACACATATGCAAGTGTAACAACAACAACCAGTCCTCTTAAATTTCTTTATGCAAATGTTCGTAGTATAGTCAAACCCGGAAAACTTGATGAAATCCGATGTGTTGTAGAAAATTTTCAATCAACTATACATGTTATTGTTTTAACAGAGACGTGGATAAAAGATGAATACGAAGCCTTAAGACTGAATCTTCCAAACTATACACATCATTATAGCTACAGAACAGCGTCAAAGGGAGGCGGAGTGTCAATTTATGTATACAATAATGTAAAACACGAACTTATAGATAAAGGGTGCGAAAACGGTAATCATTATTTATGGATTCATTTGGAGAAACTTTCACTAGATATCGGAGCAATATACAGACAGCCAGCATCAAATGTAAACAAATTTCTCGAGACATACTCGGTTTACTTGGCTAAAAGAAAAAGAGCTATATTATTTGGAGATCTGAACATAAATTTACTTAGTAAAGAAAAAAATACAAAAGAGTACAAGATTATATTAAAAGAAAATGGCTTTAAATTACTGAATAAATCTGATAAAGAGCACTGCACGCGTGAAACTGCTACCTCTAAAACAATAATCGACCACGTTTGCACAAGTCTTCAAAACAATACGTTTCACATGTCTATAATCGAAAGCGCTATGTCAGACCATAAACAAATCTACTTAGAAGTGAATAGAGACATAGTCGATAAACCTAAAAAAGTGACATTTGAAACTATTAATTACAATGGCTTATATACGACTATGAAAGAAAGTTTAACAATTAATCTTCAGAAGGAATATGGAAGACTTGAGAATTTACTGTTACAGTCAATTGCCAAGAATAAAACCAAAAAGACTAAACTTTTAAATGCACCAAAAGCAGATTGGATAAACAAGAGACTTATTGAATCAATAAACGATAGAAACATATTATGGCATAACTTAAAACTTAAATCTGACGACGAGATACTACGAAATGAATTCACGCAGCAAAGAAATAAAACACACAATCTTATACAAATAGCAAAAAGTCGATATTATTGTAATAGTTTTAAAAAATGTAAGAGGAATCCTTTAAAGATGTGGCAACTTATCAGTAGCTTAGCAAGTAATAAAAACAAAACTAACTGTATTCCATCAAAGTTAATCACTCCACGGGGCCAAATATCAGACACTAAAGAAATTTGTGAGTATTTTAATAACTTTTTCTCGAATATAGGGGCACAATTAGCAAATAAAATATCAATAGGTAACCAAAATCAATTTGTTCAATTTTCCGTTAGTGATCATTCAAATAATAAATTGTTACAACTGAGACCAACCACTGCACATGAGATACGTAAGCTTATTTCTGGGTTAAACACAAATACTAGTACCGGCATAGACGGAATAAGTACTAAAGCTATTAAATGCATTAAAACTTTAATTGCAGAAAGTTTGGCTCAATGCATTAATAATTGTTTGAATATGGGTCAATTTCCAGATTCATTAAAAATTGCTAAAGTTAGTCCTATTCATAAATCAAGTAGTAAAATGGATCCAGAAAACTATCGACCCATATCAGTACTACCAATTTTGTCAAAAGTTTTTGAAAAGGTATTATATAGTAGACTTAGTGAATTCCTTACAGGTATAAATTTTTTATTTAGTAAACAATACGGCTTTCGGCCTAAATAATAATAAGTGACTATAAGTATAATACACTCTTACAGCAACTGTATAATACACTCTTACAGCAATATAATACACTCTTACAGCAACTGTTGATACAGTATAATACAGTATAATAACTTACAGTATAATACAACTTACAGTATAATAACTTACAGTATAATACACTCTTACAGCAACTGTTGATTTGGCCACCACTATCAAAGTCAATATAGAACAAAAGAAAATAACTTTGGGTATATTCATTGACCTCAAAAAGGCATTCGACACAGTAAGCCACGATATACTTTTAATGAAGCTAAAAGATGTAGGCCTGTCAGGTACTGCTTATGAATTATTTAGATCATACCTCACAAACAGATATCAGATTGTTAAAATCGAAAATCACCAAAGTGTACCTCAACTAATTACTTACGGCGTTCACCAAGGGTCCATTCTCGGTCCTTTACTTTTTCTAATTTACATAAATAACATACACCAGATTGGTCTTAAAGGTGACATCACTCTCTACGCTGATGACACTAGTTTGTTTTACTGTGGCCATTCAATCACATCTATAATACAACAAGCACAATCTGATCTTAACATTTTGAATGATTGGCTGAATTCAAATTTGCTCACTATAAATATTAGTAAAACAAATTATATAATTTTCACTGCAAAGAATAAAAAAGTTGGTGAGCACCCCCCTTTAACCATCAATGGTGAAGCCATAACCAAGGTTAGTAAAGAAAAATACTTGGGACTAACTTTGGATAATCAACTTACGTGGAAACCGCATATCGAGACTATCCGTATGAAACTTACATCGCTGGCAGGTGCGTTACGTGGCGTCTCAAAATGTCTTCCAAGAAAAGTACAATACATGATATACAATTCCATGGTCAAACCTCACCTAGACTATCTTATTGAAGTCTGGGGGACGGCTGCGAAAAGCAATTTACAAATCCTACAAACCACTCAAAATAAAATTATAAAAACCCTGTTCCGATATGATTACTTAGAACCTACTGTTAATATTTACAAACAAACGAAACTCATGAATCTTAATCAAATGTATAAGTATAATACTTGTGTATTGATCAGAAAAATCTTAACGAATGACATACACTCACAACTGGTATTTACAAAAAAAATGCATATTCAAAAACGTTTGACTAGACAAGCAAACAATATTATTTTAAGAACACCTAGGACTAATTATGGGAAGAAAAGTATTATGTTTGAGGGAGTACAAATTTACAATAAATTACCTAAAGATATCAAAGAAAGTAATTCACTTCTAACATTCAAACGATTGTTGAAAGAACACATCTTAAAGGATTTCTCATTAATAGATTCTACTTATAGGTGCAATAGATAATCAAACTTACTGCAAGTTCTTACACTGTGGCAATGTAAACAACTAGTCGAGTTTCGACTAAAGTTTGGAAGTAAGCGTTTCTCAGTGTTTTAGAATATATAAATGTACCCTCAACAGTAGTTTTAAGTATTTTGAAGTGGATTTATTGTTATTTTTGTTTTTTCTTACTATGCTAATCGGCACATACTATTATACTTATAGTCACTTATTATTTCTCTATAAGCAAATTTGTGAATTTTTATGAGAAATAAATATTTTAAACCGTAAACCGTAACTACCGTTTTCCAGACGCATAATGTGGTTTATTATAACCCAGAAACAAAGTAAGCGATGACAAGATTCCCAAAAACATGTGATCGGTAAAAGTTTAGTCACGAACTTCCTATGAGTACTAAATTTCAGGGAAAAAGAATATTTTCTATGAAAACTTTAAGACGATTAAAAAGGAAACCAAAATTAACTGAACAAATATCTGCGATCCATAAAATATCTTTTCAAAACATTTTAAATTTTCTCCGAAGATATTAAATGAGCCAACCGAAGAATGAGTCAGACCGGTTACCGTAAAAGTCTAAATACTGGCAAATGTGCGAACATCATCTCAGGTCCCAATTCAAAGAGCTTCAAGAAAAAACTAAGCTAATCTTAAACCGTACATTGAATGCTCTTGAAATGTGCTATTTAACACTCCACGAATGGGCGTCGCGGCTCTTAACTCGAAGACTTTCTGACTAAACACAAATACAGCATTGCACCAAGCGTCTAATTAACAGGCTTTTGGTTACAGCGGAAGAATTTCAATCGGCTTCAAAAATTATAGTACTCCCAGGGCACCACTTACCTCAGCTTCGGTCGCTAGTGATCGGGACGTTTGTGTGAATACTCGCATACTGAAGCTGAAGAGATTCTTAAAATGCATACTGTCCTGTCTGGAAGACAAGAACATCTTTGGCTAGGTCAAAGAGATAGAACCTAGTGTCAGTAGGGCCATTGCAGCAGCATAACCATGCGTGGGTCGAGTGACCCTTTAACAACCGGTTTTGCTAAAAAAATATGAGACGAATCTGAAAGCATATCCTTTCACATAAAAAAATAACATTTAAAATCGGTTTATGAATGTCGGAGGTAACAAACATAAAAAAAATACAGCTGAATTGATAACCCCCTCCGGAAGCAGGTTGGAAACACGCAGAATTCACACATACTTGTTGATTCACCCGCTACAACCAAAACCCATTTTCGCTTTCAGCAGACGGACCGAATTACAATTCAGTTTACAGCCAATAAAGAGCCTTCTCGTAAACCCAACATTCGCCGGTTTCCGTGTTCCACTGCGACCGTCGAGAAAAATGTAATTGGTTTCCTGCAAGACCACCTCTGATCTTATCAACCCACTCGCTGGTCTAGAAATGATGTTGTACAGATTTTTACCGCTTTGGCAAACTACAAAGTATTAAGGCAAACTGAAGCAGACATGTTCAATGCCTATTACATTTAATTTTTTTTTTATTAGTTTATCATGTCTTATCATTAATGTAAAAATCACCCTTTGTTTTCTATGAAATCAATAAATTTTTGATTGCTTTATATTGATACCATTATAAAATTGACAAGGCTTGCGAGTATTTAGTGTCGCTAATTAATTGTGTATAGGAGGAAACCAAGAGTTCCTAAGTGTTCCTACGGCAAATAAATAATATGAATATGAAAACAAAAAAAATATATTCATGGACATTTCACACAGCGTCATAGCCCCAAACTAAGCTTGTACTATGGGAACTAGTTTTATTTTTAGGTAATTTAAATACCGGAACGGCCTGAGGCCCACCTGAAGTTAAGTAGTCACCTCCGCCCATAACAACTGCAATATGACTTAGGTCCTCCCCGACCGAAGTATGAGTATACCCAAGTCGCACCCCGTTACGCCCGTCAGCCGAGACAGGGATGTTACGTCTCATGCGCATGAGATTTCACCGACACCCACACCTTCACTGAAACGCAGCAGTGCGAGTGCTTGGCAGTAGATTACCAGGTGTGGAGGCAGTACTTCTCCGGGCGAACTTTGCACAACTTCTACTGCTTTTATGACCAAAATGATAAGTCAAGTCATCATAATATTATGTGGGTACCACCGCCCATTAACAATAGAAATACGACTCAAGTACCCTACCGGAGTATGGAATGCTTTCAGAACTTTAGTCATAATGCTATAATAAAGTAAGACCGACCTTTCTGTTTCACCGTCTTTAAAAGTGTTAAAAACCTTTAAAAAGCGTATAAATTTCGACCGGGAAATTATGGTTGAATGTCTATTTTGAACCGGTGACTTTGAGATTGGAGGTCGGCAGTTCAGTAGCCTACAACGTCATAACGACTAGCTTCAATTAGTGGACAGTTTCAGTACCGTATGCGCAGAATTGCGCTGTTAAATCTTTATAATATATAATACAAAAAAAAATATTATTCGTGTTACCGAGATATTTACCATGATTTGTGAGTTTTGTAACACGTAACACGAATAATAATGTTCATAACCATGACAGTTTTAAAATGTATAAAAAAATTGTTTCTACCTATATCCGTTAAAGACTTTGAAACCATCGAACCGATGTGCTGCAAACCGGTTTCATTAGAAAAGCAATAATGCGAAGATGGTTTTAGACCACTAAAACAATGGATTAGGCACAAAATGTATTAAACTTTTCAGTGTAGTAGTACCGCCGGGTATCCTTTAGTTAGGTATGACTCACGGGTCACAATGTCCGCAAAATTTATTTATCGCCAAGCAAAACGTATATGGTACCGCTGACAAAAAAGACCAGATTTTGAACCTCGATTTTCCGCTTCAGTATAAACTACCTATTGTGAGCTGCATCATAAAATTTTCGTACTTGGCAAAACAATCCGATGTTATCTTAGATTAAAAAAAAATGTAGCCTTTTTGCAAAGTAAAAGTAATTAGGTAAAGACAAGCGCGAGTCAGGTGCATGCCGTGGGTTCCACACGACCTATTGTTTCCTTCCTTACCTTTCAAAATATCTACTAATATAATATTATTTTTATTCTTATTATTCTAGAACAATATTTAAGAGTTACTTCAGTATCACCGTTGACTTCTTTTTTATATAAATTGAGAGTAGTTGATAAAATTAACATCGTAAAATAAAATATTTTTTTTTGATTACTAATTTTATTATCTCTCATAAACACATTCATAGCTCTACATCAAAAAGCGTAACCTCAAAATGTTATTATCATCCTGTTAATAAAAATAATTTTTACTTTTCAGATATTAAGTTACGGTAATTAGTGAGCATATTAAAATATTTGGGGTTGGAACACACGTAATAACGAATAAGACTTGCTAAAACATGAAAACTGACTTGAATCTGTGTCCCTGAAAAGTGCGTAAAGAGCAAAATAACTTTATATAACTCAAGCTATGAGCGATAAGACCGCCCATTGTAACCACCATTTTGTTTCTAGTTTATATAATCTGTATTTATATTGTTTCTCTTTACTTTGAGGTGTACAATTAAATGTATCTATCTACCGATTATTTCAAAATTCATTAAATAAATTGCTCTTCCCTTTTCTCATGTATAAAATGTTGAATTGGCTAAGGTAAGCTTGGGGGATACCTCCTTACTAAGGCCTTTATTAAGAGTGAATCAATCTTGACAGTCAAAATATAATCTGTATTTCTTGAGTCAAATAAAAGCGGCGTAACTCTATTCGGAAATTCATAAAAAAATTAAAAACTTCTTGGTAAAACACAATTCCGTTTCAATCAATTGAAATAAATTGTTCTCTTTACAAAGGAGGAGTGGATTAATTTCAGGTTTAATCGCGGGAGTGGCCTTTGGGAATCTCTCCTTAATCACGCTAATGGCGATCCCACGGAGGCGGGAGAATTATTACATGGCTGAGTTATGCGTACCAAACGTAAATACCTGTTTCTGTACCAGCTTCTTATATTCTCACTGGAGAGACACCGGCCTACTCTCGATAATTGAGAGTGAATGGTGAAGAAAACCTAATTGACACTCCGTTGTGCCCGCCACCCGAGACGGGGATTTTACGTCATCCGCATGTGATTTCACCGGCACCAACAATAAATTTCAATTTATATCTAATTAATATCAGTATCGTAATATAAAGAGAATTATCAATTACTAGACGAAGCTTTACATACTTTCATCGTTTAAAACGTTTAACTTAACAAGCCGTAAAACGTAAAACATTTGAAACATTCTTGTGTTCTTCATCGAGTTGGCTTAAAATGTATTTAATGTATCTTTTCACAATGGGCGTTTATTACCCTCCAAGAGTCCTGCGCCGTCTGTGTCCTGTTTTAAAACAGATTAATAATTAGTGGGAAGATGAATTTTCACAGTATTATAAATACAATAATTAAAATAAATATTCATGCAAACTTCACACAGCGCCATCTAAACGTAGCTTGAAATATAAAAACTAAATAACAGATAGAATACTTAATATAACTACTGTTATTTTGTAAATACATACGTTTTCACACAGACGCAGAACAAATATTTATGTTCGTTACACAAATGCTTGTTCTCAGTGGAAATCTAACCCACGAACTACAGCGCACAAAGCAGAGCTACTACAAGATCACAGCTAATATTAATTAGATTTTTAAATGGTAACAAAACATAACGTTTACAAACTCATACTCCTGCACTAGCATATTCCCTGTGTCGTAAGTGGCATGGACAAACACACAGACACAAGAAAACAACAAAACCCGAGACAAACTTTACGTTCATTACACTCGCAAATCTGCCCCGGCCGGGATTCGAACTCGGGAACACGCTTAGAAGGCGGTAATATAAGTAGTAACCTACTCAGCTACTGATAATGATTGTGAAACTAGCTGCGCCTCGCGGCGTTACCCGTAGTTTTCCATGATCAAAATTAACCTATGTATTGATCCAGGATATAAGCTATTCTGGTATCAAATTTCATCCAAATCCGTTGAGCCGTTTGAGCGTAAAGGTGGTACAAACATACACACACATACATACTTTCGCCTTTATAAATAAAGATTGGTTAAAGAAATAAATGTAATAATAGGGAGTAGGTACATCTGGCTCAGATTGCGTCAGTCTTGACCTGAAAATACTAAGTAACTAGCACAAGATATATTCTCGAGAAATCCCTTTGAGACACAGAAAGCAATTACAAAATGTATCGGCCATTTACTATAAGTACTACCCTCTGGGCACTTTCTTGAATGTCAACTGGTTTTTTTGGGTAGAGAATTGTATTTATTCAACCAGCCAATATAATTCTCTCGAGGAAGGCTTTTGCGTTGTATGGTTGTAATTCTGCCTTCTACTCTGAAAAGCACTGGTTTTAGTGGGTTCGATTTCCATCCAAGAGAAGTATTATGATGTATGGATAAAATTCTTTGGTGAAATTACAAGCGCATGAGATGTCTCAACTTGGGCGCAACGCGATACTACTTGAGTTTTCTCAGACTATAGTACGAAATGGCCAGAGTCGTTTCGCTGTTGTCTATTGGCGGTAGTAACCACTTAACATTAGGTGGGCCGTCGGTTAGTCACGTCACTATAGTCACACAAAAAAAGATAGACGCTTGTTTTTAGTAAAAAAATATCTTTGCCGTAAACAACAGCAATAAGTTAAAAGTTAGATGACCCAAGTCGCCTCGCGTTGCGCTTGTAATTTCACCGGCACTCACACCCTTCCACTGGAGCGTAGCAACGCGAATGCATCACTGCTTCGCGGCATGTTATTAGATGTAGTGGCAGTACTACAGATGGACCTGGTACAAGTTCTACTGCTACTTTCGGTTGCTCCATTAGCACCACCCGGGGGACACGTGAAAGACACTCGACGCAATCTACAGAGACTTCCCAGAATTAATTGTGTACAGATAGTTATTTCTACTACATTAAAACTAGGTATTTGTAGCTAGCCTGATTAAAACATAATTGTGATCTCTATAAAAATGTAATCTATTGTTTTACTTATCATAGAGGGCATCAGAACTGTAGCCTTGACCACAGATTATAAATAGGCCATGGAATTTGCATAGTAATAAAACCTTACGTCTTGTACTAGGTCATTGAAAATATCAATACAATTCTAGCTCTTTGATAGTACTGAAAGAATAAAGAATGTAAAAATTTCGAAATTCAAACTTATTAAATTACTTTAGATTTGAAGTTCCAGGCGCGGTAAAATGTGGCATCAAAATTTTTGTTCGCCGGCCGGTATCTTTTTAAATAAATACAATATTACATTACACATTATTACATTAAATACATATTTGACATTCGATCTCCTTGATCGCCACGCGCGTTTATAATTCGAAAATTTATGTTCCAAATTCAAACTCAAAAACTGCTCGTTTTCAGTCTAAAAGAGTTCTTGGTTTCCTGGTATTTTACCACAGAAAACAAAACAAAACTTCCTTTTTTGAATAGATTGTTTGTTTGTTTGAACGCGCTAGTATATGGAACCACCAGTTGGATTTAAGAAAATATTTACGTATATGATAGCCACATGCATGAGGAAGGCTTTAGGCTATTTAGACGCGAAACCGCAGGGCACAGCTAGTAAAATATAAAACACAAAAATAGTTTCTACCTATGTCCGTTATAGACTTTGAAACCATCAAACCGGTTTCATTAGAAAGGCAATAATGCGAAGATGGTTTTAGACCACTAAAACAATGTATTAGGCACAAAAAATATTTCTTTTTTATCGTAGTAACACACGCCTGGTATCCGCTACTACATACATTCCTACTTCTGGCGCAGTCAGGTAAAATGTTGGCCGTCACGGGACACTTGGTAGATGTGAAACACGACAGCATAATAGTATCTACCACGGCGCAACAAAATTTTAAAACTGAAAATAAAAAACTCATTCTTGCAGCTACACAATCTTGCGAGATCGGCATATTTGATGACATTATGAAGATTTTCATCCATTCGTTCAAAGGCTATGCTCAATTCAACTACAGAATATATCTCTTGAACTTTGATCTATGAGTTCAGCTTTCTAGAATAAAAACCTCCTTTGGCTACGTATGTGCTGTTCCGAATCGCTCGGAACTCACATTTCAATTTCCAATTTTGCTTCAAGCTGGCACAATGGGAACTAAGCACACAAGTAGCTTAAAGTGATCCAATTTCTGTATCCTTGCCAAATATACTAGTAAAAAGGAATTTTTATTTAAGTTTTTAAATTCATGTTGGTCTTGATCGTAGGTGAACCTTCTAGAGTCTGTACGTGTCGCCATTGCACAACATTTGTTACCAAAGGAGAAACTTATAAATGCAGAAGTTTTTTTATGCGAAAAAGTGAGAGAACAAGCTGAGATCTGAACCTGATAGTAAGTGGCGACAACAGTAATGCGACTCAGTATAAGATTTGGATCTTACACTGAGTCGCACTCATTCTGCTGCATCCATCACCCAAGACGGAGATGATACGTCTTATGCGCATGTGATTTCACCGGCACCCACACCCTCCCACCGGAACACAGCAATGCGAGCACTACTGCTTGGCAGTTGCACTTACCGCCCTCATCTATATACGAATATAGATGTTGGTTTTGTGTCTAGGTAAGCACCTTTTTTTTTAAATACATAAGCATATTTTGAAAAAGAAATGTACTCGGTCAGTAATCCTTAGTTGCATTACTTTAGGTGTTGCCAACTTAAAGTATTGCAGACGTCTATAGGTGACGGTAACCGCTTACCACTAGGTAGGCCGTTGACTTAAGCGCATCATCATACACATCAAAAAAACTGATTCCCATAGTACAAACTATGCTTAGTTTGGGGCTAGATGAAATGTCCATGAATATTCTACACCCGGCGGTGGCCATTCAACGAGAATTGTTCACTTTTTCGGGATAAATAGTAACCTATATGTTAATCCAGGGTACGAGCTACCTTCATAGCAATTTTCATCCAAATCAGTTCAGCCGTTGAGGCGTGAATACAGTCATTCGTCAGTCACGATCAGTGATTCGTTATTATGCAGACTTAAACTGGTTAGTTAGTCCACAAATGAGTTCATTAACCCCGGGTCCGTTTAGTAGGTACAGTACAATGCACACACAAACCATTAAGATCTGAGTTTATTTATACCTCCGTATCCATATTAAGTAGTAGGTACATATTGCACGCTGTCCGCGGATATGGAAAACAATACGTTTTATATTAAATTTACAGCAAAACCAAACTTGCGGATAGTTAATCATTTACCCATAGATGGATGCATAGATAATACTTAATTGAAAAGGAAATAAAGAGGAAACAGAATGTTCATTGACTGGCCTTAGCTCAGTTGTAGCACTGCCTTCTGGACCGAAGGTCGCCGGTCGATTCCCACCCAGGCATCTGATGAACATATTCGTAAATGTTTGTTCTATTTCTGGGTATGTAATATTGATTTTCAAATAAAGTACTGTTTAAGTATTCTCTTAGTGATATGTTTTTCATATTACAAGCTATGCTTAGAGGTTAGATAAAGCTTCGTGAAATATCGTTTTTCTATTTACAATATTTAACTTTTTAATTTATACTTTAGTCAATAATATAACACACTAGCTGCGCCCAGTGATGTTACTCGCAGCTGGCCATACTACGGGAATACTTCAGAATTTCGGGATAAAAATGTAGTTTACGGGTAAATCCGCAGGGATACAGGGAATCCTAGCAGAGGTATAAGTGTGTTAACGTTGTTAATCCAGGGTATAAGCAACAAACATGACAAATTTCATCCAAATCCGTTCAGCCGTTGAGTCGTGAGGGAGTAACATACATACTTGCGCATTTATCATATCAGTATGAGAACGTACTAAGCCGATTTCTGCCTGCCCTCACAATATAAATGCGTAAATCCTTAAAAGGAAACTACTTGAGAATGCAAAGTTGAACACCGTTTGTCCATTAGGATATGACGAGTGAGGATTACCCCGCAGTAAATCCAAGGGACAGGTTAAATGTAGCGGAAGAATTGGATCGCCGGTGTCACTGGGTGCGACGGAGATAGCGGGCTCTGCAGACGGACGACTTTTGTGTGTTATACTATTAGCAATGAGAGCGTGGTGGCCAAGGGGCACAGACGCCGACTTTCTGAATGAATCTGAAAGTCGCTAGTTCAAACCCATACGAGTACCAATGAATTTTTTTACTTGAAAAATGTATGTTCTCGAAACGGTGACGGAAAACATCGTAAGGAAACCGGCATGTCTTAGAATGAAAAATTCGACGACATGTGACATCTACCAATCCGGATTGGGCTCCCGTGGTAGATCAGAGCCCATTCACTCTCAATTATCAAGAGCAAACCGGTGCCCCTGCAGTGGGAACAGTAGAGGCTGGTACGGTACTATTAGCAATCTGTGGAGATTTTAATGTAGATATTTTATGGGATTATCATGTCGTATCCGAGAGACGATTTAACTTTTTCTAATTGACTATTCGCTAAGGACCAGGCCTGTGTGGCTTTCAGTGGGCTCAGGTCTTTACACAGAATATTTATTTGTTTCTTAGAACAGAATAAACTACTGGTAAATCCTCATGACTCACGATCTCTTGTGGAATTGGGAAGGAAAGGGAGTCTCAAATTTTGAAAAATAAACAATAATTTGATCATCTATCTGTTTTAGCTTTACTTTTGTATGATCACTTTGGCAGAATGTAATGGCAGAATAAAGAAATATGTAATATTGTTTATGCAATTCTATTTTATTGTAGTTGCTAGTCTGATAGTACTAATGTGGTACTTAAGATATAAAAGGATCCCGCGACAAATCATGGCGACGTGTACCAACACGTAGGAATCTAGGAAACATTGCACCCCCTACCCTCTGGAGTCAAATTGCACCCCCTGGGGGGTCATCTGATAAGCAAGGGATATTTACGGACAAATGATGAGCGTAATGATGAGCTTTCGTATTTGAGTTAGAAGATTAGATAGATATATAGAAAATTATTGAATGCTCCCATGATTAGATACTCAGTACAGTGAATTTAATGCTAGGAAGCATTTATTTTACCTAATATTTGAAGGTGTAGTTAATGTGCCAAATATCCAAGGAATAAATCTAAAAGTTCATTAAATGTTTAATTAAATAAATCATTAGCTGATCAGTTGCTAGAGAATAAATATTTTTTTTAAAGAAAACGTTAACACACTCATTTGACCCGGCCGCGAATCGAACCCGGGGCCCCTCGCTTCAAAGGCAGGGCTTCAACCAACTAAGCCACGGAGCCGTCAAATGATGGCAAAAGAAAGCATCATGCCGTTTGCCATCACTCTTTGCAGGCAGCTACTAAGTAGGCTAATGAGTTGTCATTTTACAATGATGTTATCGTCATCTGGGCAACCAAAAATATGTCTTGATCTGCCGAGAGGAATGGAAAACTTAGAACCTTCTTATAGATTAAGCATTGATGCGCTATCCAGCAAGTCAATGACGCCAGCGTCTTGGGAACAATCTAATCTGTTAGTGGTTTAAATCAGTTGAGCTATCTACTGTTTGATCGGTCTTCAAATAGCTCAATTGGTTCGTTTGTAAGTTTTGTAAATGAATTTTATTATCACAGAATTTGTCAACCTATTTTATACCAGACAAAGTTTGAACAAGGGCGAAACTTAGTAAGAATAGCCCTAGAAAATGTTGTTTAAAAAAAAAAGAAATACTAGCTGCGATCCACGGTTACACCCGCGTAGTTCCCGTTCCCGTGGGTATACTGGGATAAAATGTAGCCTATGTTACTCGCTGATAATGTATTATAGCTTTCCCTGTGTGAAAGAATTTATAATAACGGTTTATAGATTTAGGCGTGAAAGCGTTACAAACAAACCAAAAAATTCGCTTTCGCATTTATAATATTAAATGAATATTTTTGTAAATTAATATTTAATATTATAAAGTTAGGATAATAACATTCCACTTTAACTTCGTTTCATGTCTAAAATATTTGCACTACGGACTACATCACCGAGAGATCGGGATAAAGAACACATACTCCCCAATAACTCGCTTCGACGCCGAATTCTTGAAACAATTTGCAAGCCGCTCTTGCAAATC
The DNA here is from genome assembly GCA_921293045.1 of Aplocera efformata. Lineage (NCBI taxonomy): Eukaryota > Metazoa > Arthropoda > Insecta > Lepidoptera > Geometridae > Aplocera > Aplocera efformata. Next base: position 8,179,535 of record OV121060.1, read on the forward strand.
ATCCACGCTCAGCACAAAAAGCAAATTACCAAGAAATCCCGTGTAACAAGCAATTTTTACGAGAAGATTACTAGCGGAAGCCTTTCGAGCCCTGATACTGGCTGAAATCAGTTGAAAACCCTTTTTACATACCAGTCCAGGCGCACTCCGTTCTAACCATCAGATACGTACCTACAGCGGGTTCCCGTACCAGCCTTAATGTACCCTGGTCTACTCTCACACTGGTCTACTCTCGGCAAGCGAGAGTAAATGGGCTTTCTACCACGGGAGTCCGCATCTACCCGAATTGGTGTCAAGGCACGCGTCGTCACGGGCGCCTCTGAATATATATTTTTTTATTGGTATATAGCCAAGGGTTTGGCCGCCATCTCTCCTGATGGGAAGTCAAGATGCGGCCGACGATGGAGCACGCTTTTCTATGTGAAACCTGTTCACTCTACTCTTGAAGACTCCCAGGTTGTCATTCCATTCGCTTGCAGTACGCACAATAAAAGTAGTTTCGAATCGCTTGGTGTGTATTAATGGAATGTCATCTGAAGAGGAATAGCGCTGAGCTACAGCGTTTAGTCGTCCGATAGTGGAATAGTCGAATAGATTGGCGACTCGATGCCGCGATGCATCGATTCTCCAATCTATTCGAATGTCTCCACGGAGTGTTCCTTCTGCACGTTGTAGTCACTCTGCGTCCATACATCGAATGTTAACGCGAACATTCTAATCTGGTCACGACTTATTTTACTTTCTGACTCTCCACATCCCGAAAACACAACTGTAACCCCCGGAACTTAAGGTTTGGTTTTGATTACCGGCCCACCTACTTTGAAAGTTAAATTACAGTGAGGTTGTAATTCCCGATTTCCTCCATCTGAGGAGATAAGGGATTTCTGTGAATAAAAACTTTTCGCATGCCCCCAAATTCTTTACTGGAAGGCTTCGATAATTAACTTAGTTCGTTTTTACGGTGAATATCTTAAAGAGTTCGGAGGTTTTGCTGAATGGACTGAAGATCAGGAACTGGAAAATTGGAGGAAAGATTCGTCCGCGTGGCGGTGTGGAGCTCGTACAGCGACAGATTCAATGATATTCTAAGGTGGAAATTAGGCATGTAAAGGTATCAACGCATTTTTATTTTGTGTATTTTTTAAGCTCAGTTTGGTGTTCGTTTGTTTCAGTCTAGCATTTGTCAACCGATTTGGAATTTCTTGCGTATTTTGCCTTTCTGTGACTTTTTTCTTCGCCCACTGTATACCGATTTGGATGTATTTTTTTCAACCCTCTCACCTTGAGAGTGAGGAATGAAGAATGAAAAATTAAAGTCGTTTTTTTCGATTTTTTATTTATAATCATTCACTTATATTTTTTTTTATAATCGGTTAGCTTAGCATTTGACTTTAATGTTTGAGGAACTATCGTGTAGCCACATTGGTAGGTAGCATTTACCTGGGCCTACATTACATTAAGTACATTAAGTACTTATATTTTCCCGGAAAATACAAATGACCCGGAATAGTTAACCTGCAACTAACTATTGCAAAGTTATGTAAATTGGCAATTTTGTAATTTGATCGGTGATAAGAAAATTTGCATGACATGATTATTTCATTCACTTTGCTAAAACGGCTCAGTGTGATTTAGACTGGCACACTGAAAGTTCCGTACCACCAATTGTAATTTTAACTATTTAGTATTTCCTAACTAATATAACAAATGCGAAAGTGAGTTTCGCTTTCACGCCTAAACCACTAAACTGATTTTTTCACACGAAATTCTTTCACCAATGGAAAGCTACATCAGCGAATAGTATAGGCTATATTTTCCCCCGTTACAGTGTAAACATCCTGGACAGCATACGGAGTAAACATCCTGGACAGGTATGCATCGGCTGCTCGTTCCAACTTCACCCACGACCACTCATACACACGTGTTTCCACTTCCCCGTCCTTACTGCCCGCGAACGGACGCCGGACAAAATGAAGTGTTTATGGTACGGCACTAAATACTGAGACTTTAATAGGAAGTCTATAATTAAAATACACCACAGCTCCTCAACCTTTACAAACGTTTTATTTCTTGTTTTGTTACAGCGAGTTGGTGTAGCTTGCTAAGATTTTACAGATCAAGTTAAGCTCTCCGCTTAGGTAGAGATGGAATGGGTGACTGATTTTTGGTTTGAACTGGCCGCATCCGTGCTTCAGACGACACATTAATATATCAGTCCTGGCTGTACTAGTCGATAAGCCACCAGCAGCAAGTACTGGTATAAATCCTGGTCATCCGCCGCCAAGCAGTGGTGTACTATATAGTGTAATTGTGGTAAATAAAACCTAAATCTAAAAAACAGTAAATCTATACGTGGTTCTACTATCTGCGACACAGGGAATCCTAGTGCATACTATTATTACCCACTCTGTTAGTAATTCATATTTTAAAAATAATATTTGGTTCACAATTTTTGTATCTAATAAGTAGTGGATCTATATAATATCTAAGTACCTGGGTGACAAAGTGTCGCTCAGTTTTTTTTGGATATAAAATTTTAATTAAATTGAAGATTTTCTTTTCACATCTTTACCAAAAATGCAATAAAATTATACAGGTAAACTTAAACAACAAAACCCTATCTAAACACCAAACTTCATCCAAATCGTCAGAGCCATTTCCGAGACACGCTAACCAAATATACAAGAATTGCTTGTTTAAATTTACCTTGCATTTAAAACTTGCATAAAAAACATTGTATTCGTTTCGAAATAGTGAACAATACTGTTATCCAGCGTCCCAATGTTGAGTAACTCTGGATATCAGTATTGTATTGTAAGCCGATTAATTTGTAGGATCCCAAGAACAATCATTTTATTCCGATACCATTATTGTTAATACACTAATCTGCAGCAGATTACAAGTATTACCCATCAATACATGGGTATTATTCTGACAGGCGATCATGCGACATAATATATATATGTATATTCAGGTCTTTTTCATCCAAAGGTTAAACAGGTTGTTAATGAGCCACATATCAACTTGTGGGTTACAGTTTTGTGTAGTTATGGCAAGTGTGAAGTCATCGCTGGCATTGCTTTCCAACGAATAACTCGGTTCACACTTTTGCCGTTAAAATTAATCTTTACAATATTTACTATTAATATAAATGGAAGAATGTTTATTTTTCAAAGTAACCGGCAATAAAAATATGTAATAATTTATGTACCGTGGCAGCAAAACCGATAGTATGCCGTGACGGCAAAAGGCAAGACGCATCATCTGTCATGTTTCATATCTATCGGGCATCCCGTGACGGCCAATTTTTTTCTCATTATTCATAACTAAGTAATAGGATTATTTTGAATTACCTACTTATGAGACCAAAGAAAAGTACTCGTATATACCTATATTTTTAATTTATAGTTTTTAGTGGTTTATTTAGTAATAAACATATATTTTGTGATTCCTCTTCCCGGTGCGAGTGTTTCTGTACAGAGTGATTGCGTCCGGACGCGTCAGTTCCTCAGATCAATCAGTATTTTTTCGTGTATTAACGCTCGCTGAATTTGTGCCTTTCGCACTGCGTGTATTTTTTCTCGGAGCGAAATCTTAATTATTAGGTCAGACTGGCAGTTCCACCGTTAGCCGACTGTCGTGCTGCATACTATACCTACTGGTTATCAATTATCACGCATTATTTTTCGAGTTACCGATATATACCATGATTTGTGAGTTTTGTGGACTCTTGATATTACGTCGTAGTTTCATGCGTTTAACCCGAAAGCATGAAACTGTATCGAGGTAAACGTCTAGATAACTTGAAAAAAACATTCATAAACATGATAGTTTTAAATAATTTATCACGGAGTTGAGCGTAAAATATTTAAATAAAATTGAACATTTATGTACTTTTCACAAAGTGCCTAAACTAAGCATAGCTTATACCGGGCCGGGGTATATAAAAACTGTTTGCCAAAAATCTGCGCCGAACTTAAGCCGCACCAAAGGTCGCTACATAATGTCGTTGGCGACAGTTTTATCGTGTTACTCACATGAGTGAACAACGCTTTCGAATTGGATTGCTTTAAATACAATATGCATCCGACATTTTTATCGTCCCGTTAAAACTGTCGGCCCGGGTTAATAAAATCGACTCACATCACTCGTATAATCACACTTCACACTTATATTATAAAGGCGAAAGTTTGTATACAATATATGCGTCTCTCTCTCTCTGTGTGTATGTATATATGTTTGTCCACGCTCAAACGGATTTGGATGAAATTTAGTACCAAGATAGCTTATATCCTGGATCAACACATTTCTTATTTAACAATTAGCTACGCCTCGCGGTGTTTCGCGATTTTCCGGGATAATTAGTAGCTTATTTCTTACAGCTACATCCTATCCTGGGACCAAATTTCAATTAAATCCATCGAGCCGTTTGTGTGCGAAGAAGTAACAAACATACACACACACATACATACAAATTGATTGAAGTATGAGAAGACCCAAGTCGCAGCCTATTGCGCCCATCACCCGAGACAGGTAAGTTACGTCTCATACGTATGTGATTTTACCAGCACCCACACCCTTCAACTGAAAGACAGCAATGCAGTGCATCACTGCTTGACGGCAGATGGAGGAGGTTGGAGGTACTTCGGGCGAACTTTGCACAAATGATCCTGTTGCTCCCCTAGTACCCAGGGATTCGAAGGGCATCGTACACGTACGGACGCAAGAAACTGGATCCCTCGAAGGTTTAGATCAATCAGTTTTTGTTGACGCTACAATTCAATAATACCATTCCCGCTGAATCCGTCCCTCTCGCACTGCGTGTATTTTCTTACGGAGCGATAGAGACTTAGAGGAGGCAGTAGACATTTAAACACTCGTAACAGGGCGAGTAAACACGCAGTAAACAGCGCTATAAACGCGAATATCTTACGTACACACTTTTATTTTAGCACCGAGCTGCGATCTCGAGTGAGCACGCTCCTATACTTCAAAATTATGAGTCAGTTACTTTTGTTGGAGTAAGAGTTTATGACCAGTCGCGCAGGCAAATGTGTCTATATACATACATAAGTAATAATGATTCAGTTTATTTATTAAGTCAACAGCACGGTCCGTTTGTATTATGCTTGGAATAAGACTGACACTTACTCTTTCATACTTATTCAGTCAGCCGGAGAAACGCTATAGAACAATTGGTTTTGTCAAAGTGATACCATAAATAGCCTGATATTAGAACGGGAAATAGTAACTAGAAAAATTATAAGCAACAACAATACGTTTACAATAATATAATTATTATAAAAGGCGCAATATACCTTTGCACTAGGATTCACTGCATCGCGGAGGCATGGACAAACACCCGAGATCCGAAACCAAACTTTACAGTCATCACAATGGATGCCGCGGCCGGGAATCGAACCCGGGACAGCTCGCTTAGAAGACAGGGCTACTAACTAAGCCACGGAGCCGTCAAAGCCGGTTATTTTGATTCAACGTGGGTTCCAGTTGCTCGTATTCTTGAAGACTACCCTCAAAATGTGTAAGGGACACATGTCCCCGGGTGGTACGAAAGGGGCAACCCAAAGTAGCAGACAGTAGATATATGCGTCACAGTTCAGTTGGTAGTTGCTCTGCCTTTTACACTGTAGGTCGTAGATTCAATTCGCACCCAGGACAAAACATTTCTGTTCCGAACACAGATGTCATTTGTATGTATCTAAAATAAATTTATATAAATAATCTAGTAGTTTTATAGTATTAGCAGTTATCGAATTTTGATTTATTCCCTGTGTCGCAGATGGCATGGACAAACACAGAAACACAAGACAAACACCATGCGAACGAGAATAAACTTCATGCTCACCACACAAAGTGTACCCTGGCCGGGACTCGAACCCGGGACCCCTCGCTTCGAAGGCAGGGCTACTACCAACTAAGCCACGGAGCCGTCGAAGTACAAATACAAATGGAATAGAGATTTTATAAAGAAATTTTTAAATAGAAGTTTTTAGGACATTTAATCTATCGCCAAAAACAAAAAAATTATATAACTTATAATAACAAGCATATGCTTCAGTTATTTAACAAATGGGAGATCACAAAACAACTATAAAAGCACAAAACTATGCTTTTAACGAATATTTTGAAACTAGTGAACATCACAAAGACCGCAACCGCGAAAATGTGGAGATTACTTTCTGAACATTCATTCAACTCGCGATTTCGCCCAAAGGTTTTGGTCTACAATTTTCGTTTACCAAGTGGATGTAAAAATATTATATACTATTATAGTTACCCCTCGCCGTTAAAATATAGCCTATGTTACTCGATGATAATGTAGCTTTCCATTGGTGAAAGAATTTTTAAATTCGGTTTATTGGTTTAGGCGTGAAAGCGTAACAAACAAACAAATATACTAACTTTCACATATATAATATTGTATTAATTAAGATTGATATTAGTTACTTCAGAATAGAATACTTATCTATGATTTATTAAAGCTTTCCATAAAGAGATTGCCTTTAGCGATACGACTGTTAATATTTAATCAATCTGCACAATTTTTATTAATTAAGTTGTCTATTCTAGTGAACATTTGTTATACAGGGAATCCTAGTGCAGAGGTATGAGTGTGTAAACGTTTATTTTTTTTTTTTTTTTTTACATATTTTGATTGATTGACTTGGTCACTAGACGTAAATATACATATTTTTTTTATGTAAAAAAATCAGCTGCTTGCTAACTCACGCTCTTTTTATTGGCAAGCGATAAGGTTGCCATCTCTGGCATCGGAGTTTTCAAGATACCCAAAGGCCCCCGTCATGACTTATCGCTTAGTCTAAAGGAATAAAGGAGTTTGACTTTGACTTTGCGTGCTGTTACGAGAACGATGTTGTACTATTTCGTAACCAACGGGAAATAGTGTTGGTCAAAGTACAAATCAAAATACTTTATTTCTGTTAAATTCTTAAAAAACACTTGAAAACGTCACTTTTTAAAGAAATAAATATACTAACTAAGCTACAAGAATATGCGTTTTTAATACTATGTTTAGCGCTTGTTCAAATCCTATCCGACCCTCCATGGGAAAGAATAAGCAAGAAACCCCTAACGAAAGGACTACTTTCATCTCTCGAACATCTAATGTAAACAAGTAACAAGGTAAGTACTTAAAGTTAGATCGGTTACCGCTTAGTGGCATTTTAACTGAGCGCTTTCATCGTTTGGACGACACGTTTAGACTTGATTTCAAGCAAGTGAAATCGGGCGGTAAAGCTAGTGCTCCATAAAAATGAAGTGGCGCATTAGTTACACGCGGCGTGAGATAATCGACGGAGATTGAAGTCTATCACGATATTGCTGGGAGATTCTAAATCTTGTGCCAACGGAGTTGGGTGTGAAATTCTTGGTTGGGATTTGATGTGACTTTACATATGACTTGCTGAGATCTGGCAGTCGAGTTGATGTCTTCGCATTTAACTACTTCCTGTTAAAGAACGGTCGTAACGTTCGGGATGAAAGACGCAAGTTCGATGTCGATCAGTGATCGCTTGCTTTGCGCACTGATTATTAGAGATAAATGATTTTTTTTTTTTTTTTTTTCAAGAATACAATTATTTTGGTTTCAGCAGTGAATTTTGAGTGTCTCTTTTTTATGGATTCTTCCATATGGCCGAGCTAAAATAAAAATAAAATGAATAATGAGAAGTATATAATTTTGACTCAATATAATGAGACATTCCCATTTTCTTTTTGACACTTTATTGCACATGTTCAAAATATATAACAAAAGGTGGGCTTAACGCTAAAAGAATTTTCTACCAGCCAACCTCATCGGTTGAGATAAACCTTGGCGTGCTAACAATTAAAATATATCTTAATATATATAAATCTCGTGTCACAATGTTTGTCCTCAATGGACTCCTAAACCACTTAACCGATTATAATAAAATTCGCACACCATGTGCAGTTCGATCCAACTTGAGAGATAGGATAGTTTAAATCTCAAATTATAGTCGCAATTTTAATTTATTGCAAATTATAATATCATATGACAAAAACGTTAGCCACAGCAACGCGTGGCCCGGTCAGCTAGTATATTTATAAAGAGACATATTGTACAAAGTTTGGAAAAAAAAAATTATATATATCTAACTTACTTATTTTTGACACCCGTTTGTCTACGAGCCCCTAAAAATGCATTTAGTCACATTTTATATTTTCTTTGTTATAAAATTTGCACACATTTCTCGTTACAAGCTTTATATGTACATTCATATCACAGTTGTGATCTGGCTTGAAACAAAACGTAAGTGTGGTCTGTAAAATTAATTTTTAATGATTACTTGCAGGTTGATCGCAGAAAATTACGTTGGGGACCTGTTAAAGTATCACAGCATAAAACACGTTGTGATCACCGCGAGTGGTGAGGAGTAGCGTAAGTAAAGCAGGCTAACTGGCGATGCGGAGCAGTGGGCGAGATGAGCACCACCCCCACACTTCTAGCATTCACGATACTTGCGTTACAACTCTATCTGAAAGGTACCTAAACTTACAACACTAAGGCAGTAGGTTTTTTACTTCTAATTGTTCTTGACAGATTGTCAAAATGCGAAATAAATGATTATGATTAAGTCTGTATTAACCACCGAGCGCATAGGTCGGTGGTTAATACAGACTAGTCACTCCGCGGTTGGTGGTAAATTTGTAGTAAAAAATTTGATAATGATACAATGAAATAAATAAAGTGGAATAAGAAGCAATATGTATTGTAAAAATTTTATGTTCTGCAGGTGGCATGGAAAAAAATTCACACAAATCCTAGGGCGTGGCAATATAAAAGAAAGTATATTGTTGTAAATTTTACGTAGTATTTTGTAATGAGCAGCATAAAACTTGGCAAAAATGTTGCTCTTATAAAAACAGGAGCTTTGCATTGTTAAGGAGATGTGAAAATAATTTTCGTACTTTTTGAAAGTTTGGACAACTTTGTGATTTGGAACGTTTCGGCGGCACATGGCTCTAATGGCTTGTATACATTTTTATGGCCGGAAAATAAATGTTTCGGTTCAAATATTTAGATTTGTTCCGCGATTTCAAGATACATTTTTTACTCTCCGATTAAAGAAAGGTAATTTACAATTCTATTAATAAACACAAAAATTGTTTCTAACTATGTCATAGACTACTATTTGTTATAGACTTTGAAACTATCCAACCGATGTGCCCCAAACCGGTTTCATTAAAAAGGAAATAATGCTAAGATGGTTTTAAATCACAGCTTGTTTAACTTTCTTTTAGCGTAGAAGTACACGCCGGATATCCGCTAGTATTACTAACAAATATCAGCACGGGATCAAACCCAAGTGCACAAGTGCACAAAGGCACTGTGTACTTACACTTGTGTAAATGTATATGAAATTAGTAAAATGTATTAGTTTTTCTAGTTCTCGGAAATGTTTAGCGTGTGGAGGCCACACGCTAAAAACTTCCTGGAACTAGTGGATTATAAATCCCCTATTTTTAGCCTTTTAGCGTGAAAAGTTTCCATAAAACTTCTATAAATTTATATACTTACGACTTAACCTAACAACGATAAAATCTATCAATAAAAATCCCATCAAGATTGGTTCACAATTGGCGAAGATATCGTGTAGCAAATATACAAAAAAATACATTTACCCAAATTGAAAACCTCCACATTTTTGACAGTAGGTGAAAGTATATTAAGTTTCCAAAATGAATTTTGGTTAGGTTGAAGGTTAGGTTAGGTTATATACCTATGTGCGCTCAGTAAAATCAATCAAGCCAGATAAAAACTGTAATGTAGATAAATAACTTTTATGCCAATAATGAGTGCCTAAATAAATAAATAAATTAAGACTATTGACTTTGATTTGACTTTGGCACTAAAAACGTAAAAGCAAAAACAATATTAGCTCCCGTTGTCCATTCGCAAAGTATAGGTGAACGTGTTTCAGTACAAATTCTTAGGCGGAAGGCATAATTCAGCCGGAAAACTGGGGCGGGTCGCTAATAAAAAATAATAACATTTCCCCACGACCGACACCGTTCCCAAATCATCACTGAACATAACTAAGACTCGCCGCCCTTGACCCGGGCGGCGCCCGCCCTTTAAGTGGCCGCTGACGTCACCATTTAAGTGGCTATGACCTAACAATAGAAATGTATGAGAAAGTCTAGGTCGTGAGATTTGCTTTCTATTTTGAATTTTATGAGGTTTGATTCGTTTTTGGTAAATATGTGACTGATTTAAAAATGGAATAAACAAACTTCGATCCTTTTATTTCCGATTTGTCGCTCCTAACTGTGTTTTTTTTTTTCATTATATTTCGTTGATGTCACTTTTTTGAATATAAATAGAAATATTATTATATAAAAAATATTTACGAATAAGCCCGGTCAGTAGCTAGTTGGATTGGCACACCAAGGGTTTTGTAGTACCAGTTATGTTATTAAAAGATAATATATGAAATTTAATCCTAATATATAAAACACAAAAAAAAAATTCTACCAATGTCCATTATAGACTTTGAAACCATCTAACCGATGTGCCCAAAACCAGTTTCATTAGGAAGGCAATAATGCGAAGATGGTTTTAGACCACTAAAACAATGCACTAGGCAGAAATTCTTTTCTTTTTTTAGCATATCCGCTAGTACATAATAAAGCACAGTTCCAACTTGGTATCATTTCAGATGGCAAAGTTAAACACAATCACCCAAGCCCGACAACAATTTTTTTATGCTCATCACAAAAAAAATTACTCCGCTCGGAGATCACACACACCTTCTTCGAAATCATCACACCCACGAAGCAAGTCTCACGAGCACAGAACCTGTGCGTCTCAAGACGCAACCAGTTACTACTACGCAACTGAGGCGTCCACGTTTATCAAGGCCGTAATAAGACGCTAGGCATTGTATAAAAATAATTTAATTCTGCAAAATTGGATTAAGTCAGCTTTCTCTTCCCAGCATCACGCCTTTGTTCAAATATCTTGTTAATTGAGCTAATTTCCTACAACTTTTGTTACCCAAAGCAAAGAAGACAAAGGGTATATTAATTTTCATACTTTATACAGTACTAGCGGATACCCGGCGTACGCTAAAAAAAACATTTTGAGCCTAATGCATTGTTTTAGTGGTCTTTAACAATATTGTTGCCTTTTTAATGAAACCGGTTTGGGGCGCATCGATTCTAAATATAATAATATTGGCTCCCCAACCTGCGGTTACATATTAAAATATTATCTTGTAAGAACTCGGAATGAATCAAACGCTGGAGTTGCTAATGAATTCCGCACAGAGATGAAACACTGACCTTCGAACTCCCGGATAATAAATTATGCAATTCGACGAGGAACTCTAAAAATCAATTACTCTTACCCAGATTCACACTTAACCAGTTTTTGTAGCAGCGGTCTACACCAGCGAGAACACATTTACTAAAGGATTTGGGGTCTCCCTTACTGAAAGTTTAAAGGAAATCCTTTTTCTACGTCTTTTGAGGATCTACAATCTTGTTTGGTACAATATGTGAATCATTTTCTCTGGTTGAAGTGATCAATTATTTTTATACAAGTGTCTGCGAAAACTTAGCCTAATATTAATGCGAATGTGAGTTTGTTTGTTTGTTACGCTTTCACGCCTAACTTCTCGTCTGATCATAATTTTTTTTAACTTATTAATAATATAACTTTCAAATAAATTAATTAATAAGCTGTTATTTCGTCATTACAACATTTAAATTTAAATTTTATATATTTTTATTGATATCAATAGATGTATGAGTTCATATTATAAATAGTAAAATAAATAAATAAATAAATATTATCAATATGCAATAAATGTATTCTTGACCCATATATTTTATAATGTATATGTTTTTGTATTACGTTTCTTCATTTATTAGATTTTGTATTGTACATCTATATGTAATAATGCTAAATTGATCTCTAATTATATCACATTATCCCCCGTGTATTGCGATAGGTGAACTGCCAAGTTTGTTTACGACAAGATACAAGTTTTAATAAAGTTATTACCATATACATGACATTGTATTCGTACTGAAGAGAAAATAAATATAATTAAGTAATCTTTTCTTTTTTCTTTCGTTGTATGTTCTTCTAAAAGGAAAATAATCAAAACAATGTCGATTGACGCAAGCTGTTCAATTCTTTCAGCGCGTGCGCGTTTCAACCGGTTTCTGGTCAATTTTATGGAGTTTTAAAGTACTGTATTTTACACATTTAAAGACATATTTTTTTCAGATTAAAACAATTGTACTACTTTATTTTAATTTAAAGCCATTTAATGCAGTTCTGGGAGTTATTTTATAACCAGCATTTCTGTGGGTGATTTTTATAGCCCACAGTTCTGTGGGTGATATTTATGGCCGACATTTCTGTGGGTAATTTTTATGACCAAAAGTTCTGTCAGTGATTTTTATGACCAGTAGTTCTGTGAGTAATTTTAGAACCAGCAATCCTGTGGGTGATTTTTATGACCAGCATTTCTGTGGGTGATTTTTATGATCAGCAGTTCTGTGGGTGATTTTTATGATCAGCAGTTCTGTGGGTGATTTTTATGACCAGTAGTTCTGTGGGTGATTTTTATGACCAGCATTTCTGTGGGGGATTTTTATGACCAGCATTTCTGTGGGTGATTTTTATGACCAGCATTTCTGTGGGTGATTTTATAACCAAAATTTCTGTGGGCGATTTTATAACCAAAATACGTACCACGGCGTCCAACTTACATGACCTGCCTCCAAGCAGATCCGAACGTCCTCTCAACACTCCATCACTCTAGCCACAAAATGATCTCGTTACTTTTATAAATCGCCGTTGCGTTCCTACCCTTGGAAGCCATTTAATTCAATTGTGGGGGTATTGAATGAAACATCAATTATTCATGGCGCCGTCGGTGGCCACTTTAGAAAAATCTGCGGAACCAGCTGTTCAATATTACATTCAATTTCCAAGTGTCTGTGGTGTAGCCAACATTCGCTATTTCGGTCCTTAGCATAGACTAAATCTTGCTTATTTATGCTCTATGGTCTGGATTTGACATTTACAATATTTGCAATGCATGTTGAATCAGAACAGTCAGTCAGTCTTCGTCCGGACAAGTACTGCCACGACACTTGGTGGTACACCACCTAGCTGTGGCGCTGCAGTGTTTTGCAGTAAAGGTGTGGGTGCCGGTGCCAATATAGGCGAAAGTTTAATACCAGTTTCAAAGTGACGGGCGCAACGTGATCTTTGATCTTCTCATACTAGGTAGGAAAGTACTAGGAACTAAGTATAAAAAATATTTTCGGTATTATTATTAAAAAGCCGGCCAAGTGCGAGTCAGATTTGCGCACCAAGGGTTCTACAGGAACTTGTAAACGTGTAACTTTTTCAAGTATCTTTTTTGTGACTCTGGAACATATTCAAGAAAAACATAAATTACTTAAATAAAAAAATATTATACACATAACCTGAAACAAAATCGGCGAAATATATTGGAGTTGTCATATATCTGAATATAATGTGGAACATTTATTTTATGTGACAAAAGAGACGGGAATTGCTTACGGCCCACCTGATGTTAAGTTGTTACCGCTACCGGTAAACAATGGCAATACGAGTGAGGTCCTTACCAAAGCACGAGAAGACACGAAAATCGTAGATAATGATTAAGTGGCTTTAATATACACGGCTAGTTTCGTATTCCGATAAAACAATACACTTCCTTTCGCAGCAAATATTTTTTTCCCGCCAAAACAAATAAATGTACCAGAAAAGCTATTTGTATTCCATCACAAAGCCTATGTAAAGCTTGTTACGAAGATATTCTTGAGGAAAAGTATCGCTAACGAATAACGACGTCCGTAAAGGTGGATCCACACCCGCGCGGTACAACGGCGACTGTCCGTGTCGACATGGCATGGCGTCACACGAATTAAATGTGACATGAATTCGAATTGACATGAATCTGATATCACATTAATTTAACATGACATGAAATCGGTATGACATAAATCTAATTTGACATGAGTTTCATATGACATGAATTTGATGCGACATAAATCTGATATATTAATTACATATTTCGAGTGACCTCCCAGCACAGTTGGTAGTGGCTCTGCCTACTGCGCTGTAGGACATGTACAATATGTTATGTGACGGGTGCAACGAGATGCGACTTGGGCCTTCTCATACTTCGGTTGGGAAAGACCCGAATCATAATTATTTTGATATAGGCGGAGGTAACCACCTAACATCAGGTAGGCCCTCAGCTCATCCGTTAATCAGCCGTTACTTCTGTAGTATCTGTAGTATCTCTTTTCAAAATTAAAATCACATAAAAATAACAAAGCTCCAAAAAATTTGGCGGAGGTTCGGCCAATCGGTCTATTCGGCTATAGGTATGTATTTTTTTGGATGTTTATTATTCCGTGCCTATTGTGGACCGATTTGGATGATTATAATTAAATTTGATAGGATGTACCTTAATGATTCACCATATAGAGTTTAAATATACCCTAAGATAATAAACAAAGGATGAAAGTATTAAGTGCTTGTTTTTTCGATTTTTAAATCAAGGCGATTAAAAGATTAAGAAGCTTTTAATCGTAATCAAAAAAGGTCCTGTCGCCAATGGAAATGCCGCAAGTGTGGTTAAAGCATTATGTTAATTAGTAATTATTAGTCCCATTAGTTAAAAGACAATTATGGTTCCTTTCATTTACAAATTTTACTTCTGTTACTTGTACTTATGTATAAAGAAATATTTCGTCGAAGAGATAGACACTGTCTTGAAAGATCTTGGTGGCGCTTGTAATTTAAACACCTTCGATAGCTATGGGAAAGCTGAGTTAATTGTGGCTCGTCGGAGATAGTTGGGGATGTATAAAAGGAATGTGCAGCGTACCTGGACTCGACGTATGCGGCGGGCAATCCAGGGGTATAAACACTCCTCCACAACACAACAGTTCACTCGCGAGCCGCGGAAGGCCACCATAGAGATTTACACGAATTTCAGCGGTTCAGCGGGAGCGGTCAAGGCAAAATGTATTGATATATATGCGCGTACGGCGATCGGTGCGGCGGGTGGTTTTGCACACTAAATTAGTATGGCGGACTGCGGACGGCGGATCCGGACATGTCACGTTGGTGCTTCCATCTTGCGGTAGTGTTTCCAACGCGTGCACATAGGATTGGGAAATGGTAGGGTTAACTCCTAAGCCACAATAACTTGAACATAATAATTTAATGTCGTAATAGATGGCGTTACCATTTCCGGCCGCCTTTAATGGGTCACCATTAAAAATGACAACCATAAGGTGAGACTAGGATGGGACCTAATATCTCATAACATAAATTAAGACGAGACTAGGATAAGACCCAATATCTCAAGAAGAAACTTATAATTGAGCAAATTATATCTAACTCATGAGACTAGGGCAATAAGAACTCATGAGTGCGGTTACCTAATGCTAAATAAGATGAGGTGTTACAATGTATGGTCTAAAGCTTAAACTAACGTAAAGGTAGAGTAATTAAATTTAAAACTATTGACGCGGTAGGGGGCATATGCGGACGGTCGGACGAAGGTAAGTTGACCCACTCGCGGTTCTAATGGTACAAGTACGGACTACGCCGTCCTTGGAGGGGTGAACCTTCTCTACAATCGCTAATGGCCAGGCAAGAGGCGGCGCCGCATCTTCAATAACGACTACCACTAATCCCGGAGTTATAGGTGCGGAACTCGTGTTCCACTTTTGCCTAGCCTGCAATCCATGAAGATACTCCGTCTTCCACCGCTGCCAAAATGACTGAACTAATTTGTCCAGTAGCGAGTGCCTTTGAAGAAGGCCGATATTATCCATACCTACTTCAGGCGCGGGTATAGAATATAGCGGCGCGGTATGTAAAAAATGACTCGGTGTAAGAGCAGAAGGCTCTGCGGGATCGGAGCTCAGTACTGTGAGCGGACGCGAATTAAGCAAGCACTCAATTTGAGTGACGACAGTACAGAGTTCCTCATATGAGAGAAACTGCTGTCCGATTACTCGGTACAGATGCGTCGGGATAAGTTGGAGACAAATATTACACATGTGGACTCTTTGTCTCACAATGCGGCGTGCGGACAGGATCCAGAACCTTTGACAAAGGAGTGACAATAATAGCTCTGGCCCGGCGTGCAAATATTTTATGTGATAATAATCTATCAGCAAATTAACAATATGATCACTGCGGGGTAAAATAACTGGATGCATTTGTGCATATTCTAGCGTAGAGTTAGCAAGGCGACCGCCAACGCGGATCAGACCGTTGCTGTCTATGAAAGGCCTTAATTTATTGAAGGCGCGAGAGTTTGACACATCATTACGAAGATTATCAAACTCCTCTGCAAAGTATTTCCTTTTTAGGGCGAGTATTAATTTATTTTCAGCGTATTGCAGATTATCAGCGGTTACCGCGAAAGTAAGACGACGCGGCAATAATTTAGTAAACGTAAAAACGTAAACAAGAGTACGTAGAAGCTTGGACCACGAAGACATACGTAAAGCGAGGTCATAAATAACGCATTCTTTCACAGGTGTACATATCGCATGAGACAACACCTTTTGTTCCGGCATATGATCCAATGGCTGACCGTCTAGGTCACGGAGCGGCCACTGCGATGGGTCAAGTGAAGCCCAGGGAGGTCCATATAACCATAGCGGATGCGAGACTAGCTTCTGCGGCGTAGTGCCGCGCGACAGACAATCGGCCGGGTTATCCGTACCAGAGACGTGATAGAAATGTTCAGCCGGAATATTGTCCGTCACTTGAACCACGCGGTTCGAAACAAAGGTCTGCCACCTGTGAGGCGAGCTTTTGATCCAATATAATGCGACTTTAGAGTCGGTGAATGCGTACGTCCGGATTGGGAGACGATTAGCGTAACTATCTAAAGCTGAGCGCAGTAGCTTTGAGAGCAAGACTACTCCACAGAGTTCCAGTCGTGCGATCGAGAGTGGTTTCATCGGTGCGACCTTTGACTTGGCGCACACGAGGCGTATGGTATTGCCACTGTCGGAGCTGACATGCATGTATACTACACCACCATACGCTAGCTCTGATGCGTCCGAGAAACCCAATAGGGTGACAACGCATTCGGAGGACACACCAAGGTGGCGAGGAATGCGCAGCTCATTGAGAGCTGGCAGCTCGGCGCAAAACACTCTCCACACTTTAATAATGTGGGGCGGGGGCAAATCATCCCAATCGGAGTTGAGTTGCCAAAGCTGTTTTATTAACAACTTGGCGTAAAGAACTGTGGGAGCAACGAAACCCATAACATCCCACAGTCGGGCAATAGTAGACAAGATGGAACGCTTAGTGCAATTCTCATCGGCGGGAGCGGTTATTTTAAAATAAAAACAGTCAGTGTCAGTTGACCAATACAACCCAAGTATTTTATGATGTACTGATTTATCGAATTCAATATCAGTGGAAAGCTTATGTGAAGCGGGAACATTATTTAAAGCGGCGGGAGAGTTGCTATTCCACTTGACTAAATCCCACTGAGCACCCCTAAACAACTCGATCAGCTGGTTTGCTGTAACGGCTCCTTCTTCATCAGACCTGACAGAATAGACGATATCATCCATGTACAACGATGCAGATGCTATCTCACTCGCACGCGGACACTTGGAACCGTCATCTTGAATCAGCTGTTGGACTGTGCGTATCGCATGAAATACTGATGAAGCTAGACCAAAACAAACTCTATTATAAACATACAGCGTCAGCGGGTCTTGCGGTTTAAATCGATAAAGTATACACTGAAAACGTCGATCACACTCACGTACAACAACTTGTAAAAACTGCTGGCGACAGTCCGCGGTCATAGCGACGGCGAAAAGGCGGAAATTCAGTATAATTTTAAATAAATCGCCTTGCAGGTTTGGTTCGTGATGCAGGATATCATTTAGCGAGTTTCCAGAGCTGGTTTTACAGCTAGCATCTAAAACGATGCGTAGACGGGTCGACGTCTTATCCTCACGGATAACTCCGTGGTGCGGTATTACATAATGCGGAGACGCGTCATCAATGGTATCTGGAGGCGCGGGTGAAATATAATTTTTCTCCAGATATTCCCTAATGACGTCATCATAAGCTGCCCTTAATTTAGGCGAAGCTTCTAATTTTTTCTCGAGACACAGAAAGCGTCGTCGGGCGGTTTCATAGGACTTACCTAATGAATAATAATCACCACTAAATGGCAGTCCAACAACGTACCTACCACTAATGGGATCGCGGGTTGTGGTTTGTTTATAAAACTCTTCGCACTCAACGTCAGCGTGACACAGAGCGGGCGGTGCGCGGGGAAGCTCTTCGAGAGCCCAAAATCCTTTAATCCTTTATTGAGTCCATTGTCCACAAACAAGTGACCGATTACTTGGCCCTCGGCGATCTACATAATCCATTACAGTCCGGCTTTAGAGTTGGCCATAGTACTACTACGGCCTTACTCAAAGTCACCGAGGACATTAGATTGGCCATGGAAAATTCCCACGTTACGGTTTTGGTTCTCATTGATTTTAGCAATGCCTTCAATGCTGTCGATCATGACTTACTTCTCGCTATACTGAACCATCTTAATTTTTCTCCTTCATCCGTCCAATGGTTTTCTTCCTACTTGTCGGGACGCCAGCAAACTGTTCGCAGTGGTCAGTCCTTTTCTGACTGGTGCAGCCTGGAAGCTGGGGTCCCCCAAGGCGGAATATTATCCCCGTTGCTCTTCTCTCTTTTCATAAATATGCTCTCATCTAAGCTACATTGTAATTATCACTTTTATGCTGATGACTTACAGCTTTACATTCATTCTGACGTTGAACATCTTGACGATTCTCTTGATGTCCTCAACACTGATCTTCTCCAACTTAAATCTTGGTCCGAGAGCTATGGCATCAAAGTTAACCCCGATAAGTGTCAGTCCATAATCATTGGTAGCTCTCGTCAAATTGCTAAGATTGACGTAACCACATTAACCCCCTTACATTACGACAACTGTAAAATTCCTTTCTCTCCGGTAGTAAAAAATCTCGGTATTCTTGTGGACGCTAACCTTAATTGGTCGGCTCAGGTCAAGGAAGTATCACGCAAATTTTTCGCTACACTTCATTGCTTAATTAGATTCAAAAACTTTCTGCCAATCCCAACCAAAATATCGCTAGTCAATTCTCTTCTCCTACCCATTATCGACTATGCTGATATAGCTTACCTGGACCTGAACCAAGACCTGCTTAATAAACTTGATCGTCTTCTTAATACCTGCATACGATTTATATATGGTCTCCGTAAATACGACCACGTGTCCGAGTATCGGTCCAAACTAAAGTGGCTCCCAATTCGAGAAAGACGACATCTGAGACTGCTATGCCTTCTGTATTCAGTCTTGAATGACACTCTCTCTCCTCAGTATTTAAAGAGCCAATTTACATTGCTCTCTTCAACTCACAGCCGTGATCTCAGGTCTTCTGAAACATTGCAGCTAGCAACTCCTCTGCACACCACTTCGTTTCGTGCAGATTCCTTCGAGGTAGTAGCTGTTCGGCTCTGGAACTCTCTGCCAAATGAAATTCAAAGAGCACCTAGCAAGCTTTCTTTTAAAAAACTTGTTCATCAACATTTCTTGGCGAAGCTTGTAGCTCCAAAGTGATTCTTCATCATCAGCCTCATCATTATCATCATGTGTTTATTATTGTTATATCTTTTCTTTGTATTTTATTTATTATATTATTCTCTTTTTTGTGTTTTTTTTTTTTTTTTTATGTTTTAATAAGCAGGTTAGATATATATATAATTATATTTATTTTTATCTTATTTATTTCTTTTCCAAACTTGGTCTATAAATATAATATATATATTTTAATTGTTAGCACGCCAACCTCTATCTCGACCGGTGAGGTTGGCTGGTAGAAAATGCTTTTTAGCGTTAAGCCCACCTTTTGTATATGTGCAATAAAGTATCAAATAAATAAATAAATAAATAAATAATAACATTTTCTAAGCCATGATCCTGCACTAAGCAGCATGTCAAAGGCTGGCGGGTAAATAACGTAGGTACAGAACCCATTAAAACGTATCCTAATACCGTACGCAGAGCTTGCGGTGACGAGATCGCCTCAGAAACGCGATGTTCGTCTGATAATAATAAATGCATAAAAAGTGGCGCGCCTATTAAAACATCTATTTTATTCGGCGTACCAAAATCATCGTCAGCGAGAGGTAAGTTATGCAAGTGCGATAAGACAGACTTATCTACTGCGGTACTAGGTAGCGGGTCGGTAATTCGATCGACTACTAGCGGTGAAATATTAAATTTTATATTATTATCGAAACGTGAATAAAACTCTAAATTGACGGAACTTGAATTAATAATTTTCTCTGTGCCTCCGAACCCCTTAACCATAGTACGTTCAAAGTTACGCGGTGCAATACCTAATAAATCACAAACCTCCTTTGTAATAAAGTGGCTTTGAGACGCGGTGTCTAAAAGAGCGCGCAACATATGTTTATTCCCCGTACTATCATACGCAACGACTTGAGCGGTCGCAAGTAACACGGTGCATTGATCACCTTGCACCGGCTCGCACCGGTTTGAGGCGATGGACGTCGCGCACAATGCAACATCTGTTCGTTCGCTAAGTAAGGGCGCGACGGGCGGCGGCGGCGGCGCATGAGACAGCGAGCGCCTGGTATCTTCACCGCTCGCGGGGGCGGGAAGCGCGGGTTCGATTCCCGACTTGAAGTGCAACATACTGTGGTGACGCGACTTACATACGCGGCAAGTGAAATCTGATTTACATAATGACACACGATGTTTTATACTGAGACAATTCACACATGCGCTGTTGTCCTTCACGTATTTGAAACGTTCTTCGGGAATCATTTTATGAAAATCAGGACATTTAAATAAATGCTGATGCGTTATATTTGTGCAGAGACACTTATTAGCGGTTTCGACCGTGCTCACATAAGCGTGATACTTCGGCGGCGGTTTATTTATATTTTCCTTTAAGTGATAGCGAGGTATCTTACTCTGTACATTAGTATTACCTATAGGAGCGGAACTATTTATTGGTGTGCGTTCAAACACCTTAGAACGTGTTTTTATGAACAGCACGAGCTCATCAAATGATGGAATATTAGAACCTACACTCAACTCAAAAGCGCGGGCAGATTCTGAATCTAGTTTTCTCAATGCGATTTGTAACAAAATCATATCTTTTAAATTATCTATCTTTAAATTATCCAGGGCGCGAACGGCGCTGACAAACTGGTCTATAAATAAATTATAATTAACAGCCGATGCCGTGTTTAAACCCTTAAAGTCAAATAATTGATTTAGGTAAGCGGTGGCGATCATTCTTTTATCTTCATATTTATCGATAAGCGCTTGCAACAGCAGATCATAATTCTCAGCACAGGGACTAATTCCTGCGCACACATTAAGCGCTTTTCCGCTTAACTTTCCTAACAAGAAAAACATTTTTTCTGCTTTAGTGAGCGAAGCATTTTCATGGATTACAGACTTAAAATTAGCGTAAAACAATGGCCATGAGCGAATGTCTCCTGAGAAGGAAATTAGTTCGATAGGCGGTAAACGGATTTTGCTTTTTTGCGGTGCGACGCCGTCCAGCGGGGACGACTGCGAGGACTGCGATTGAAGCCGCTTGATTCGGCTGTACAATTGTTCGAAGGCGACCATACATTTATAGTCAGGCTTCGCCGCGGGTTTAATCTTTAATAAACGAGAATTGTATGCGTCTAATAGGTTTAAAAACTCACTACGTAAAGTGTCAATAGTAGCACACTCAGCGAGAAACAATTCTCTCGTCTCAGCGTTTAAATTTATATTCGCGGAAGAATCGTAAATATTTTGGATAAGTTCAAAGATAGCTTCTCTTTTAGCTTGAATTATTAACAGCTGGGTGTCTTCCATAACGGAGGCGGTATCAGAATTGTCACTATCAGGCTTTTTAGGTTTCGTAGACATTATTATGCGTTAATATTATGCAACTAATAACTAAAAAAGATAAAAAACTGATCGTGACGCGCGGGGTAATGACCCGATCGGCTGTTTACGGCCGGCCGGCGAATTAACGTAAAGCGGGTGGATTGAAAATATGAATGCGAAAGTATCTAAATATGGTTAAATACGTTATTTTAAGCGAAAGACTTATCAATACATTTATGTAAACACCTTGGTAATGCTAGAATGCAAATATATATATAGCGTGAGATAAGATTGGTGTGATTTTGTGAGATTTTACGACACAATGTCGCATGCGGTTACGTCTCAATGACAAAGAAATATCACAAAATGAATTGAAATTTATGTTGAAATAATTACTTTAGCGGTTGACTGCGGTAAATACACCTAAATAGACCAATAACTTAAGTCTAGATGGGGCGGGCGAGTAAATAAATGAATAATTTGAATCGTATCCAGCCGTCACAATGGCGACGGGTACGAGATAACTGCGGAATTTCGGCTCAAATAAAGAGAATCCGATTCGAAAAGGACCATATTATGGTGGCGCTTGTAATTTAAACACCTTCGATAGCTATGGGAAAGCTGAGTTAATTGTGGCTCGTCGGAGATAGTTGGGGATGTATAAAAGGAATGTGCAGCGTACCTGGACTCGACGTATGCGGCGGGCAATCCAGGGGTATAAACACTCCTCCACAACACAACAGTTCACTCGCGAGCCGCGGAAGGCCACCATAGAGATTTACACGAATTTCAGCGGTTCAGCGGGAGCGGTCAAGGCAAAATGTATTGATATATATGCGCGTACGGCGATCGGTGCGGCGGGTGGTTTTGCACACTAAATTAGTATGGCGGACTGCGGACGGCGGATCCGGACATGTCACGTTGGTGCTTCCATCTTGCGGTAGTGTTTCCAACGCGTGCACATAGGATTGGGAAATGGTAGGGTTAACTCCTAAGCCACAATAACTTGAACATAATAATTTAATGTCGTAATAGATGGCGTTACCAATCTATATTAAATACTAGTGGATATCCGGTGTATGCTACAACGCTAAAAGAAACACATTTTGTACCTAATGCTTTGTTTTAGTGGTCTAAAACCCTCGTCGCATTATTGCCTTTCTAATGAAACCGGTTTGGGGCACATCGGTTGGATGGTTTCAAAGTATACAACGGACATAGGTACAATACAAATTCGGTACACTAACGCAGAAGGCAGAGCTAACTCAGCCGTGAGACCAGTCGTAGCTTAAACGTGACAAGTGGTGATCACGTCTTCATTACTTTCTATAAACCGCCTATGAATCTTTGTTCAGTAAAGTATTTCGTAACTACCCGACAGAAAAACCAATAATTACACCAATTCTTCTTCTACTTTCGTGTGAGCTAGTGGTCAGCTCTGCTGTCGAAGTTTTCAAGCCCCCCGAAGGCGTCCGACATGGCTTGGCTATTAGTATAACCGGGAACGATAACTTAACGTGCTATCAGAAGCACGCAAGCGCTCGGTTCAAATACCACTAAATGGTCACCCATCCAACTTGTGACCGGGCCGAAAGTTGCCTGACTTAGATCTGTAAAGAGCAGCTAAGCAAGCTACGCCGCGAGCGCTTTATTACACCAATGAATATCAACAATGTCGGTCAAAATTATCCCGTATTTTAGTAAACAAAGTAATGTAAAGGGTTCTGGAGTGGACCCTTTCCATAGCAGCAGCAGTAGTTAAAAAGCCTGTATTTTATTCCACGCCGTTAGCAAATCGAGTGAGTTCCATATAATTTAATTGGGCCCTCAGTCCAACGTGCTCTGCGTGATGGAAGGGGCCCTTATTCTCACGCGTTATCTGTGCACGACATGAGATCAAACAGTTTTTATCAGACTACACTCTTATCAGACTTATATGATAAAGACGAAAGGTTGTAGGTATGCGTTATAAATACAAAGACACGCGTCAAAGAAATACTTAAAATTAACTCAATTATAATGTCACATCATATTAATATGTAATTAGGGAATAGTCGCATTGTCAAGAAATAGATAGTTTAGTTTACGTTTTCGTTACGTTATACGTTTTCGTCTATAGGTTATAGTTTCGACAATATATAAAGTCTGCATATAATACGATTACGCGATCATCTCAACTCGCACGGCCCCGCCATCAATCGTGTCATATATATTTATAACAGGCTTCAAGGAAGAGGTAATAAATTAGACTATAGGTGATTTTTGTGTATTTTATACGCGTTCACATCGCAAATTATGGTCCGATTTCAATGATTTTCGTCCCAAAGTTTGGCATTCGAGATATTCACTAGGTCATCTCGAGTACAGAATATTTTTTGTGAGAATACTACCCGACGCTAAACATGGCTATATTCAACATCTCAACATTTGCCAAATTCAAATCATGCCACGTTTTGCTTTTTTATACAATTTGTCTCATGAAATTTTTACACAGGAATTCAAATGAATCTTTTCAAGGTTATGTGTAAATTATATCCTTACATAGTATGAAACAAAGTCGTGGTGGCCCAGCGGTGCAGACGCCGACTTTCAATCTAGTGGTCGCGGGTCAAATCCACACGAGAACCAATGAGTTTTTCACATGAAAAAATTATGAGCGCAATACCATATTCTCGAAACGGTGACGGAAATTATCGTGAGGAAACCGGCATGTCTTAGAACCAAAAATTCTTAGACATGTGACATCTACCAATCTAAATCGGGCTCCCATGGTAAATTCACTATCAATAATCGTGAGTAGGCCAGTGTGCGAGTGGGAACATGAGAAGCTGATATGAAAAGTCTCTCCCGCTGTTTGTACGCTTATATCTTTTAAACTACGCAACGTATTTTTATTCAGTTTCCACCAATAGATAGTGATTCAAGAGAAAGGTTTATAATAAATAGTATATATGCATATTATAGTAGCGAAAAGCTGAGCACCCGTGCGAAGCCGGGGCGGGTCGCTAGTGTGTATATGTAAAACATCGTTCTTTGTTATCGAAATTTAACACGAAACGTTCCTGCATTCATTTTATTAAATAAATAATCTTCTTTCGTGTAAGGCCAACTCTGGTGTCGGAGTTTTCATGCCCCCCGAAGGCCTCCAACATGGCTGGATTTAGGTGAATGCAATCTGCGGGTCGTTTTTGGTACATGGTCGGTAGGACCGCCAAGCACTGCAGCGGGTGGTCGCGCAGACCGCGCCGCCGGAACTACGAGTGCACACGGCGCTGGATTTAGATGAATGCTTTGTGTGACGGCGGACAGTCGCGAGCTCAAGTGGAACTGATTAATCTATGAATGACAGTGATTATAAAAACATTAGAATCGGTTTAGTCATGCTCGAGACTACCGCACGGCATATTGAAGGCATAGTCAAAATCGTTTTTTTTTTAATTCCATTGAATTCTTTGAAATATACTTGGAAGCTCACTTTTTTAATTTAATGTGTACCTGCATAATAAATAAATCGCTTAAGATTAAGCTCTTCAATAAAGAGAAGAAAAAAGTCGGACGGGGATATTACAATTTATTGTTTTTTATTAATTTTCCTGTTAAATTTTGACTTATTTTTTACCTTTAATTTATATAATTGTTATTATTATTTTTTTCTTAGCCTAGTAATAATTAAATTTTGGGGGGTCCAGTTGCTCGCGTCCGTAGGTGTATACCCTTTGATTCCCTACACGTACCCCCTGGGTGGTGCTAAAGGAGCAACCAAAAGTAGCAGTAGAACTTGTGCCAAGTTCGTCCGGGGAGGTACTGCCACCACATCAGGAATCTGCCGCCAAGCAGTAGTGGTTGCATTACTGTGTTCCGATGGAAGGGTATGGCTGCCGGTGAAATCACATGCGCATGAGACGTATAATCCCCGTCTCGGGTGATGGACGCAGCAGGATGAATGCGACTCAGTAAAGATTTGGATCTCATACTGAGTCGCGCGCATTACTGTTGTCATGGGCGAGGGTCACCACTTACCATCAGGTGGGCCCTCAGCTCGATCCGTCACGAATTCACATATAAAAAAAAAACAAAAAAAAAAAAAATTATGTAAAACGACTTGCCTTATATAAATCCACTGTTATTTGGCTAAATAAATGAAATTTGAGAAAAAAAAATTGTATTTGACGTGTAGCGTACGCGATTCGCTAGCGCTTGTGTCGGCGACTGCCCTCGCAAGTTGTCATTGTGATACAAAGCGCGCGACAAGACAAAAGCTCCTGTTTTAAAGTCTCTCAGCGGCCGCTTGATTAACTTCCACTTCAAACCGTTTCCTGCTACCATAACAACTAGTTTTATCTACCCACTTACATAATAAGCGTTGTTCTAGTTTATTTATCTGTAGTTATGTATTCAGGGAGAATAGAGATTAATTGAAAATAGAGGTCAAAAGAAATAGTGAACGAAATACAAAGATAATACGCCTTCAGTATTTTTCACTAATATTATGAATTGACTACCCGCGGCGGCTTTGCACGGATGCACTAATGAAGTATATCATGGACTAGCTGTGCCCCGCGGTTTCACCCGCGTTTTTCTAGTTTTCTTTTAGTTTCTTTTTTGAAAAAAAAAAGCATAGCCTATAGCCTTCCTCGATAAACCCAACTACCCAACACTGAAAGAATCATTCAAATCGGACCAGTAGTTCCAGAGATTAGCGCGTTCAAACAAACAAACAAACACTGCAGCTTTATAATATTATTATTAGTATAGATTTAAATATTATGGATCAAATCTTTCACAATACGACCATGTAATCAAATAAAAGGACAAATATATTGTTTTCGGATTATATTACAATATAACCGATATCACAATTTAAGAAACTGAACATCGCTCTCAATCTTTTTGAAGATCTCCTTACTGTCTACTGTCTCCATCTTTCACTTTTAACGGAGATTTTAAACCCAAATTCTTCACTTTCTGTGCAGTTTTTCAAATATTCTCTTTCACGCAAACCTTGTTCTGACAACAAAAAAAGAATTTGCTAAACGAAAAAAAAAAACGTTATAAGGAGTAACTCAGGCTACTTTTATTTTGAAAAAAGAAAAAATAATGACGATTTCGCACAAAAAAATATTATAGTTAAAAATAAACATCCTTCCACAAAAAGTAAAGTCAATGTAACTAAACTTTTTTACGTTTGGAATGATGCCCTTAATCTAGGTTAAATAGTTAAAGTTGGAATATCAACCAAGACTGTTACACAAATATAAACAAACAAACGATGAACCACAATGCGACGACATCACGGATTGATGAGGGATCGTGAGCGGTAGAAGCGAATCGTTGGCGCATGTTGTCTCCCGTCCGACGGGACGCCATCGTTATGGTCATGTCAATGTAGACATCTTTTCAACAAACTTCTATATCAATTTGGCTGTATTTTTAATGTTTGGTACCTCAATTCTCCGTCATTATCCACCGATATGGATTTTTTTATTTTTATTTGAATGGATATGCTTTCCGATTGGTTCAATTGTTTGGTAGAAAATCAAAATTAATGGAAAAACATGTCATCCAAGTAAACGAAATTGCATGTTTTGCTTTCCTGTGACTTTTTTCCCCCGATATAAACCGATTTGGATGTTTCTAAAATAGTAGGGTATTCCTCTTTAGGGCAAGAAGTAAGGGTTGAAAGAAATAAAGTCGGTTTTTTAGATTTTTTAATCAGTAAACTTGGTAACTTTGTGTGAAGGGTATAATTTACCCCATATAGAAGCACAGCAATCCGAGTGCAACACTGTTGGTGGCGGCTGACAGACAAGTGTGGATACAGTACTTCTCCGGACAAACTTGGCAGTCCTACTGCTGCTTTGGATTGCTCCTTGCTATTACTTTGCTATTACTTTCCGGTACAGTACTTCCAAGACGCACTACTCGCTAAGTTTCCGTTCTATTCACCTTCAAATTTTAGGCCGAAGCTTGGTTAATTCCCCTGACGATGTCAACCGTCGTGTAATTCCCCGGCGCCAGCGAGAACCAAGAAAGGGTTGGATTGGCTTTGAATGAGTAATGACGCGATTGTTTGTCTGCGAGCTAACCGCACCGGTCTGTGTTCCCGCTGCAGGGAGGCAGGCCTACTGTCGATAAGCGTGAGTGAATGAATCTACCACAAGAGCCCAATCCAAATTGTCTTAGTGTAGGACACCGGTTCTTTACGTAATTTTATCGCTGACAATTCTTTTGCCAGTATCTTTAATAGCCTTTAAAAAAAGTCGGTTCTAGGTTTTATTTTTGTATTTTGCTACGTGATTCCTTCAAATTGTGGAGCGATTTAAGTAATTCTTTTTTTATGTTGATAGGTACCTCCGAGGTGGAATTTCAAGTGGTAGGTAAGTGCTGGTGGAACTTGTGCCAAGTTGTGAGAAGTACTGCCACCACACCTGGAAATATGCCGCCAAGCAGTGATGAATCACAAGCAGTGAATCATAAGCGTATGAGGCGATACATCTCCGACTCTGGTGACCGACGCAACGGGATGCGACTTGGGTCTTCTCATTTTTACGTCGGGTGGATTTAAATCATCACATTTGTTATGGCCGGAGATATTCGTCACTTCCACATCAGCATTAATTAAGAGTGATAATTAAGAGTGAAGTTGGCTTTGACATAACACGTAGCCCAATCCGGAATGGTAGATGTCACAAGAATTTTTGGTTCGAAGACATGCCGGTTTCCTCACGATATTTTCCTTCACCGTTTCGAGAACGTGTTATTGAGCACATACATTTTTCAAGTAAAAGTCTCATTGGTGCACGTGTGGGTTTGAACCGGCGACCATCGTAATCTTCCTGCCCTTACCCCACACTAAGTGGGGTCGATAACATATATTTTACGTCCATATCCCTCTGTCAGATGTCATCTCAGTACTCACTCCTTTCTTACGCATATATAAATAAAATAAAAAAAATAAACGTTTACACACTCATACCTCTGCACTAGGATTTCCTGTGTCGCAGATGGCATGGACAAACACAGAAACACAAGACAAACACCCAAGACCCGAGAACAAACTTCATGCTCACCACACAAAGTATGCCCCGGACGGGAATCGAACCCGGGACCCCTCGCTTCGAAGGCAGGGCTACTACCAACTAAGCCACGGAGCCGTCAAAATCATTTCATTCAATATCATTTCACACAATCCATCCATCTTTTCTTTGACCAGCGACCATCAGATTGAAAGTCGGCATCGGTACCCCTGAGCCACGCGCTCTTCACTTAAGTAACATAAAACCAGTTCAATAATACTCAGGTAGTTCGCTATGTATATGTCCGAGGGGACGGTAGTCTGTTTTACGACTCGGGGTACATCGGGGAAATGTTTTGCTTAATATTTCGTTTCATCTGTGTTGTTTGTTCTGCTCTCATTAGTATGAACGGCTATTTGCACGAGCGTAATAAGAAAGGTTTGTTTGTCGCAAGAATGTTATGTACCAGAAGTAATTTGTCAGGTTGCCTCCTGGGGCAGGAGCGGGAGTAACCTTGACCTCTTTTGCAAGCGTGGCAGGAAGAGGAGAGGCCGCGGTCTCTTTCGTGTGAGTAAATAGTATCGAAATTTTGAACTGTTTTTACAGACGTAAACTCAACAAATAAGACATGGAAACTGACTGTAATTTGACATATCTGTGTGCATGTAATGTGCCTAAACTCTTGTGACACGTTGTATGCTAACGAGTATTTTTACTTGTGTGAGTGAAATTTGACGTGTCCAAACGATATTTGAGATCTAAAAGAATATGTGAGTTTGAGTTTACCCAAAAGCCAAAGGCTAATGACTAGTAGCGGGGATCGACATCTTTAAGTGCCCGCCGGAAAACGGATACCAACATGGTCTGGTCTGCGAGATCGTGACAAAGGGAATCCTAGCGCCCCTGATGGGGTTACGGAAAGAATGATTACCATCGTACTCAAATACAGACCATTAAAAACAGCTTAGTAACTGTTTCATTTGCATGTTTGGTGGTCCCGTCTGTTACAGCCCATAGTTAAACAGCTGGTACATATTCAGATTCGTGTTAAATATCTGATCGATGTTGAGTTGTCAAACTTCTTGTTTTCATGTGAATAAATGGGCTACCTTCGGAAGTATCTACTGTATATGCTTTCGAATGCATTTTTTTATGTGAATAAGTGACTGAACGAGCTGAGGGCCCGTCTGCTGGTAAGTGGCGACCCCCGCCCATGACAACAGTAATGCGACTCAGTATAAGATTTGGATCTTACACTGAGTTGCACGTCTCATGCGCATATGATTTCACCGGCACCCACGCCCTTATAAAAAAAAACTTCAATTTTATTCATTTGCATAGAATATAAGACTATTATCAATCAATCAATCAACAATCAACATTAACACACTCATACCTCTGCACTAGGATTCCCTGAGTGGCAGATGGTGTGGACAAACACAGAAACACAAGACAAACACCCAAGACCCGAGAACAAACTTTATGCGAAAACAAAAAGTGTGCCCCAGCCGTGAATCGAACCCGGGACCCCTCGCTTCGGAGGCTGGGCTACTACCAACTAAGCCACGGAGCCGTCGATGATTATCATCATTATGACAATTTGTTGGTTGTCTGTAATGCCCGGAATGCATAGCATCCAGGAGATGTTGGGAACCTGGTGGCAATGTCGCAGCTGTCACCTCGGTCCTGTGGCTGTTGGGAATTTTGTGCAATGTCACAGCTGTCACCTCGGTGAGCTGTGAACGTGAACTGTAGGTATTGTTTATATAAACGAAAACGTTTAATTTCTCGCGGGAGCACACTTTTACGTGCTCGTCCGAATTCGAGCGCCGGACAATGCGTCGGCGGGAATAACTTTACGTGGCCGTCTACCTGTGGGACTATCGGTATTTAATGAGTTCCGTACCCAGAAGTAACCTACTGGCCTCCCAGCTCAGATGGTTGGCGCTGTAAGCCGTGAGTTTGATTCCCACACAGAGCCGGCATTTTGTGTGACGAATATAGATGTCTGTCGTTCTGGGTGTTAATTTGTATGACTTGTATGTCACAATAATATTATAAAGGCGAGTCTGTATGTATGTGTGTCTGTGTGTATGTTTGTTACTCCTTCACGCTCAAACGGCGCGGAAGAGGGTACAGTCGCGTCCGTAGTTGTGTATCCTTTGATTCCCTACACGTACCCCCTGGGTGTTGCTAAAGTAGCAGTAAAACTTGCCAAGTTCGCCCGAGAAGTTGCACCATACTTGGTAATCTGCTGCCAAGTACCGATGGAAGGGTGTGGGATTCGGTGAAATCACATGCGCATGAGACGTAACATCTCCGTCTCGGGTGACGGGCGCAACGGGGTGCGACTTGGGTATTCATTCGGAGAGGACCTAGGTCGTATTCCAGTTGTTATGGGCGGAGGTAACCACTTAACATTAAGTGGGCCTTCGCCGTATCCCATCACTTTAATTACATAAAAAAAAGGATTTTGTCCGCCTTTACCCTTTGTGTAATGTTGTGTACAATCCTAACAAGATTTTGTTTTTAGCAGTTTATTGAACCGTCTTTTCATTTCAAAGTTAACCCGAGTCTATTTTCACCCGTCGGTGACCTCGGTAGACAGACAGCAAATATTTTGAAGGTACTTATAAATTTGACACCCAAATAGGTCCTCGACTCCTCGCCACTCGACTGAAATGCGAATTATAAGATCCTGTGGTTCGAATAATTCATATTTCAGTCGAGTCATTAACCTGTAGTTCAAATAAAATTTAAAGCAATAAATATATTATAGTTTTAGATGTTAGATTTTTAGTAAAAATAGTGATCAAAGATAATTTTAAAAAGTTTTTGAGTTACCAACATAATTATTTACTTGCTGCGCCACACGGTTTCACCCGCGTAGTTCCCGTTCCTGTGGGAATACGGGCATAAAATATAACCTATGTTACTCGCTGAAAATGTAGCTCTCAGTTTCAGTGGTTTAGGCGTGAGAGCGTAACAGATAAACTCGCTTTCGCATTTATAACATTAGTAGGATTAACTTACCAACTATTAACTTGATGCAGACACAAAACTAACTTAATATACATTTCACGCCGCGCATTCTAACCCCACACTAAAAACATCTAGTACTTTTTTTTGGATGGTTAAATCTTACCTACTACTTATAAATTTGTTACCGTTTTTAAAGATTTTTTTTTTTGTATTTATAATATTACTAGCTTCGACCCGCGATGTAACCCGCGGTTGGACTTCCTACAGGAGCCATACATTTTTCTGGGATAAAAAGTAGCCTATGTGCTATTTAAGACTATAATCTATCTCTGTGCCAAATTTCATTCAGGTCCGTTCAGCCTTTCTGGCGTGATTGAGCAATAAACATCCATTCATACTTACAAACTTTTGCGTTTATAATATTAGTAGGAAATGACACATTAATTATTTTTATTCTCTTGTACATTTATTTTATTTTATTTATATTTTTTAAATAATTGTAAATAAAGATTGTTGTTTTATGTTATTGACACTATGTATAAAATATGGATTGAGAATCTGAAAATAAAATGATAACTAACTGTTATCATTTTATTTTCAGATTCTAACACTCATGTACAATAAAATATGACCTTTTTAATTGAAATTATAATAATAATAAGTGAAAGTACTAAATGTGATCACAAATTTGGAGTTGTTACCCCATCCATCCCCTATAAGGCCTCCAGACCCCGCATGTATTAAATAACGAGGTACATCGAACGGGTACGGGGCTTCTTCTAAGTAATTAAGTTGGAGTTGGTTAAGGGTGGCGTAAATTTACGGCCTTAAAATGGTTTTAGTTTATGGTAATAGACAATAGAGTTTACGGCGAAATTGTAGATGGAGACGCGAAGTTCACGCTTGGCTTCCGCAGGGGTAGGTACGTGAGCCGCTGATAATAAACAGTAAATGTATTATGTGTACATTTACTGTTAAATGTAGTATATTTAACAGTAAATGTATTATGTGTATGTTAATTATTGGTTATACCAAACAAGGCAACTGATATGTTGAGACCTTTTATTTATTTTTGAGTGATTGAAATAATTTAGAATCTTGAATGATTGTTTGATTACTGGTTACATAAATACATAAATAACATGTTACATAAATAATACTCCTCTATAATAATAATATAAAAATAATAAAGCTCTGTTTGATTGATTGTTTGATGTTTGAAGTATTTCCTTTTTTATGAAATATAAAAACTGTCAAAGCTAAAACTATTTTACATTCAATAAATAATTAAAACAGAAAAATCTAAAAAAAAAACAAGTATTTAGTAAAAAAATACTTTTTTTATTTAGAGTTTTCTGGGTGCTTGAAAACTCCGACACCAGAAGTGACACCACTTACAAGAAAGAAGAGAAAATTAGCGATCACGCCTTTAAATTTGATAAGATAAAACAATTATAAATTTGTTATTCACCGCAAGATATTTGTAGTTCAAATTAAATCTCACAAAATGTAGCGATTTGACGAAAAGAACTTCTCCATAAGGAAAGATGAAATTCCCGCGGAGGGGAGGCATTTGTGTGACGAAAATAAATGTTTGTCCTATAGCTGGATGCTTGTATGTTTGTACTTATTAAAAGTGATTGATTTATTAATCGGATATATCAACTTCAATACTTTCATCCCTTATTTCTGAACAAACTTCGACCAACTCCGAGGTACACCCTTTAAATCGGTACAAAATTGTCGAAGATACTAATAACAATAAATAAATATCAATAATAAATATTCATCGACATTTCAGCCAAATAGCCACAAACTAAGCAAAGCTGGTACTATTGAAACTAGATAACTGATAGGATACCTATATATATAGTATTTTTTTGTAACACCCAGGACACAGAAAATATTTAGGTTGGTTACACAGATGCTTTGTCCTGGGCGGGAATCGAACGCACGACCCACAGCGTAGAAGGCAGAGCTACTGCCAACAGAGCTATGAATCCGTACCAGCCTCTAATGTTCCTACTGCAGGGACACCGGCCTACTCTCCATAATTGAGAGTGAATGGGCTCTGATCTACCATGGGAGCCCACTTCGGATTGGTAGATGTCACATGTCGTCGAATTTTTGATTCTAAGACATGCCGGTTTCCTCACGATGTTTTCCGTCACCGTTTTGAGTACGTGGTATTGCGCACATAATTTTTTTCAAGTGAAAAAACTCATGTGGGTTTGAACCAGCAACTTTCAGATTGAAAGTCGGCGTCTATGCCCCTGGGCCACCACGCTCTCCTATGAATAATAAGCTATGAATAAAAAAACTGTTGTAAAACATAAGCTATTTTATACACACAAAAAAACTCATTGGTGCACATGTGGGTTTGAACCAGCAACCTTCAGATTGAAAGTCGGCGTCTATGCCCCTGGGCCACCACGCTCTCCTATGAATAATAAGCTATGAATAAAAAAACTGTTGTAAAACATAAGCTATTTTATACACACAAAAAAACTCATTGGTGCACATGTGGGTTTGAACCAGCAACCTTCAGATTGAAAGTCGGCGTCTATGCCCCTGGGCCACCACGCTCTCCTATGAATAATAAGCTATGAATAATAAGTTAATTTTTATTCACTAATCTGGTTACCGTAGTAGGCACACGCGATGTTTAGTTTGGAGCTAGATCGTGCCGTGTGAAATGTCCATGAATATATATTTATTAGACGGACCATCTGCTCAATCATTCGTTTACTAAAATAAAAAAAACATCCATCATCACGTCTCGTGGGAAAATATCTCAAACAAAAACAATGCCTAACAAACAGAGTTTGTTTGCAGACGATTTTATTACCTATCTGCGTTACTGCGGTATTTCCCCGGGTGGAGTGATAGTAATAAGTAATCAAAGAATACTTTAACTCAAAAAAAAACTGTTGTATGTTATTTTTGTTACATAACAAATACACATGTACATGATTGTTACATGATATTGTCGCTAATTTTGGCTCGATTTCAATGTTACTTTTACCATCTAGGTTAAGTAGTTTTATAAAAAATTTACTCCTTATAGCGACAATTAGAGAAAGACGGTGCTGAAGTTAGTGAATTCGTGTGGGAATATAAAACATGTCAACCATCAGCATCTAAATTATTGCGACTGTATATTGAAATGTGCTAGATAACTCTGCAGAGACCTTTGGAGAAAATCTACTTAGCTTCATTTTCATATATATCTTATAAATGCAATTCGTATGTTCGTGTTCGTTACGTTTTCACGCCTCAATGGTTGAAAAGATTTGGGGGAAATTTCTTATGAAGGTAGCTCATAACCTGGATTGAAACATAAGCTATTGTAACCCAAAAAAGTGAAGTAATTTTTAGTGACTTGCAAAAAACCCAACTTCTGACAGTGTTTTGCCATCGTCTTTCGTTGACTTTTTAACCGCTAGTGATCAATTAATAAAAACCATGAATGTATGAATTTTTATTCCACAAATAAAATTTACATCATAATATAAAACACTCCATATCAAAATAAACAAAACATCATACATAAAAAAGTTGTAAAACCTTCCTTTACTCTACTCCTCACTTTGGCGGTTCCATCCAGAATACATGACTTCCCCCCGTTTACTTATTGAAAACATAGTGCTCATAAATCCACGCTGACGTCCCTTATACCACAGTAAGGGGTAGTTTTACTAACAGATCAGCAGGTTAATATGTAGTTGTCGAAAATGTTCATCAATTATTATTGTTATTTCTCATTATTTATTTTATTTCTCATTTCTATACTTTATTATTATTATTATTATTATAACTGGCTTCAAAAAAAGAGGATTTTCAATTCGGTTTTTATGTATGTTTGTTACGCGATTTTTTTGTCAATTGCGAACTGATTTGAATGTCAACTTTTGGTTTGATTGGGTTTATGTATTTTTATTTTTTTCCGTATGGGCTAAACATATGGGATAAAGAATTCAGGTCAGTTTTCAATTCTTATCATTTGTTTATCTAATATATTGTTAAAATATCATAACAATGAACACAGTGCATTAACTTATATCAATAAGTGAAGTTTAGAAACACATTTGTTTTATTTGTGCTGAACTTAATTTAGTAGGCAAACTATAAACTAAGCGCCTTTGTTCTTTGAGTGTTTTAAATTTAATTTGTAAAGCGATATTTAAATCTCTTGATTATGTATATATTCCCAAATAGTTTTTTTCAAATTCATTATTCATTTCACCTTCTGATCATTATAGAACATAATTGCATATTTATACAATTAGTATATATATTGTATACTTTTATAATGAACAGAATGCTTTTATTTCTTCCATTTATCTCCATCTTGATTATCCATACCCTGGTAAAAATATTTTTTTTTCTTTAAGATAGTTTACGAAGCTAATTTAAAATCAATTATTTTATTCCTTCATAAAGTTGACCCATCATCATCCTGCCCTTTTCCCACACTAAGTGGGGTCGGCACAACATGTACTTTTCTACCATTCTCTCTGTCAGATATCATCTCAGTACTCACTCCTTTCTTGTTCATATCATCTTTCGTACATCCATTTTTGTATTCATAAAAAAGTCGACTACTGTTTGTAAATGCTCTCTACACTGTGTTTATACTTTAGTTTTACGAGAAAACCATTTTTTCCTCGTCGTAAAATATTTTCATAGGAGAGAGAAACGTAGTTTACCGTGCCTACCTGTCTTCATGTATGCTTTGGTATTCAGGAAACTGGGTACTTGCACATTATACACTAATATCTCTAGAGAATTTAAGAACTATGTAATATTTAGTACACCTACTCTAAACTAGTTTCAGATTTCATCTTAACATGAACTTCCGCTAATTAACGTTTGATTCCATTAACTAACTAATATCTTGGGTATGGTATAGTGTATTGTCACAAAGTAAATATGTACAGAAGGCTGTTGTGTGCGTCGGTAAATCAAGCAAATTAAAAACATTTCGAGCATAGCACTATCAACCTCAATTGTTTCAAAATATACATTTTAATTTTAACTGTTGAAGTGGTGGAGGCATGTCGTTCCAGCACTTGGATACCAGGTACCAACTCAAATAGTAACAAATAACCGAATAACAAACAAACGATAATATTCATTGTGATGCAAATGGTACGTACACACACAATACAAACATCTCAAACCCGAGAACAAGCTTTGTGATTATCATACAAATATTTGCGGCTCCGGATCAATCCTAGCACCTTCGCGTCAACGTCTGGGTAACTTACAACTTAGCTACCAAACCTTTGCTACATTAAAAATGTGTGCTCATACTGAAGGGTAGGTAATAAATGTTGTACGTACACCCAAAACGTAGATAATGTTTCGTTACTGTGTCGTTACTCCCGTGAGTGCGCTATAACGGACGTATACCTTTCTAATTGAAATATTAAGCAGGGATATTCTGAGTTATTTATTCATCGCGCGTAACTGGCCGGGAGTTTGACTACATACCAAAACAGCGAGCATTACTGCACATTAAAAATTATAATGTGTCATTAAGAATAATATTAAAAACAAATTATTGCTCTGGTGCTGAATTGTATTTCGAAATCCCAAGGGGATTTTGTGGGAGTCCATGTTTTTCGTGTAGTGCTTTAAAGCTCCTATACGTGTCCCCTGGGTGGTGCGAAAGGACCAACGTGAATTAGCAATTAAGTAAATAATAAATATTCATGGACATTTCACACAGTGCCATCTAGCCTCAAACTAAGCATAGCTTGTAATATGACAACTGGATAGCAGATAAAATACTTATGTAGTCCTTTTTTGTAAATCCATACAGATAATACATATTAACACCCAAACACAGAGCAAACTATTATGTTCGGTACACAAATGCTTGTCGTGAGTGGGAATCGCACCCACGACCCACAGTGCAGAAGGCAGGCTACTAAAAAATGTGCCAAGTTATTCAGAAGTACTGCAATCATATCCCGTAATCAGCAGTCAACACTTGCAGTGTGGGTGCCGGTGAAGTCGGCGCGTGAGATGTTAAATCCCCGTTTCACAGCGCAATTGGGACTTGGGTCTTCTCATACTTCAGACCTAAGTAAAAGAGGACCAGAGTCGTATTGCTGTTGTTTATGGGCGGCGAAAGCTCGACATCGTTTAAAACAGCTCATTCCGTAACATTAATTACAAAAGAGATTAGGTTTAAGTTAGATAATGTATTCACCTTAGTAACAGAGTTTAAAACTGGTATAATCCTCTTTATCCCCACTAAGACCCTTTATCCTATAAAATGTAGCCTTTTCTTTAAGAAAACGTTAGAAAAGAGAAAAACAAGAAAATAAATTTTCGGGAATTTCGTATTTGCCCAGAAATGTTCCTCCATAGATTTATGGAATAGAAAAACAATTTGAAATTTCTCCCTACCCGTAAATAAATTATTGGCGTCCGATTCGGAGAGACGTGTCAAAGGTTCCAGGGGTTCCTTTCTGTTAAAGGGATTTGTTAGATTTCTAGCGAACTTGCTAGAGTTTATTTTTGCTATTTGAAGGTCACGCAATTATTATACTGGGAGCTTGTTGTTTCATTTCATTTAATTTCATTTCATTTATTGTCGTTTGTGAACCTAAATACATAATTGAGATGGAAAACTTAATATAATTAAATCACTAGACTCTACCATTTGAGCATACAAACATTCTTTAAATGAGGTTAATTTTTTTTATCAAAATACAATATAATTAAATAAAGGATTAAATGAATCAAATAAATTAAATAATGGAATGTCAATATAACGATGATAAAATATAACGATGACTTAGATTGACGGCTCCGTGGCTTAGTTGGTCTGCCCTGCCTTTGAAGCGAGGGGTTCCGGGTTCGATCCTTCGAAAGAATTACGACCACGAAAAAAAAAAAAATTATGACCTATAATATATAACATACAATAACATTTATGTCTCTAGATATCGACCTACTCTCCCTTGACTGTACTTTCTCTGAGCTTTTTGAGATATGAAGGTTTGTGTGACTTCATTCGTGGCCTAAATGTTTATGTTGCCAATCAGAATGTTTGTACGTGAGAATTTTAGAATAAAGAAAACAATGGCTTAGTAGCAGATACGAGTACCTTGCCTTCGAAGCGAGCGGTCCCGGGCTCGATTTCAGCTAAGACGCCAGCTAGATTGCACATTTTCTTAGAAACATTATCAGTAATTAGCTTAGGAGTCTAATTACTGATAATGTTTCTAAGAAAATGTGCATGGTTTTCCTCCTGAAAGTCAGAAATTTGGGGAAATGTGGAGGCACATTTCCCCATTAACGCGTTAGGTATACCTTTGTAATATGATTATGCAGCGCGAGAAACAGATGTTACCTGGCAAAGTCTGGTGAGGTTTCACCATGAACAACGACTGTTTTCATTTCATTTCATTTATTTCCCACAATTTGGTACATATACAATAGAATACTCTGTAAATACAATAATTAAGCGCTACGTCGGTAATTAAAAACAACTTACTAAAGATATAAATTTTAAAACTATCAGGTTATGAACATTATTATTGGTGTTACCGAGTTATTTACCATGATTTGTGAGTTTTGTTGACTCCCGATATTTCGACGCAGTTTCATGCGTCATGGTCCCGGGCAAACTGAAGTCTTTGTAAAGTGGAGTGTGCAAATCATTGGCATACATATCGGTCTACTCTCTTGCGCACTCGTTTTGTAAGTTAACTCACAAATAATGGTAAATATCTCGGTAACACGAATAATAACTTCTAAAGATCATTACAGCTGTACAGAGGCTTCGTCAGGAACATAATAAAACATAATGTCAAAGTACTCAATACAAATGTCAACAAGCTTTAGCTGTAAAAGCGCTGCGTCACATCATTAAATCATGAAAAATAAAAGTCAACAGTACACTTGGGAGATGATATATACCAATTTCCTTGTGACCTTTTTAGGTTTCCGTGCCCAAATTGTACCCTATTTCCAACAATTTAAATATTTAATTTACACATGAAACAAAAAGTTAATCTTCATAATTGACGGATTTAAAAAACCGGTGAAGTGCGAGTCAGACTCTCGCACTTACTGGTTCCGTGCGAACTTGTAAGTAAACGTGTAATTTGTAGGATTTTTCATAGATTCACATATTTTTTTCGTGATTTAATTATTATAATTTTATTATGATTATAATTTTACGGTTTTCCGTTTTATTCTTTAACTTGTGATATATGTCATTACTTTTTGCTAAGTGTCGTAGTTCTAAGTTAAAAGGATCCCCTACCCTTACCCTATAGGTATTGATTCCCTTGTGAGAGTCAAAATATGCACCATAAACGAAACATCGTATCTTTGGATTGCGTTTACTTAGAAATTTGATTATATTAGTTTAAATTCGGTACAGATGGAGCTGAGTCAAACTGTTGTTTTAATGCTGCGGTAACCACTTAATATCAAGTGGACTGTCAAAGTCAAAGTCAAACTCATTTATTCCTTTAGATCTCAAGTATTTTTGGACACGTCAAATTTTACACATGCATGTACACATATTCGTGAGCATATAACGTGTCAGCACCCGTCCCTAGATTTACATAAAAATACATTGTAATACACTTAAGGAGTTTCATTTATTAAATAATAATGTAATTTGAATTCATTTATGTCCTCTCCTACCGTAATAACGCGTAAATACATCATTTACGTGATTCACGCATAACTTAAGTAACACAAGTTCTTTATGTTAATTGCTTTTAACTTTCACTCGAAACTCATTACACACATTATAAACATTCATAGTGCGAGAGACTATGGCTTATTTAATATCTGATTGAATATATCCTAAAATAAAATACAAAAATTTTTTCGACCTTGAAAGCCTTCCGCTCTCATCTAAAGCCCACTTTTTTATATTTTCCTTTTTTTAATATTTTGACACACATTCTGTATGATGTAGGAAAATATGTTTGTAAAGGGAGCTTTGGTTGGCGTTAAACATTAGACGAAATAGAGAGACCAAGTTGAATTTAAGAATTATTAAAAATTAAGAATCTCTATGCTTCATGATATCATATCATTACTGAACTCTATTCGATTACATGTAAATCTGAAAGTCATCAAGCTGTGACTTAGAAAAAATTACTTATTCCCAATCACTCAACTGATGAAAATGGTGGTTGGGAATGTTAATATACCCACCTTAAATCAAAACATTATTCACCGCAACTTTGTCCAAAGTTCATCTCTGTCTCTCGTTCTAACATATGTGTGGTGGAACCTCAACAAAGGAGTAATAAAACGAAGGTTGCAAGGCCTACAAACTTAGATTAATATTCAACACAGCGGTATAGCTTATAAGTTGTGTTCGCGTGGGTTTTAAGTTTACTCCGTAGCTGTCCGTAGCACTTACGTAACGGCTACGAGACTCCGTAGGCTTTCGTAGGCGTTCGTAGATTCATAGAAGTCGTCGAGGCTACGAAATATATCTCTATTCAAATTGAAGTCGTAGCTTCGTAGAATGACGTAGACATGATTACGTCACTCGAAAAGAAGTAAGTAAAACCGTCTCGACTTGGAACTAATTTTGGACAAGCGGCTGTTTTGCATATCACTTTTTTGCCTGTATCTTATTATCTTATTACTTTAAACGAGCTATTCTTGTATATATATTTATTTCGCGTATGTCAGAAACGGCTCTAATAATTTGGATGAAATTTTGTATTCAAACAGGGTTTTGCTGTTTAAGTTTACCTGTTTTTTAATGGTTTTTCTTGTAAAAACGCATGTTCTTACATGTTCTTAATTTAATACAGCGCCATCTTGTCCATTTTTGTGGGACTTAATTGGTAATCTACTGTCTCAGTAAAAAAACGAATTAAGAAAAAAAGATGGCTCAGTTGATCAAGTACTTTTATGTAATGAGACTACTTTGAAGATTTTGTGATACTTTTGAAGATACTTTCGCACTACGCTGCCTTGCTGTCGATACGTCTCGATCACTATGAGTTATATTATTCAACTAGCGACCCGCCCCGGCTTCGCACAGTAAGTAAAGCATCAGTGTCGTATCAGAAAGTACCCGTGCGAAGCCAGGGTGACTTGCTAGGGTATTATACATATAAACCTTCCTCTAGAATCACTCTATCTATTAAAAAAAACCGCATCAAAATCCGTTGCGTAGTTTTAAAGATTTAAGCATACATAGGGATATGGGGACAGAGAAAGCGACTTTGTTTTATACTATGTAGTGATACAGTTCAACTATGACTACGCAATAAGTATAATATAGATAACATATTGCTAGCGTCTGTGACGCCAAAGAGTACTTACTTCTCAGTTTATGTTTGTATGAGTCCAAATTGGGCAATTCCATCCATACTTGAAGCGAATGCCAAAATCGGATGCCAAATTTTATCAGCATTTTCTAAGATTATTTCACTAGCTCGAGCTAAATCGTTTATACTCTATAAACTAAACCTCTAATAGTAAAAGTTCTTTTTAACTTGCCTGTTCCACTTTCAAAGGGCTATGCTTTTTTTCTCTTTTCCCACTTTTATTTTCCTTGCAAGTGAATAACTCTGGCGTTGGAGTTTTGAAACCTTCCGAAGGCCTCCGACATTGCCATCCGAAGCTCGGAATTAAAATGCCACTAACTGGTTACCTATCCAGATTGTGACCGAGCGAAGAATTGCTTAACTCAAACGATCTGTAAAAAATCATCCAGGCAAGCTGCCTCGCGTTTATACGCTCTATGCTTTCAAATAGTGAAAATATTTTTACGCATTTTTTTGAAATAATACATCGTAAGCAAAACTCTCATGATACAGAACGAATGCTCCAGAATCGAACCAAGTTATGTTTAAACGATAAGGTCTGGTTTCTTGGAAATCATCTAGTACGATACCTTTTATTTTTTTCATATTGTGAACTCTATACTGGATATATCAGAAAATCAGGATAATAAGCAAAATCGTCCGAACAACACGATCCATCCTATTTGAAATAAGTCGTTCTGCTGGAATCTTGTCATTGATGGTTCTGATGGCGTGGTAGCGGCACTGATCCTTGATTGCAATGCAATGGTTACTGATTTGAAATAACGATAGATTAAACCAAAGCATGTTTTTTTTTCATATTTATTTACCACGTTATATCAATGCAATGCATATAATCCTAGGTCAATTCGTTATTTAATGACATTTGACATTGACATTTAATGACGCTTCCATGCTTCGGAGGGCTCGTTAAGGTTGGTAAGGCTATATACTATAAGCCACGTTGTACGCCTTCGGGTGGCTTTAGAACTTCTACACCAGAGATGACAACATACGAAAGAAAAAAACTTTTGTTTAGTTACTAGGAATATATAGCCCCTGGGATGCCCCAACTGTAATTCTTTTACCCTAATGTATTCTACACTTTACTAATGTATCAAAAGGGACCAAAACAGAGAAAAATTAAACATTATTTTTCGTAATAGGCCACTTTGTCGTAGCACGGGGGTAGACAAGATTATTTCTGCCCGTCTGCCCCCTCAACAACATTGCGTAGACAGACTAGACTAGACTTGGTAGTGATGAAAATGACAAATAGTTGACCAAAATGCACAATCCTAGCTTGAATCTTATGATATGGTACAAAATCTTAAAATTAAGACTTTTACGTAATAAAATCGGTTTTTATACAATGACATAGTTTTATTCCGGTGGGTTCCACTCTAGGCTCGGCCTGTATTGTTGCGGACAAAATAAGTTTCACCAGTTACGCTTACGCCTTATACTTACAAAGGAATTAACAGAGAATCTAATAGCAAATAAGGAAAGAATATATAAAAGATATTTAAATTATAAATGTTTAAAAATAAATAAAGTTGAATTGTCTGTTTACATGTCAAAATAATTGCTTTTATGTAAATGCATTTAAAAGTATATGCGGTGGGTACTTACAACAAAAACCAATTTTAATTTTTTTTTTTTTATTGTCTTTCTGTCCATCTGTATATCTGGCTGGACCGATTTTGAGGGGACTTTCACTGGAAGATAACTCATGAGTAACTTAGGCTTTTGTTCATTTATTTCATTTAAAAAACAAGCTATCGGTTTACGCGCAAAAAAAAATCGAAGCCGACGAAGTCTCTGAGAACAGCTAGTAATATTTTATAACTATTTACATATACATATCCATATAATATGGAAGTGACCTTATATTTGGATTTTTATTATATAATATCTTATGTAACTGAATATGACCGGGTAGAAAGAAATTTAGTGACGATGAACTTAATTTCTCTGGTAGATTTTTAATATCAGCATTATAAATGAGGTCTAACGAAAGAACAGAACCGGTGTGCAAACGATGTGTTGACAGGTGGTTTTGGGGTTCTGAAGACCCTTTTTCTGTGTTAATTAGAGTAAACTTTAGTTGAAAGTACCTGTTTGAAAACAATTTGCCATTTTAAGAATAAATATACACTGTACTATACAATAGTTAATATTCAAGACTCTTTGTCCGTAGTCTGCGGTCCGATATCTGAATGGCTTTTTAAGCATCACTTTGACAACCGAGCGTTGTGTTCGTTCAGCCTGAATAATGTAACATTCGGC
Source organism: Aplocera efformata (assembly GCA_921293045.1). Classification (NCBI taxonomy): domain Eukaryota; kingdom Metazoa; phylum Arthropoda; class Insecta; order Lepidoptera; family Geometridae; genus Aplocera; species Aplocera efformata. The sequence continues at coordinate 8,224,166 of OV121060.1, forward strand.
AGGACTTCCCCAACGAGTAACACAGTATAGTATGTGAGACTGACACATAGCAATGAAGACTGGAGCAAGTTCCTATATGTACCTCTACAAGATAAATATTTATGTGAACATAGATGTTTATTCTATATCTGGGGGATGATAATTATTTAAATAAAAAGGTTATGCTTAGTTTGGACCTAGATAGTGCTGTGTGTAATATCCATGAATATTATTGATTCTTGTAATAATTGGTAACTTTACTTAGATGGATAAATAAACTGTTTCCCAAATAACATAAAATATCAGTAATATTCAGTGCATATTCTTCCTTTCCTTACTATCTACTTGGAATTGCTTATTATATCTTAATGATATCGCTGATTAATTAGTAATAATTAGGTAGATTATAGGTAAGTAATTAGTATAGTACCTTATAAGCTGATTATTGCACTGGCTAAAGGTCGTACGAGGCGGTGACACCAGCGGGAGGGTATAAATAGGGTTGTTTTTTCTCACTTTGAATCACTTTAGGGGCGGGATTAGTGGTTTTGCTCTCACGAAAAAGTTATTTAGGACATATACCAAAATTACAACTTCTCGCTTTAGGTGCAGCCACAGGTGCAGGACAAAGCAACATCTCGACTCAATACTTCTAAAGAAATCTTGTGAAGAGGCAAAGTATGTGTCGATTCTATTGTTGCGTTTTGTTTATTAACCCCTATTTTATTAACATCCAAAGCAAAAAGAGGAGTGTTATAAGTTTGACACGCTATGTGTGTCTATGCACACGTACCGTAGCTCTTAAACGGGTGAACCGTTGGGTTGCGGTTTATTTATTTAAAAGCATGTTTTCTAGCGGTAAATCTTAGACATTATTTATCAAAATCGGTTTTCAGGTCATCAGCTCATTACCATGACACCATGACCATGACATGACGAGTCGGGGTTCGTACATGTTTTCCATGCACATTTATAAATAAATTAAAATAAAAATAAGTTCAAACCCTACTAACCCATATCTGATCATCTCAATATGGAAAACTTTTGCAATGTAATGCCTGAATCTGTCAATCATTATTGATAGTGTCATCATAACGTCATAGTTCCTGTGACACTTTATATGCTCACGAATATGTCTACATATATGTGTAAAATTTGACGTGTCCAAATGATACTTGAGATCTAAAGAAATAAATGAGTTTGACTTTGTCTTTAACTTAGTGTCCCCTTGAGTAAGCCGGACGTCGTTTTTCATTTTGACTTCCATAATATTTATAATAAAATATCTTAACGCACAAATATCTCCCGTATACGCCGAGTAAAGTCATCATACTGTTTACTTGCTGCAGATATTGTACATTGGTTGTCAGCTACGTGGTCTAGTTTCTTATTTATTCATACAAAATATACTGATTTTCCTCTACAAAGCTCTGTCATTTATCTCGTGTAAACCAAACCATATTAATCATGCCTAATAGGATCCATACCTATTGGATAAACTCTAGATAATGTACGATACACTCTCGATTTATCGTTATGTATGAGACGGGATTGTTTATCTAAGTAGTGATGGACGAGGCGCCTCAGAGGCTGTGCCGCTCCGCCGATGTCTGGGGAGGAACAACTGCGGTGAGTAGGGACTTGGGACAAATGTTTTCTGCTAAATCATGCCGCCTAATACTCCATTATTATTTAGTACCGATTCTTGTTTTATTGAATGGTTTTCAGTGTAGTTTTCTAGTGAGTTTTGGTCTTCTGGTATCAGAATATAATAGCCAGAACCGACATCATAACCCGTGGATAGATTTGAGGGTTGCTTAACTCAAACGATCTGGACATTCTACCAGGCAAGGCTCCCTTCGAAACCTGAAAAAAAAGGAGGTGACTTGGGTCTTTTCAGGCTTTAGGAAAGGAACCTCAGGTGGATCGTCCGCTAATCCGTCACATTTGTCACATAAAAAAAGACTTCGGTCTACGTCTGTTGTATCCGTAAACCCGTGCAAGTCCACAGTTCCATAGCCGTGAGACCTCGCTGGCTAGAGAGCTGGCCGTCTTGGAGCGGTGCCCGAAGGTTTCGATACGTCACTCAGTAAATTATTGTAATGGGATGTACAACCTTCAGGGCGTTTGATTCTATGGAGGATTTCAATAACATCGCGATAAATTATAGGATATTTTCATTCTTTTCGTTTTTCAAAGTCAAAGTCAAAGTCACAGGCTTTATTTACGTTAAATCTTTAAAAATATGTTTGTACACGTCACGTTTTTAATTTAATTTGGTTTTAAATTAATAAGAACTTACAAGGTCATGCGTTCTTATTGCTAAGTTTAGCGCTTGTTCAAACCCTAACTGATCCTCCACAGGGAAAGACAAGCGACACCCTAATGGAAGGGTTACATTACATGCGAGAGTTTATATTTTGTATGTAATATTACATTATCTTTTGGTACCCAGACTACCGAGTCTCGCCTGTTTTTTGTGACTTTTGTAAAAAATTGTGTTTTTGCACGAAATACAATCAGGTAACTTAACAAAGTAAAACCCTATTTAAATAGAAATTAGAAGGTGAATGAAAAACTAAATCACACGAAAGAAAACTATGTACTAAAATTTCGCTTAATTTTTTCTTCATTACTTGATTGCACCCGGGCGAGACAGGGAAGGGTCGCTAGTCTATAAATAAAAATCAATTGGCACGTGTATGTGGAGCATCACTTGAGAAAAGCTCCAACAATTTGGTTGATTTCCTTTTCTTTGTGTTCGTAATTGTGAGGACAAGGTTTGTAAGAAAAAGTCGTGGAAAATGTTGAAAATTTGGATAATACTCATATTTGAAAGAAAGAAAGAAAAGACATTTACTTGAATACACAAAATACAGAACTTATACATACTTATTTCTGTATTTCCATCCTTGTTTCACATATAGGTTGAATTAAATAAATTAAATACTCTTCGTGTACAACGCATCGTACTTTTTTATGTTACAAAAACGGAACGAGCTGAAGGCCCATCTGATGTTAATAACAGCAATACAACTAAAGCCTCCGTTGTATGAGAAGACCAAGTCGCACCCTCTTGCGCCCGTCGCCTGAGACGGGGATGTTACGTCTCATGCGACTGTAATTTTACCGGCAACCACACGCTTCTACGGGCACCCAGTATTCGCTATACTGGGTTCCGGTAGAAGCGTGTGGTTGCACCATCTAATTTAATTAAATGATCCCCGTATTCCCACGGGATCGGGATCTATGCAGGTGAGACCGCGGGGCGCAGCTAGTTATTAATATTGGGAAAAACATAATATTTTGTTCTATGGAATTTCTGTCACTACGTGCGCAAATTTTATTCGTCAAATTGTGAATCAGTATTTGATATAATCGACATTTGTATAAAGTTTCAATATTCACTGAAATCGCAGACATCTATCGGTATGGAACGAGTTCTTGTTGATCTAGCGAGGGTCTACCCGCAGGCCCTAGGGTAATCACTATCTGAAACTTCAGATTCCAGTCACAGTTACAACATCTCTATGAAGATTATTGCTTTCTTATCTGTCTATAATCTTGTATACACGTAATTTTATAATTTTTTTTTTTTTCTTTTGTGTATGTCCGACCACCCATAACATTAGTTGCCTGGACTCACGGCTTGCTAGCAGCTCTGCCTTCTGCGCTGTAGTGCATTTGTGTGACGAATATAAATATCTTTACTGTGTCTCAGTATCAATCCTACCTTTAATATTATAACGGGAAAAGTGAGTTACTTTGTTTGTTTGTTATGCTTTCACGTCTCAACCACCAAATTATTTCACCAATGGAAAGCTACATTATCAGCAAGTAACTAGGCTATTTTTTATCCCCGTATTCCTACGGGAACGGGAACTAAAGGGCGAGACCGCGGGGCGCAGCTAATATGTAATACATTTACAAAAAAGTATTATAGATATAAGTATTCTATCAGTTATCTAGTTCTCATAGTTGAAACAAGAAGTCTCCATTGTCCCCCCGTTCAAGACACATCACACTTGATAAGACATCACGTAACTGTGATTCTAGGTCATGCTATTTTGAGATGTCAAATGACTTTTGAAAACATTTTAACGACTTTGAGTTTACCGATGAGAATATTCTGGTAACTTCTACGAAATAAACTAGATTATATCCATATAGCTATTACGGCTAGATGGCACTGCATATAATGTCCGTAAATATAAATATTTTTGTAATTTTTTTAATCGTACTACTTATATTATAAAGGCGAAAGTTTGTAGGTATGTATGTGTGTTCCTCCTTCACGTACAAACGGCTCAACGGATTCGGATGAAATTTGATAACAGGATAACCTTAAATCCTGGATTAATAAATAGGCTACTTTTGAAGCTGGGGGTAACACCGCGGGCGTCGGGGTATGAAATATAAGTTATTATGTCCCTCATACAGCCCATGAAATCACATTTGGCTATGATATCCCGGTCGGGTAAGAGCCCCGCGGTCCAATACATCACGCCATAAATCACTGTAACGACGGGAGCAGCCTTCAGCCCTGACTCTTCAGGGTATTGATAACCGATTTATCTACTTAAGAATAAAAATAATCATAAAATAATTTTATTTCCAATGACATTGATACATATTTACTCGATAGTCTTTCATCAAAAACGTAGAGGAATATTTATGCACTGTTCTCTTCATCAGCGTGAACTAATTATACCACATCATGAACCATCATCATCACCAGTCCACTGCTAGACATAGGCCTCTCTTAGATAGCCCCCTGAGCCCGATCTTCGGCTTTTCTCATCCACTGTCTACCAGCCGCCTTCCGCAAGCCGTCGCTCCCCCTGGCCGGGGGGCGCCCTACACTACGTCTTGTTTACTCGCGGTCTCCACTCAGGAACTTGTCTACCCCAGCGGTTATCGGTTCTCGATTATTCTCTGGAGTCAGACGTAATGTCGTTAACTTTGGTCTTCTGTCGGATTACCTCGTTCCGGATTTTATCCTTCAGAGTGAATCTGAGCATAACCCTCGCCATAGCCCGCTAAGTGACTTAATTAAATGTTTACTTAAACCTAAATTTCATTTCTGAAATTCTAGTTTCGTCGTTTCTAGTTTCGTTAAAACTGTCGTCCCGCATAGGGGTGCATTGTGCACTCTGTTCCACAGATAATACATTTCAGTTTCTTTTTAGTTTGTTAAAATAAATATTCATTTCACACATGGCTAGCTAGCCCCAACTACGCATAGCTTGCATTATACAAACATTAAAAATATACAATATTAGGAGTACAAATAAGTTTCCGCCGTTTTTAACACAAATTAAATATTTATTGTAGAAGAACGGTAATATAAATTTAATCAAAATATTGCCCATCACTTGCAACCACTTTTTCCCATCTCTCAGGCAGCATTCGAATCCCACGTCTGAAGAACTCCTTGTCTTTTGAGGTTATCCACGAATCAACCCAATTTTTGGTATCCTCATAAGATGTGAACCGCTGCGCCGTCAGAGCATGTGCTACGGACCGGAACAGGTGATAATCGGACGGTGCAATGTCTGGTGAATACGGCGGGTGGGGTAACACTTCCCAATCAAGTGTTTCCAAGTACTTTTTCACGGGAGCCGCAACATGTGGACGAGCATTGTCATGCAGAAGAATAATTTTTTCGTGTCTAGAATAGTATTGAGGGCGTTTTTCCTTCAGAGCTCGGCTCAATCTCATCAATTGTGTTCGATAGAGGGCTCCAGTAATTGTTTCGCTCGGATTAAGCAACTCATAATACACTACACCTAGCGGATCCCACCAAATACACAGCATAAGTTTTTTCCGTGAATATTCGGTTTTGCTGTTGATGTTGACGCGTGGCCAGGTAATCCCCATGATTTTCTTCTTTTTGGATTGTCATAATATATAATATAATATATAAATATGTCGGCCACAGAATATATAAATATGTTCGTCAAAAAAACGTTTTAGTCTTAATTTATATATTAAAAAGAAAGAACCTTAAAATATTGTCTTAAAATAAATATCGATTAAATCGCACGGTGTCCATGGTGGAAAATAAATAAAAAAACCGCACATGAAGGGCTTTCTCTCCTTGGACTTAATGTGGTTTACTATTAAAATTTTTAGTGACCAAAAACAAAAAAAAATTGTAAATATAATTTATGCTAATATACCTATGTTTATTACAGATATTGGCTGTACCGCCGGTGCATTACTCAGATGGAAAATAGAGGATTTTTCCGCAAGATAGTCGGTATACTGCAAACACAGATTTCTCTGGAGACACCTGAAAGCTCACCCTGGTGACAGCACATGGATTGCGTGTCGATTTGTCTCTATGCACTCCTAGGAGACGCTCTTATAAAGATATGTTCATTCTATCTATTCGAAAATTAACGTTTTCTTCCTGAAAACGCCCAAGTCAATAAATGATTGATTTAAAAATCGAATGAACCAACTTGAATGCTTTCCTCTCTTATTTTATCCCTTTATGGGTACCGTAACCGTAACAGCCTCTAATGTTCCCACTGCAGGGACACCGGCCTACTCTCGATAATTGAGAGTGAATGGGCTCTGATCTACCACGGGGGCCCAATCCGGATTGGTAGATGTCACATGTCGTCGAATTTTTGGTTCTAAGACATGCCGGTTTCCTCACGATGTTTTCCGTCACCGTTTCGAGAACGTGGTATTGCGCACATAAATTTTTTCAAGTGAAAAAACTCATTGGTGCTCGTGTAGGTTTGAACCAGCAACCTTCAGATTGAAAGTCGGCGTCTATGCCCCTGGGCCACCACGCTCTCTTTATGGGTAAAATCTCTTAATATATTCTAAGGGGATTACCATAGAACCTATCAAATTAAAAATGAATCATAAATTAATATTCATGATATTTTCCCACGTCATAACGTCAATAGTCAACGTTATGAAGAGGAAATCACGTTACATATAACAAAAATCTGCAATCGAATTTAGAACCTCCAATTGTTTACATCGTTTGAGTTTGAATTTGGAACGCATTTTTTTTTAATGAGTCGGTCAAAGTTATCGTACGCCAAATTACATGAATAAAGTTACTGGCCGGTGAGAGGGGCGGACGAATGACGAGCGGATAATGCGTGAATAAAATAAAAATGGCTGCAATCTATATGTATAGTTCACGGATTCATATATAGACAAGTCCAAGTGTAAATTTTGACATACTTGAGATCTAAAATCAACGGGAACAAACGGTTGAGAACGGTTTAGCTTCAGGGAGGTCGTTAATTGGTGATTCCCTCTAGGAGTATGTATAATTCCCAATTTTCATATTCATTACCACTTAATCCTCTCCCCCGACCCCCTCTCCGACCTCGTGACGTCACTGGTGCGGGTTTGAAGCCAAAAACGTGAATACATTTGTCTCCGGCTGTTTGTAGCCGCGACGCGCACATTACCGAATGAATATGGAAACAATAAATTGATATGTGGATGTGGTGTCTCTAAAATACTACAATAAAACCCGAGCGGTAAATAAATAAATATATATTAATATATATACCGCTCGTTCCTCCGTTTCAGGGGAGGGTGGAAGGAACCCCCTCTCCTGCTGCTTTCGGGCCTAATGCCAGAACAATGCTTGCATACTGTGCAAATTCATTTTCAAAATCATGGTTGGATTCGTCAACCTTATCGTGCACTGCGTCTATATTACAGTTGATATAATCGTCCATCCGAACACGGGTTCGGAACACCATGGATCGTTTTCGCACCCCGCACGCTCTAGATAATAAACATCCACAAAGACAACAAACAGTGAGCACAGAAGTTATTGCTGCTGTGGAGTGTAGTGTTGAAGAGAACCCGAATGAGTCGGTTCGCCATGGGACACAGCAATTGGAGCTATCATCCAATAGCGGAAGATTTTGCGGAAAAATCTTAGTTTAAAAGTTTCTAAGATCCAGCTTATGCAAGAGTTGAAACCACGTCAGCATTATGCGCATCGCAGGTTCGGTGAATGAGCCGAAAACAATATCCAACTTGATCCTCTTTTTTCAATGCAAAATGTTGTGTTATGAAGCGCATATTTGGTTAAATAGCCGTGTGATCTCACACCTTTAGATTAATTTCTTTGGAGGTATGAAGTCACTAGTCTATAGCCATAAACCACAGACGTTGGATCACTTGGAAGTGAGCATTCGCCGCGTCCCCAATTGCTCAATCAAGTGGTCGTAAATTGGACTCGATGAACGCGCTTCAGTCGAGCTAGCCGTGGCACTTATATACCCGAAAACATATTTAAACACTAATGGCATACAAATATCTTTTAAATAAAACCAATATCATAGAAATCAACGTTATTTCCATGTGTTTTATTTCATTTTGTTTTCTTTACCTCCAAAATAACACCTTTATTAGATACTAGACATCTAAATTAAGCAAACTAATGGAAGCACCCTGCAATGGCGTAGCAAATTATTATCGATTTACTAAGTGAGGTGCTTGTTCAGACCCTGTCGGACCCTTCATGGATACAGACGCATAACGTATAAAACCGTATCCAGAGTTATTAGCTGCGAGTTTCGTCCCACTTTGGGTTTTTCGTCCGCCTGAAGACAAACTCGAAGATATTTCACATGTATCTGCTTGTTTGCAGATGCCTTAAATATATATGTTTTTGACTCAAACATATGTGTTTGTGCGTTAACGCCTTCATTGGCCATCAATTTCAATGTTTTCTGCCATTTGACGCGCGCTAACATATTTACGTCGGGTAAAATGGATGTTTGTTATTCTCTGTCTCATTATCACCGTTTGTTCCTTCTAAGCAATGTTATGTTTCGTTTGAATTGTGTTGTCTTGTAGGCATCTCTTCGTTACTGATGTCTCAATGATTATTCAATATGACAACTCGTCTATGCGATGATTATATAGACTAGCCTAGCCTTGCTTTAACATACTAGTATTAAGCTCTCTCTCCTGTCGTATTAAGAGGTCAACCCGGTTAAAGATAGGTTAAAAGAAAGACACGGAATGTTCACACAGCGCCATTTCAAACGGAAGATCTTTTTTCTATTCTTAGACCTCAAGTATAGTTTGGAGACAGCAAATACTAGTAAACTAAACTTAGCTTGTACTATGGATATTTACGTTGACATATTTAATAATCGTGCGAGCAAAGCCACGGACAGGTCGCTAGTTGTACACGATTGACCTCACAACTCATTTGGCAGTAGCTCTGCCTCCTGCGCTGGAGGTGGTTCGATTCCTTTGGTTCGGAGTGGTTCGGTTCGTTTTTGGAAAAAAGATACTATTTCAGTAATTTCAATTACTGATAACATACTGATGTAGTATTTTTTGTCTGCCAGGCTGTCTTGGTGTCTACCGAGATAGCGGATAGATACACACTTGTACGAATACAACGTGGCACAGAAGTTTCTTGAGAACATAACATGCAGTTTATACGTCCAATTACAATCAATTCAGGTTTAACTAGTCTTCTTATTAAGATTAACAGTCCCTCCTCGAAACACAAGAAAAAAACCTGTCAAAACATGCATGTGTGATTCATCTCGATTGTTCCTTTTTGTTTGCCATTGTTGGTTGTTACCCGCGAGAGGCAGATGCCGTTCACGCCCACATACTCAGGACCACCTCACATCATCCTTCATAATTTTTTACTTGTGATAATCATATTTCATCCTGTATGCCCTCATGGGTCTTGCATACGACCTAGAAGCTGGCGTGCTGCGGACAAAATGACTTATATTGTAACTTCATTTTGCTTTATGTCATTAAATAACGTATTGTTAGTTGTATCGTTGTATCTTATATTATTCTTGATCAAAACAGTATTAGAACTTTTCTAAATATGATGTCTTGATTGAAAATTTAAGATTTTACGTACATTTCAAATGTTACTTTATCAATCATTACATGTATTATATTGTATTTAATTTAACATTCGTGATGACAATTAGTGCGAATCTACTAATAATTATAGATAAGGCATCGAGAACTGACCGCGCGCTAATTGTTTTCACTACGTAATACTCACATCAACGCTTTTGTTACTGAAGTGCAACTCCGTGAGGAAATCCTCAGTACTAAATTGCGCGTCTTGAACATGGTTACACATCTTTTGACGCGACGGCTTGCCGCGACCACTTTGTGAGTCGTGTGCGAACTGTCCATACTTTACGACACGACGCCCGAGTCATTTACATTTGATATTCTCAGAAGATTACGTTCAGTGTGAACGGAGAACTTACAGAGATGTCTCATTCATATTTTGATATTGCCTGTGCACATAACAGTTCGTTATTTATATCATAAAAAAACAATGGATATTGTGTATATGGAAACACATTACGCATAGTGTTCAGATCAAAATATACCATGAATAGTTAAACGAGTGACGGTAAGGGTTGGAACAGACGTAACTTATTAAAATAAGATTAGCTTAAACATAAAACTGACTGTAATTTGACATATCTGTGTGCATGTAAAGTGCCTAAGCAGCTCCTGTGACACGTTATATGCTCATGAATATGTTTACTTGTGTGTGTGAAATTTGACGTGTTCAAATGATACTTGAGATGTAAAGGAATAAATGAGTTTGATGAAAAAAAAAACAAATAAACCGCGTTCAATATTATAATATTATCGTCTATTTTTCGCTTTTAAAGTAATTGTAGAACAGAAGTATCATTATATGTAATACTATGCTACTACTACTACTTAAACGATGTTACTGCAATAAAGTGATTTATTATTAGGAGTACAAATAAGTTTCCGCTGTTTTTTAACACAAATTAAATATTTATTGTAGAAGAACGGTAATATAAATTTAATCAAAATATTGCCCATCACTTGCAACCACTTTTTCCCATCTCTCAGGCAGCATTCGAATCCCACGTCTGAAGAACTCCTTGTCTTTTGAGGTTATCCACGAATCAACCCAATTTTTGGTATCCTCATAAGATGTGAACCGCTGCGCCGTCAGAGCATGTGCTACGGACCGGAACAGGTGATAATCGGACGGTGCAATGTCTGGTGAATACGGCGGGTGGGGTAACACTTCCCAATCAAGTGTTTCCAAGTACTTTTTCACGGGAGCCGCAACATGTGGACGAGCATTGTCATGCAGAAGAATAATTTTTTCGTGTCTAGAATAGTATTGAGGGCGTTTTTCCTTCAGAGCTCGGCTCAATCTCATCAATTGTGTTCGATAGAGGGCTCCAGTAATTGTTTCGCTCGGATTAAGCAACTCATAATACACTACACCTTTTTTTTTTTTTTTTTTTTTGGCAAGGGGAAATACATTTACGTATACGCCACGTCTGGGGAGACGTGAGGTTATGTAGGACTCGCCTCCAGCACAATGCTTACACAAACTTTAAAATGCAGTGCTGGAGGAATACCCACTAAAACCCCTTGGAGCTCCGTCTTCGCGCGTTATCAGCGGCTTTGCCACATCCTACAGATAATACACTACACCTAGCTGATCCCACCAAATACACAGCATATCGTAAATTTTTGGCCTTCCACTGCGATCTTTGTCTTCTACGTCGAAATCACCGTTTTTAAACTTTTGAAACCACTCTCGACACGTTCTCTCACTCAAAGCAACCTCACCATATGCTTCTACGAGCAATCGATGCGCCTCAGCAGCAGATTTCTTTAAATTAAAGAAGTAAACTAATATTTCCCGCAAATGACGCTTACTTGGCTCAAATTTTGACATTTTCAACTTATAAAAATTATATTTTACCAATATAAAATCAATGATATTAATAGGTTATGTTGTTCTTGAATGTCCAAACTATTTTTTAAGCCGGTTATCATCTGCGAAAGCTAACCGAAACTCCGTGCCGCGCCATCTACAATAAAGCGGAAACTTATTTGTACTCCTAATATTAATATTTTTTTCATGAATTTCTATGGAAATTGCGTAAAAACATACAGAAAAGACATTATTTTACCAATTAAGTTATTTCTGTGCATAAAAACATCCTAATTTAATTCCTGCCTGCAGATGCTACAATGCTGTGTGCAAAAAAGATAACACACTAGCACCCACACCCTTCCAGCGGAACACAGCAACGCGAGGCTGATTGCGGATTACCAATTTCCTGGAAGCGAGACCGACTTGGCTTCGCGTCTAACGTGTTCTGGCAGGCGGTGGGGTCACGGTTGGTGGGATGAACGTCACCCAAATTATTTCACGGAATACTTATGTCAAGTTATTCATGAAAATTGTAAATATGGCGATTTGGGGGGGGGGGGGGGGTGGGGATTTATGTCGTTGTGACGTATGAAGTGTCATGGCTGTGACGTTGATGGATGGAAAATATTCAAGAGGAACCCGTTTTTCATTCAGAATACTGAAAAGTTGCAGTGGAATCATATTATATATTTGCTGCACACACTTAAATAAAAAAAAGTGACCCTATTACTAAGACTCCGCTGCCCGCCTGTCTGTCTGTCTGTCCGTCTGTCACCAGGTATCTCATGAAACGTGATAGTTAGAGTTGAAATTTTCACAGATGATGTATTTCTGTTGCTACTATTGTATAACAACAAATCAGAATAAAATTAATGTTTAATGGGGCATACAAAAACGTGACTTTTATTTTTTGTTCATTTTTGATCGATATTATAGATAATGGTACGGAACCCTTCATGCGCGAGTCCGACTCACACTTGGCCGGTTTTTTTGTATTTTTGTCACGCGATATCTTCCCGTTGTGAACACAACTACTCGTGAAAACTTTTGAAGTGAAAACTTCTTTCGGCGTGTTGGCATTTTTTGAGATAGGCAAAAACCATTGAACTACCTAACCATTGAATTACCGCTACCGTTACCGACAACTCTGGTAGTCTGTAGTCTGTAGTTTTCACTTCTGTCGACACTCCCGAAATGCCACTGTAATTTGGTTGCAAATTTCGTTGTAAACTGCCACTAACTATAACAAGTATAATAATATTAAAACGTTCAAGAATATTCTGCGGGATGCTTAAATCAAGAACCGAGGGAGCAAAGTCAGGGGAGAAGCTATAAATCTTCACGTTCACAAGATACTTCTTAAGTTTGGAGACCAAAACTGCCACCAACTTACTCTGAGATGTGTTTTCGTACAATTTTATAAACTGTTATATTGTATATTGTACAGTCGAAAATCGATAGACATCCTTATTAAACGACTTCATGGCGTAGCTGGGTTAGCTGTTCTTTACAGATCATCTAAGTTAAGCGACTTCCGGCCCGGTCAAAAGATGGATGGGTGACCATTTAGTGGCATTTGATATGAGCGTATCCGTGCTTCGAAGGTTACGTGAAGATGTCGGTTAAGGGTATTCTAGTCGCTAAGCCGTGTTGAAGGCCTTCGGGCGACTTGAAAACTCCAACACCAACTGGCCACTTGCTCACACGAAAGAAAAAAAACCGACTTCAACAGGACGAAGTACTAATTTCAGCTGTATGACATGTTTTGTATGTTGTCACGCAATATTTTCGCCAATTTTGGATTAGTTTGGATGACTCTCATTATATATAATCGGGTGTACCCTTCGAGGTGGTCCCATACAAATTCAACGGAAGACTTCACCTTTATGGGCGAACCAATTAAATCAAACTAAACAGTACTCGATATTATTAACAGTTTCTTATTTCTCAGTCCTGTAAGTTTTCGCTTTTAGGGATGCATTTAATACTTGAGACAACAACATCGATGTTACTTATTGATTAAACTTAACATTAAACTAGGAGATTCTATAATAATATGAAACATAACGTGAGAGATAGGGTTGGGATCAATTTAAACGAATGTATTTATGTATTGTTGAAATTTTAATGTAACATTTATTTCTTGACAATGCCACTATACAGCAGCATATAAATGTTACATTTTTAATGTAACATTTTATTTCAATTACTTTAAGTATTTCTATGACGCTACTGTGCTTGTCTATTTTAATTATAAGATAGTACCGACCTACATAATTATTGTAACAAAATAATGTCAATTACATTATATTGTTACAATTGACATAACCAAGTGTTCACAAATGATTCTACGGTGAAATAAATGAGTATGAGTATATCAGATTCCACCCCATTATTAACTTTGTAAGGCAACTTGTTCCTGCTAATTCACTCCTATATGTGAACCAGCAACCTGCGGATTAAAAGTACGTTCCATCCATATCATTGCGACAGTACTACCAAGTCGATTTAACAAAAAATGTGTGTTAATCCTGGATATAAGCTATCCTGGTACCAAATCTCATCTAAATCTGTTGAGCCGTCTGAGCATGAAGGAGTAACAAATATACACACACAGCATACAAAGTTTCGCCTTTATAATATTAGTATAACTTATATAACTTTAAAGCACAAAAACTTTGGAAAATCAAGAAAACCAGTGCAACTTCTGCATCGGTTTCCATGATTTCTCATACACCAGCTTTAATACAAACTCACTTCCAATTCGGAGCATCTCTTTGGAGTTACTATGTAAATAATCGATGAACGGACCAATTGCCACTACTGTGTGAGAGGCTCATGTTTCTTTATCCTATTCTTCCAAGCCATGACTGCTTCCTACTCCATCATTGAGGAGAATATCACATCACTAGACTTACAAATTTGTCTAACTTCGGAAGCGAGTCACTCACTTGTTTAGTGTACTTTGCTTTGAGGTTGTGTTGCAACTTGTTGCCTTTGATACTATTTGAAGTTCAGTATTAGTTTGAAATCAATAGCATATTCATCGTGCGTCATGCACCTCCCAAGAATTGAGGCAAAAGATTTGCAGCCTAACCAGAAATATTCATATGACAAATCAGCCCTCAAGTTCGGCTCTCAAGTTAAACAAGGTACCATTGCAGCATCGGACCTAATATCGTGGCTTAGCGCTAAGGCGCATCGCTCAGAGTAGTTTAGGCAGGGTCGAGGTGCACGATACATTCTGTAAAATTCGATTTAGAAATCCGCATGGCGTGTTCCGTTTCGTCGAGGCGGATTACGCTACGCGTCTGTATCTATCGCGCGCTAATCTGCAGAGCTGTGTGAGACCAGAGCTAACCACTATCAAGAATTCTTCTCCAATACTGCAAGAATGGCTTGAACAACGTTAGCTTCGAGAAATAACGGCCAACACACCCCTATCTTACAGATTACTACAGCTCGTGTCATCCCAAAATAATTAGTACTAGTGTGTCTTCCAAAGAAATATCATACCGCTACACTAAGAGGTAATTCCCGATGGCACTCTCTTATTTACTTAGAAAATAGATTACGGTGTTGTTTGTCCGGTACGTGTTTGTTGTTTATTTTGTGTTCCGAAGGTGACACTAACGTAATTGTGGGTAAACAATCAGAGTCCAGGGTGTTCCACCCCCATTAATGATGGATAGTGCGCCACGTCGTGAATAGTAGTATGGTAATGCCAGCTGTACGGGTGAACTCTTTTTCAACAGACTACAAGAAACTGAGGAAGTTTTCAATTTTGCTACATTATTTTTTGTATGTTTATTTTGCTAAACCTTATCGACTTGTGGACCGATTTGGATGATTATTTTTGTTTTTGATAATTTACATGTACATGTACATTTGTACTTCTGACGTGGTCCCATATATATTTGATGGAAAACAATTCACCTTAAAAGATAATACAGTAAAAAGATAGACCTTAAAAGATAGTACAATATAGTAAAATGTAATAAAAAATATGAAAGTATAAGTCTGTTAATTTAATTTTAAAATTACACATGACCCTATTTTATTAGGCTCCCTGATCATGAAAACCTGTAAATGATTGATAAATTCATATGCACTCACTCGCGCTGTGCGTAAGCAAGACGCTTGATTCGAGGGATGGTAGCGCCTTAACATAACCAGGTCAATCACCCGCTCACTCAGTCACAAATCCCATAAAAAATTACTAGTTTACTGCTTCTTGTGCGTGAATGGGTGGCCTTATCGTTTAATATCAGCTGGCAACACGCGTCGCGCCAAAGTGTTTTCCTTAATTATTACTGTTGGTATAATTTATTAAAATCTTAGTTTTAGTGCTTGTTTTATGGATGTTCCGCCATTAAATTAACCGGAGTAAAAATGTTATTACTGACTATTAGTGGCCTGGAATGTACGCGGGTGTAGTGTTGAGTAACCGATAAACTATTTTCGGGTTTCGGAATAATGTACCGTGTGGCTAGAGAGACATTTTTTTAGATCCGTTCAGACCGAATTTATTTTTATGATGGGATCATATTTTTATATCTCTTTCTGGCAAGATATCCAAACAACTGAAGGATAAAGAAGTAAAGTCGATCAAATCCCAGTTTCCAAACCAATAATTGCCAGAGTCCATGCTTGGCACAAACATTTTAGAAATTATTGCCATTCATCAGAACTAAATATGTCTTAAAATGGGTAAAGTGCGATTCGTATTCGCGTTCGGAGGGTTCCGTATAACTAATTGTTTTTTATTATGATTAGACGGCTCCGTGGCTTAGTTGGTAGTAGCCCTGCCTTCGAAGCGAGGGGTCCCGGGTTCGATTCCCGGCCGGAACACACTGTGTGGTGAGAAATTTGTTATCGGGTCTTGGGTGTTTGTCTTGTGTTTCTGTGTTTGTCCATGCTATCTGCAACACAGGGAATCCTAGTGCAGAGTTATGAGGGTGTAGACGTTTTTTTTTTTTTAATAAGGATCTCACACGCCTACATTGCGTAATTAGTAGAGAAAAGACAAATATCAACAATAACTATTGAAGCTAATTTTGCAAACGATAATTATTGGTTGTGATTTTTTGACAAAGAAAAAATTTTTAGCAGTTAAAACGTTGAAGCTGAGAACAACAACTATATTAGTTACAAGATTCAGTTTGAACTTTCGTTGTAGTTGTTACTCAAGTTCTACTTTCTTAATATCTTTTAGAATTTGACACTTCATAGTTCAAAAGTTCCAGACCCGCTCTCTCACATTTGAACTATGAGTAAGTAACAAATAACGTTTGTATTGGCTCCCTATCTGGCACTTCAATCATTGTTTCCATAGCTGGTGTCGCTTTAATAACGAAGTAGATATTTTTAATCATGTCAGCTGACATGATTAAAACTTATTTAATCTCACAAAGACTGACATTTCAGCGTCTCAATAGAATCCTAATTGACTCGTTAATTATTATTCTATTGAGAGCATAGCAGCGCGACACAGCATCACGTTCAATTAAAAATCTTCCATGAATTTAATTCCGAATTGTGTTCAACAAATTTGGCAGAATGAAATAAAAATCGCTGCCTAAGTCAATGTTGGCGGGAATATTTTATGTTATTGTTGTCTGTACTTAATCCTAATGTTCTCCACGTTTTTTGTCCTCTACTTTAGAAATATTGAGTCGGGTAAGTGCGTGACTCTCACACTCTTTCCAACAATGTTTTATATTTTTATTATATGTAAATTTACAAATGAATCATAATAACGCTATTATGATTTATTTGTAAATTTACTACTCTGTCATAATAATATATTCTTTACTACGTGGTATGAAAAAGAAGCAACGCACGTGCATATTTTTTGAGTCAGTCTGACAATTTTTATTCCATAAATTTTATATTTTAGAATTCGAAACATGAGGAAAATTATTCTAATATATTATACAAGAATTGAAAAACTTTAGAAACAGTTTCAAAAAAAAGTGGCTTAACTATTATAGCTTATTTTTGAGATATGATGGTTTTTAAATAAATAACAAGTAAGTACTTGGCGCATTGTCGGTTTTTTCCTATTATTGTATATTTGATATTCCTATTTTCTTACCACAAACAATATTCAAAAGTTGGGAGATATATCCACGGAATATCAGATTTATTCAGTTGTAAACAAGAACAAAGAAACCACAGAAAGGGAAAGAAATCCTCGTGAATGTTTAAGGAATATCGGATTTACGTAAACATGGTAATACGTCGCGGTAAGTAAAATAAATCGGCTAAGTGCGATTCCAACTCGTACACGGCCGGTTCCGTACATCCACTTGTATTTTTAATTTACTTAGCAACTGCATACATTAGACAAATAGAAAGTAAAATTGGCCTAAAACAAAAAATATTGATCGTAAGGGTAGGGTGCCAAGAACACTGGCTATATGCCCGCGTTGAACGACCACAGATAACCTATGGGCGAGGAACGAGTCAGCCTTCTTGTCCCCAGTGGCATCACACAAAGATTTTCTGGTTGGTCCGCTACAATTTTGAATTAGATACGCTTCTATGAAGCTTCTGGGAGCGTGGTGGCCCAGGGACACAGACGCTTACTTTCAATCTGGAGGTGCTTGTACAAATTAACACGTATACCAATGAGTTTTTCATCTGAAAAATTAATGTGCGCAATACCATTCTTCTCGAAGGGATGAAGGAAAACATGAGGAAATCGACATGTCTTACAACCAAAAACTCGAAAACATGAGACATTTACCAATCCGGATTGGGCTCCCGTGGTAGATCAAAGCCGATTCACTCTCAATTATAGAGAGTAGGCCGGTGTGTACTATGAAAGATGGATTTAAAAGCTAGATATATTTGAGGATAGCACAGACGAACATATGTTGGAGACTTAGTGATAGGGTCTTTTTATGCGATAGAAGTGACGGAACGATCTTGCGGCCCGCCTGATGTTAAGTGGTTACCTCCGCTCAAAGACAATAGCTACGACTGGTCTTTCCCTACGTAGAATGAGAAGATCCAGCCTTTGGCATCTCTCCTCTTCACTTTGGCGTTACTATGGAGGTAAATGAGCTTTTAATGACAGGCCAGAGTTCAAACCCGCCTTTTGAAGTAATAACATAAGGCCGTGTTCGTCTGTTTACAATAAGCACTCGCTTTATAGAGAGGTCCCTGCTATAGGCAGATTTTTTTTATGTGAATAGGAGACGGTACGACCTGAAGGCCCACCTGGTGGTAAGTGTGGCGCCTTCAGTATTTGTAATTTGTGTTTATACTTTTATATGTATGTTAGTCTATAAGGTATTTATTCCATGGGCCTGTTCTTGCAAAACTTTTTAGCCTTAAATAAAGATGTATTATTATATTATTATTATAACAACAGGAATACGACTTCGCTCTCCCCCGATCGAAGCATAAGAAGACCCAAGTCTCACCCCGTTGCGCCCGTCACCCGAGATGGGGATCTTACGACTCATGCACAGGTAACTTAAAATTTTAAATTTTCACAGGCTATTATAACAAGAAGTAAAACATGTACGGTGAAACGAAACCCGCAGTATACTTGTCCAAACCGCACTCAGCCAGCTTACCTCGTCCCTCGACCGGGGGAGACGCAGCATTTCCTAGAGAAATAGACTATTATCTCTCCACTGTGTTTAATGTTCCGTTCTCCCCCCCAGCTTATATTTGGGTATTTGGGTCAGTAATTATTGGGTAAATTACCAGTTTTGTTTCAGCGATGGCTCCACGCGCCTGGGTTTTAAATCGTTTTTATGAGTTCGATTACCGTCGGACCGCTGGATTTAACGGCGGTTTGATAAGGAAATTGTGTGTACAATTAATGGTTAATGCAAAACGGATAGACTTCGTAATAATTTAATCAGTTGTGTAATAGTCTACGAAACTAAGTTGTTAGTTACCAAATGTAATTATTGACTGAGGGTGGACCGCATCGTCGCGTAACATCCGGAATAAACCAGTGTCCCAGTTTGCGATCAAATTCTAGCCTATCTATACTAAGACTACTATTATCATCTTATTAAACATTCTTACGTAATTATAAATTAACTGACATATTATAATACAAATAAAGTAACCCAAAACTTTAAATATTTTCGTATGACACGATCATAATGGAAAGATTTTTTATATATATCTTAGCGCAGGAAGGCCTTCATGAGATCTAGAGTTAATCATGGATGATATGCGTGAGTGACAAATCAGGGAATTGAAATTATATAAACTCTTGATTACAATATACGCTGTCAAGTTATTGCTGAGGAATTATCGTGGGCAAATTATAAATACACAATTTTTAACTTTTAATCGACTTGATCAAGATAATTCCACATCGGGTCTCTCCGGAACGTAGCCCCGCGGGGGTGGGTTCCTAAGGGTTCCCATCGAAAAGCCTTCGTTGACAGCCAAAATATGAACAAAACCAACCAGCCTGGCCAGCCATCTTCAAATGATAAGAATTCCCAATAAATCGCGTCCATAAACGTCTGGATTTCGAGATAAGTCAATATTTCATCTCGATAACAGTTTTATCGTAACTTCCAGTTTGGGCGACGGCTTGCGGCAAAGTTGTTTATTTATTTACCTACTGCTCTCAACAGCATCATTAATGCTGGACCTGAAACCGAATTTCGGTAATTGGAATGAAAGTTTGCCGAAAGTTAGTTCCAAAACAATAAAACTCATTGCGATAGATACGAACGTTTTTTTTTAACTTCCAACTGCACAATCCGACTGCTATTATAAATCCAAGAGAATTTTGTATTTATGTTTGTAAATCCATCACGCTACCGCGTAAAGCTCCTGAACCAATTTCGTTAATATTTTCAACATAAATCTTGGAATAACGAAGCCTTTTCATCCCGATCCAGCTGCAGGCAGACTCTAGGAACAAAATCCTTTGTATCACATCCTTAAGAACTTAGTCCTAGGGCCCTAGAATTATAATACTTTTCAATATACTTATTATATAAGAAGGATATTGTGCAGATATTTTACAAAATAATGAGGAGCAGTTTTAATTTGATTGTGCGTGATAATGATCGAGGTAAACAATCGGCGTCACCACCGACTGCGCCGAAACATTAAACGTAAACATTTAAACGTTTACACACTCATACCTCTACACTAGGATTCCCTGTGTCGCAGATGGCATGAACAAACACAGAAACACAAGACAAACACCCAGGTCCCGAGAACAAACTTCATGCTCACCACACAAAGTGTGCCCCGGCCGGGAATCGAACCCGGGACCCCTCGCTTGGAAGGCAGAACTACTACCAACTAAGCCACGGAGCCGCCAAACATTGCTTACTAAGTGACACTGGCAATGTCAATTTTAAAATGGCCAATGGCTTTGATTCGATGCACACAATGTATGGTCATTTGATATCCGGTTAGCTTATGCTCTTACATATAATTGCTTCCACATAAACCTGACCTGTATTCTCTGGACGATCTTATGCCAAAAATTGGAAGGGAGTGGATGCTGGTCACATTACAAGTACTTGAGGCGTAACTATCTACGAGTGACTAGCGCAACGAGATGCGACTTGGGTCTTCTCATACTTTAGTTTACATACCTGAGTCATATTTTTGCTGCACATGAGATATCAGGTGGTCCGTCTATTCGTCCCGACACGACAACAACAAAACAGTTTCGCCTTCGGTAAACAATTATAATTGTTCGGTTAGAATGTCTCCATCACTAAAAAAGTTATGTTGATTTCCCAAGAGTGAGTTGTAACGACGTTTTAATAGATCAACTGCCGATTGATCAGCGTGATTTACATACTTTGGTGTTTATTTATAGAGTTCAGATTATAATCTGGTGCAGAGATGGGGGACAACCGGTGATGTAATACTTTTTACTGCAGTTCTGTAATACCTCTGGAAGGCAGTATCTATCACTCAATTGACGGCTCCGTACCTTCTTCTTCTTTATGGCAAATAATATTGAGGTGTTTGTTTGTAATATCAAAATAACAGATTTTTACTCAATTCATTTGAAGCAGACACTAGCAGATATGTTATTAGGTGAACGTTAGGCTACTTTTATTTAAGAAATGGTAATTCTGTATATTTGATAATAATTTTGCGTTGTGTTTACTATTTCACCTTAATTACACTTAAAAGTAATTTATACTAACCAAGCATTGTAAGATGAAATAAATACCCACCTAAGTGAAACAATAGGAATAAACAGATCTCCCCGACACAGGCACGGGCAGTGCTAGTGTGGAGATCATTAGACAACCTACGTACGGGTAAATAAATAAAACGCGTTAGATTCATATTAGGTACTAGCTGCGCCCCGCGGTTTCACCCGCATAGTTCCCGTTCCCGTGGAGAATACGGGGATAAATTGATTTTATTTTTTTCGTTAATTTTCCAATGTTTTAATAGTTATTCTGCTATTCGGGACGGAAACAAATCCAACAAATCAAAAACCATGGCAATCGGTCCAGCCGTTCTCGAGTTATAAGTGTTGTAACAAAACACGACTTCTTTTGGTGTGTGAATATGACTCCGCCCTTTCTCAACAGATGTCGTTTTTAGTATTGTTTACGTGTACTAATAAATGACCATACTTGTATTCGATAGTACTGAATGTCAGCTATCTAACGCATTTTATGATATTTGGTTGAAGTGTAAGCAACAATTGTTTTCACCTTTTCGAAAATGTCGGTTTTTATTCCAAATAAACGTCATTTGCGGGAAGTGTTATTACATTATTTTATTGCGAAGAAAACTGCAGCGGAAACTTATCGTTTGCTTGTGGAGATTTATGGTGAGCATGCTCCGTCTAATACAACTTGCAAGGAATGGTTTCGACGATTTCAAAATAACGATTTTAGTACTGAGGATAAAGAACATGGAAAACCACCAAAAAAATTTGAAGATGCTGAATTGGAAGCATTATTGGCGGAAGATTCTTGCCAAACTCAATCAGAATTAGCTGCAGCATTAAATGTTGATCGTTCAACTGTTGCAAAGCGTTTACAAATGATGGGAATGATTCAAAAAGCCGGTGACTGGGTTCCACATGATTTAAAAGAAACAGACATGGAACGTCGGAAAACCATTTGTGAAATGCTGCTTCAAAGACAGCGAAGAAAAGGATTTTTGCATCGGATAGTCACAGGAGACGAAAAATGGATACACTACGAAAATCCTAAACGCAAAAAAGCTTGGGTGAAACCAGGCGAACCAGGCCCATCACAGCCAAAAATAAATATTCACTGTGCCAAGGTCATGCTCTGTATTTGGTGGGATCAGAAAGGTATTGTATATTATGAGTTGCTCAAACCCTCTGAAACTATTAATGGAGAAGTTTACCGACGACAACTAATGCGTTTGAAGCGAGCCATAGAAGAAAAACGACCAGAATGGGTGAATAGACATAACAAATTAGTTCTTCAGCATGACAATGCCAAACCGCATACCGCAGAAGTCGTAAAAAGATATTTAGAGGGACAGGACTGGGAAGTGTTACCCCACCCGCCATATTCACCAGACATAGCTCCTTCGGATTACCACCTATTCCGGACGATGCAGACAGACCTTACTGGAGAAAAGTTTACTTCATGTGAAAGTATCAAAATTTGGATTGACAACTGGATAAGCTCAAAAGACCAGGACTTCTTCCAGCAAGGAATACGAAAACTACCTGAACGATGGGCGAAGGTTGTAGCTGCAGATGGAGCATACTTTCAATAATTTTTTTTTTAATTTTGTAAGCGAACAAATGTGTTTATTTTGACAAAAAGGGGCGGAGTCATATTCACACACCTATTATATATATATAGATTTTATAGAAACCTCAAAAATTGTAGCCTATATGTTATTCTGATGTATAAGCTATATTGTGGTAAAGTTTCATTCAAATCCATTCAGTAGTTTTTACGTGAAAGAGTAACAAACATCCATACATCCATACTTACAAACTTTCGCCTTTATAATAGTAGTAGGTATATACCTCTGTAAATATTTTATTTCTTAATATTACTTTATCTAATATTTTGAGATCATGTACACATTCCTCTCCATCCAAAGATTGCCTGGAAGAGCTCGCTTCTAAGCGATAAGGCCGCCCATTGTACATTATTGTATAATATTTAATATTATTGTATAATATTAAATATCCTTGTACATTTATTTATATTGGTGTGCAATAAAGTATTTTTGTATTGAATTTTATTGTATTGTGTGTTGAAGAAGTAAATAAATAAATTGCCTATTTCAAAATTTTGTACTATCCGATATTCTGTAATATTCCTATTATAATACAAATTAAAATTGTTAGGCAAAGATTAACGGCGGCACCATTTTTGTTGTTTACCAGTTTCGGCAAAAGAAAAATATATCTGAAGCTGAACATTCGGCCCCTACCCGACCGGCCATAAAAGGCACGGACATAATTCATACACTTACAAACTTTATGAAACCCCCAACTAACAACACTACAAAGAAATATTTTTCGGATAACTTTCTCTTTGGAAATCAGTTTCAATAGTTTGAAAGGCTCGCACGCTACCCGACGCAAGGGCGCGTCTACACCGAACCAGTGAACTGGATTTAATAGAACTAACTGGAAGTGTAGTGTTCGTTCAGGTAATGCTAACACAAGATTAATTATGTACTCTAGTGTAATGTGTAACACAGGTAGGACCTTTACTATAATAAGAACAAAAGTTCGCTGTGTTTGATTATTTACAATAATTAATTGTTTTATAATTCAAATATTCAGTAACAAAGTATGGTTTATCTTGAGTTGGGAAGGACCTAATTCAGATTGCTTTTGTTACGGGCTGAGATAACCATTTTACAACAGGTAGTCCTTCATCTAGTCCCGTCAATTTAATAGTAATAATTGATCAATGTTTTGACTTCTGAAATGGGAAAATCGCACTGATATGTAAATTGTATATTAAATAAACTACACAAGTTTATGTCCCAGGATATAATCTTTAAACTACGTTTTAGAGAACTACGAGAAGTTCCAACTTGATCATCGACCGATACCAGCGTAACGTAATGCAACATAGATCATGTCAAACTAGGTGTTAAATTAGATGCAGAGAATTTCTGCATCTAACTTAACACCTAGTTTGACATGATCTGCATTTGCATCTACATTCAGCGCGTTCTTTGTACTTATGATTCGCATGAGTTCGCACGCATATGTCACCGACACGCACCGGGCTAATTTAGCAGTTCATATCTTCTACGTAAGTGGCAAGCTACTAAGTAACAAGTACTATGCTGGTGTAAACTGTGCGTTATCGAAGACACGATTGGTATGCGCGCCGCGGACGTAGCTACAAAAGTTTACCTTCACAGAATGGTTAATTTCTTACTGACTTGCCATTCTCACCACGATGAATCCACGATCAGAGGGTTGTCTATTGGAGTTAGGAGGGAAAAATGATTACAAAAGTTTACTCTTTGACTTCGACGATCGAAACTCAACAGTTTTTGTGATCTTATTTTTATTATGAACTACTTAAACATTGTCGTATTTATTTATTTCCGATCTGTATCGGACGACGACTGTACAGGTTACGTCACGTGGTTTGCGGTCCCAGTCGACGGATTCAAAGATGTTATTCGTCGACTGGGACCGCGGTCCCAATACCTAGTGATCCCAGTTGACGGAAGCGTCCTTATATCTACCTGATGTTATATAACGACTGCAGCTCATTAACAACAGCAAACCGATCCCGGTCGTCCCAAGTCCCATCGGCTCATGCAATTGTAATTTCACCGGCACCCACACCACCGGAACGCAGTATTGCAAGTTCGCCACTGCTTGGTAGCGGACTACCAGATTTGGTGACAGTACTTCCCCGAAATAACAGGTACTCCGTTAGAACACAAAATGAATTATATTCATTTTACATCTTTTAATCTTGTGTTCTATATTGTGTTTTAATCATAAAACATGTTACTGATTTAAAAGCGAATAAACCGACCTCAATAATTTAATCTCTTATTTGTTGCCCTTAGGGCCTTTTTGAAAAGACACGCCCAAATTGTTAAACAACGGGCGAAGAAAAAGTCACAGGAAAGCAAAATACGCAATTTCGTTAATTGGATGTCACATGAGAAATGTGTTATACATTTCTTATACACATAAGAATCAATTATTTTGATTTAACAACCAAAAAAAGAGTTTTCCAAATCGATTCGAATTGATAAATGGAGGAGAACTAATATAACACTTCAAAATATATACAACCTAATTAAATATCCTCCTTAAGTAGGTTGGTTTTTTTTATTTTTAAATCGTTTTCTTGTTTGTGAATACATGTGGTATTAACACCCATAAACAGAACAAACTATGTTCACCATACAAATGTTTATCCAGGGTGGGAATCGAAGCCAAGACCTACATTACTACCAGCAGAAGGCAGAGCTACTACCGACCGAGCTGTGGGACCAGTCAGGTTGGGCACAGGAAAGTTGTGTCCAGAAGCAGTACCTCAACGGCCGGAAAATAAAATTACTTGGAGCTTTCTTTAGACACTTCCCGAAGCCGAGAGACAGGAAATAAAGTGTTTTACCTGAATCACAATGCTCTATAAAATGTCTGAATACCTAGAAATCTAGATTTTACCCAGCTTTTACCAAGGATGGCGAAGATTTGAGAAGGTTTCAATCTGACTTAAAGGCGCTTACAGTCATACCCGGCACTAGGATTCCCTGTGGTTAAGATGGTCACACAGAAACAAAATAACCACCCAAGACCCGTGAACAAACTTCATGCTCACCACTTTTTATCGTACGCAAATTCGCAACGTGGTGGGCGCAACGCGGTAAACTCAAATTAAATTTAAATTTCAAGTATCGTTAGGAAACGAGGGTTTTCTCATACTTCAGTAGGAGAGATCCGGACTCGTATCGCTGTAGGCTATGGGCGGCAGTAACCACTTATCATCAGGTAAGCTGCCCGCTCGTTGTATAAAAAGAAATCTATAACAAAAAATGAATGGAACAAAGCATATATAATACCTTTACGCGAGCTAAACCACTCAAACAAGCCTCTAAGTTCGTCTTTAATAATTATAAGACCTAAGCTCGAGTGCCAATTTGCAAGAATAATTCACGGTCTTCATAATAAATTCGCCTCATAACAGTTCTGAAGACGCGGAATAACCCAAAGTGTACTCAAAGGGGTGAGCGAGACGAGGGTGGAATCCTAATCAGCTAATCCTGAACATACGTGCGTGATTCTGTACTATTTATGCATTATATTGTCGAGCCTTTCTATAAAACTTCGGAACGCCAGAAATGGAAGCTTCGTGGGTATTTTATTTCAGTAGTTTTTCATGGGTACCTTTTCTTCTATGGAAAATCTTTCTCATATTCAAGAATTCCAAGGATATAAAGATTTGACTACTCAGATCATGGAAACGAATCCTTTTTTATTTATCTATTGTACATCCTTTGTGTTAAGTGGTTAAGCCTCTCTTAATCAACAGCAAAAGGACTCCAGTCCTTCCTTACCGAAGTATGAGGAGACCTGAGTTACATCGCGCTGCGCCCAAAACTCTAAATGTAACGTTTAAAGCATCTATAACTTGACCGGCACCCACACCGCCAAGCTGTAGTCTGTCACCAGATATAGTGGATCTTTTACTTTAAGTTGCTTCATTCGCACCCGCCGAGGTACTGAGGGTGTTTACCTTTAGGAAAGGGCAACAGGGATCTCCAATAAATATATATACTTGGACTTGGAGGGTCTCAGGTTCCTAATCCATGCGATCAGGAACCTGAGACCATCTGCCCAACTACTCAATACAATCCGGTATTAAAAAAGTCTTGCCAATAAATCAACTCGTATAGTTATAATATAATTTTATTCTATGTAAATAAATATAAAATAACCTAATACTATTATATTCATACAAACATTCTGTGGTCGCGACGTTACTTCCAAGTTAATCAACTTCACATACAGACAAATTATCAATAATTTGTATATAGATTTTGGGCAGAATATAATTCAACTTGTAATGAAAGAATCATTTTGTATATTTTCAAACTTAATTCTGTTTGTAATAGAATAAACATACATGTTTAATTTTTCCAAATACAATAATAAAACAGAATTCCTCTTCACAAATTGTACAACATTTATATAGAGTGAGTCCAATCATGCTAGATAACAAAATAACTTTGGCTTTCATTGTTTAAGAAATTTTTCACTGTTCCACTCAAGTGCAAAAAAGTGAGAGCAAGATATCCACTATACATATTGGAAAAAATATTCAGATAAGTCTTCACCGTTCCCTGTTATAAGCTATCCTTGGCTTATTTTGATCATTCACTCCAATACTGATACCCACGATACTCTGACCCAAAACAGACAAATCTTCATTCAAGCCTCTGACAAACTCTCAACCTCAATCACGTGCCGATGCTTCTTCTTCTTATGAATACCATCAAACTCATAATGGATCTCTTCCAAAGTCCTTCCTTTAGTTTCAGGCACAAAGAAGTATACAAATATCGTCCCGATAATGCAGACGATAGCGAAATGCCATAACACCCACCCAGGCCTGACCATCTCCACCAAGTTCTGGTACAACTTTGTCACCCCGAATGCTAGGAACCAGTGGAAGCCAGCCGTTATAGCGGTAGCTCGTCTGGTCACGTGAGGGGGGAAAATCTCTCGAAGCATCAACCAGGGGATGGGCCCGACACCAGCTGCGTACGCACTCACGAATAAACACAGGTTGAAAAGCGGAACCCAAGTGCTGTTCGAGGATATTTCAGATTCTTTCAAATGATAGAATAAACCTAAGAACCCTAAGCTCATGGCCATAAATATGAAAGATACAAGAAGCAACACTCTTCGCCTGACAACCCTTAGCAGCATTGTAGAGAAGTACGTGGATGACACTAAACAGAATCCTAGAATGATAGCAGCGCCGGGCGGGTTCAGTGATATGGAGAAGGTTTCGAAGATCTTCTTAGCGTAGAAAAGAACAGGGTATATTCCACTCATCTGCTGGAAGATCATAAGCCCGAAAGAGACGATGAGAGCTTTCACAGTCCCCGTAGTTTCGAAAAGAGCTTTGAAAGTAACTTTAGTCTTGGCAGCGTTTCGCATGTACTCCCGCAGTGATATGATTTCTGAGTCAATGTCGTTGTCGATTCCTCGGAAGTAGCGTAAGGCGGCTTTGGCTTCGTGGAACTTCCCCTGAGACATCAGGTAAGCCGGAGATTCGGGGAGGAAAATGAAAGCGATGAAGAATGCTATAGGTATACTTGCGCACAGCACTGAGAACCATGACGAATTCTCAACCATACCTGAAATAGGAAAAACTTTTCTATAAACTCTTCATCTTCATAATTTTATTCAAATATGAATAAACTCGTAGTTTGCCCCGATCTGAGAACTCGCGATCTATTGATCTTGATATTATTCAATACAAAATTATTTAGATTTTAGAACCTTTCTGAACTTTGGAATTCAGAATTCGCTGCCGGACTCGCCGCTGTTTCCGCTGTGTTCCGGTGGAAGGGTGTAGAGAAATTACAAGCATTTGAGGCGTAACATCCCCATCTTAAAGTGACGGGCACAACGCGATGCGACTTAAATCTGCTCGTAATTTGGTAGGGGAAGACCTGAGTCATATCTTTATTGTTCATTGACTTCGGTAACCATCTAAAATCAGCCGTCCCACTGTTCGCGACACTTCAGCCAGATATAAAAACCACCGGAACACATCAACGCAAACGTAGTGCTGCAGGCGGTACATAATCACGTATGGTGGCAGTACTTCTCCAGGCAGACTTACAATTTCTATTACTGCTTCAGTTTGTGTTAACTCACCAATGATATACCCGAAGAGCACGCCACAGCTCATGTGCACATGGTAGAAGTTGGCCAGGGTCGGCAGGATCTGCTTCTCCGCTATGTCCTCCACGTACGGCGGGATGCCGACGCTGAACGCGCCCACAGCCACTCCTCCTACGAAGCGCCCCACGTACAGACCGTATACGTTCGGACTGAAAAGTATCAGTTTTTTTATCAAATGTTTTCAGCTCATAGTTTGTATGTGAGTATAAATATTATATTTCCGCCGCAGGGAACTCGCCTATTCTCGTCAAGTGAGAGTGAATGGGGTTTGATCTAGTACGAGAGCCCGTACTTGTACGAATAACTTACAGCGAGCAAAAAGTCACGATTTCGCCTCATCTCCCCTGGGATCCGCAGTGAATTTCTGCTTTGTCAACTTTTTAAAACTTAACTCCTTAAATTATTTCCTTTTTCCCTAACTTATTCAAAGTCAAAATCAAAAGAACTTTATTTTAGGAGGAATTTTAAAAAATTACTTGAATTCGTATTTTGATGTTAATGGTTACCGCCGCCCATAAACAACAATAATAAGACTTAGGTCTACTAACGTATGAGAAGACCTAAGTCGCGTCGCATTGCGCCCGTCACTCTGAGTCGGGGATGATACGCCTCAAATGCCTGTAACTTCACCGGCGCCCACACCCTTCCACCGGAACACAGCAACTGGAGTGAACCACTGCATGACGGCGGATACCAGACTAAACATGTCTCCGACCCTCATGCTGGAGAAATATAGGCGAAACAAAAAACAAAGAGTGCGATGACCTCCAAGAAATTAAGCATTACACTTTCAGTAACAACGGTTCGTTAGCTAGTTAAATTACATATACGTAGATGTGCTCAAGTTGTTTGAAGGTGTCTCCAACGTGCGCTGGCACTCGTCACGTGCCCCGACTGTAATTAGGGGTGGTCCTGGTTTAACGACCCGCTTGTACTTGCCACATTGACACCTCTGAGGAAGTGGTTTAGATGGCTAGATATCGATTACTTACTAAGGAATAGCGTAAAGCTAAATTAATTAATGTCCTAACTAATATTATAAATGCGAAGGTGACTTTGTTTGTTTGTTACGCTCTCACGCCTCAACCACTGAACCGATTTCAAAAATTATTTCACCAATGGAAAGCTACATTATCAGCGAGTACATAGACTATATTTTATTCCCGTATTACCATGGGAACGGGAACAACGCGGGTGAAACTGCGGGGTGGCACCTAGTAATATTATAAAAGTGAGTTTATTTGTTTGATATGCTTTCACGCTTAAACCACTGAACCGATTGGGAATCAAACTCACGAACTACAGCGCAGACGACAATGCTGTGGGACTAATGATTGTGTACTTAAGACAACTCACCTCGAAGCTATCAGTATCCAAGAGACCAGCAAAGGCAGAGCCAAGTATAGCAAAGTCTTTTTTCTGCCGAAATGTTCTGAAATGAGCCCCGCCGGCACGGAGCCCCACAGCGCTCCCAGGCAGAGGAGAGAAGCCGCCCACGATGCCTCAGATCCTGTTAGCTGGAACATAATATAAATGTTGGGTTTTAATATCCCTATAAAGGAAAGTAATTTTTTTTATGTTAAAAATTGGCGGAAAGAGCTGAAGGCACGCCTGCTGTTAAGTGGCGACCCCCGCTCATGACAAAAGTAATGCGACTCAGTATAAGATTTGGATCTTACACTGAGTCGCATTCATCCCAGTGCGTCCGTCATCCGAGACGGGGATGATAAATATGGCCAACTAATGGCGCTGGATGGCACAAATGTCCATAAATACTTGTCTTTAATGATTACGGGATAAAATTGATACAACTGCTTGAGTCGTTATACCATTATTATTCCTGACTGCAATTTAAATTTGGTAAACAGGAATACCTCATTCTAAGCAGTCATCTATTCCTGTCCCGAGGTATAGGTACTGGTACCGGCAGGCGGGTGTGCTTACCACAAGCTTCTGGTGCGGCGCTGAAGCGTTCCCCGCAATCATTCCGTGGCGCCGCGCCTGAACACACATTAATTCAAACTGTTAATTAATGCTGAAACAACAGGGCACTAAGGCACAGAAACGTATCTCTTTATATTAATATATTTGACGTGAACACGATTTTAAATTTACTACCATAATAGGAAGCAATTAAACAAACTGATGATGAAAAAAGTGAGTGATACAGTTTGATGCTTTAGCTACATCTACATCCAAAATTTAATTACATTACTCGATAGTTAAAGGATCAAATTATTCGTGACGTTACGTGAGGACTGTGGCGCATCGTTTACTAGGGATTTTTTCTTATGCGTTACGCACACTTATTCACGTAAAACACACGGCCTTGTCCACGACACAGCTTAACCCCATTATTTTTATCGTTATTTGATAAAAAAAATGATAAAACGCAATTTATATCCATTGAACCGAGATCTCGTCTGTAGCAAGGCGAGTGCGGCAGCTTACCGGATGTGGAGGCAGTACTACTCTGGACGAACTTCGCACAAGTTCTACAGCTTAGAATCTTATGCTTTACAATCTTCAGCGTTTTTGCATATTACAGTACCTATTCTTGGAATGTGGATGATCCTTCTGTGCTTTAATGCGTTTAATGCTTATAATTACATAGTGAGCGTGTTAGCATAAATTTAGTGGGTATCTTAGTCAGAATATTTTGTTTGCTTCATTATAACTTGTACGTAGATCAATATCTGTATTAAAATTTACCGGCACCTTAGTATTTATTATATTTAGTATAATGATAGCATTTGGATAGCATACTGTTCTTAAAAGAATGCCCAAAATATATTGAAGTCCAGATGTACACTTGTCACATAAAACTCCCCGGATCGCTCGAACTGTCATAAATTCAGAACTTAGACCGAGTCAGTGCTTGAAAGTTATCACTAGGAGTGAGCAGATACATCACTAAAATACTTTTCATATTTACCAATGAGAAATTTGAGCCAATTCTCATCCCCTATTCAACCCCTTCGGCAAGTCCTTCTTTAGTATATTAAAAAGTATTGGTGTGTGAATATGACTCCGCCCTTTCTCAACAGATGTCGTTTTTAGTATTGTTTACGTGTACTAATAAATGACCATACTTGTATTCGATAGTACTGAATGTCAGCTATCTAACGCATTTTATGATATTTGGTTGAAGTGTAAGCAACAATTGTTTTCACCTTTTCGAAAATGTCGGTTTTTATTCCAAATAAACGTCATTTGCGGGAAGTGTTATTACATTATTTTATTGCGAAGAAAACTGCAGCGGAAACTTATCGTTTGCTTGTGGAGATTTATGGTGAGCATGCTCCGTCTAATACAACTTGCAAGGAATGGTTTCGACGATTTCAAAATAACGATTTTAGTACTGAGGATAAAGAACATGGAAAACCACCAAAAAAATTTGAAGATGCTGAATTGGAAGCATTATTGGCGGAAGATTCTTGCCAAACTCAATCAGAATTAGCTGCAGCATTAAATGTTGATCGTTCAACTGTTGCAAAGCGTTTACAAATGATGGGAATGATTCAAAAAGCCGGTGACTGGGTTCCACATGATTTAAAAGAAAGAGACATGGAACGTCGGAAAACCATTTGTGAAATGCTGCTTCAAAGACAGCAAAGAAAAGGATTTTTGCATCGGATAGTCACAGGAGACGAAAAATGGATACACTACGAAAATCCTAAACGCAAAAAAGCTTGGGTGAAACCAGGCGAACCAGGCCCATCACAGCCAAAAATAAATATTCACTGTGCCAAGGTCATGCTCTGTATTTGGTGGGATCAGAAAGGTATTGTATATTATGAGTTGCTCAAACCCTCTGAAACTATTAATGGAGAAGTTTACCGACGACAACTAATGCGTTTGAAGCGAGCCATAGAAGAAAAACGACCAGAATGGGTGAATAGACATAACAAATTAGTTCTTCAGCATGACAATGCCAAACCGCATACCGCAGAAGTCGTAAAAAGATATTTAGAGGGACAGGACTGGGAAGTGTTACCCCACCCGCCATATTCACCAGACATAGCTCCTTCGGATTACCACCTATTCCGGACGATGCAGACAGACCTTACTGGAGAAAAGTTTACTTCATGTGAAAGTATCAAAATTTGGATTGACAACTGGATAAGCTCAAAAGACCAGGACTTCTTCCAGCAAGGAATACGAAAACTACCTGAACGATGGGCGAAGGTTGTAGCTGCAGATGGAGCATACTTTCAATAATTTTTTTTTTAATTTTGTAAGCGAACAAATGTGTTTTATTTTGACAAAAAGGGGCGGAGTCATATTCACACACCTATTAATAAGAAAGTTGTGCCTTAATTTTAATTGTTTAAGAATATAATTAAGTTTAAAAAATAATTTAATCTTCAAAAAACTCATTTGTTGTATCATGTAAAATTTAACTAGACTACATAAAAGCTTTGGGTACGATTATCACCAAAAAATTTGTATTATTGTCGACGAATCCTCACCCCATTCACACAAGTAATTTTTAAGAATTAAACAGCATTAAAGATTTTTGACTCGACTTTAAGTTTGACACTGGTAAAGATGGGGCGTTGTCGGTCAGATCACAGATTAAATAATGTTATAATACTTTGCATGAAAGGTTTTAGTTTCATCAAGTAAATTCGAGCTAAGAGAGACATGAGTTTATGGCCCGCCACCCATGCCCTCTCACTAGGATCAATATGTGGCCTATTGAAGCTGTGTAAACCCACGATCAACTTTTTGACGTGATAACGTCTTATAAATCGATGAACGCCGGCTGCACGCACGAAGAAGCATGACTCATTGTCACGTTCCACCTGATAGGAGCGTGCAAGCGGAAGCGAAGCGTAAAAGCGATAGAGAGGCACGATCGGCCTAAGCTTTTAGCTTGTCACGCATCTTTCTCTCTTCCACTCCAATGACGTTATTACGTAAAATCATCGTCCGTAAATCGACTTTACAGACAATTTTTTAAGCAGTGAGCTAGCTGGCTTACATCTACGATCCGGTGAATTTCAAATATTTCAAACCGACTCCGCTTAAAGTTAGACCGCGATAAAAACCTTTGTAATTTAATAGATACCTCCTGGCCATTACCTGAGCTTTAGTTTTGTGAGCTACGATTTTAAGGTTATGAAATACCTGATATATAACGAGATAGTCAGGACTTTGCATTCTGTTTAATAGACCTGTGTATTTTTAATAAAGAAAAATGGTATGTACGAAATTTTTCTTTATTTATTTAAGCTTTAAAAGCATTGAGGACTATGTTGAGAACTTAGATAGGCGTTATCCTAACTAATATTATATGCGAAAACGTTTCCTGGCTTGGTACACTTTCACGCCTCAGCCAATGAACTGATTATAACCGCGGGGCGCAGCTAGAATAATATATTGATGAGTTTTCTAACATTTCACCCGATCATTTCGTGTGTCGCAGCTGATGCACTATATGTTGACGTAAAATTGGAAGGAAAAGCTTACATATATTACTCGGCATATCGGAAAAATAATGCACCAAACAATGCTGATGGAAAGATCGTTAACACAATTACGAAAAATGCTCAAAAACACGCTACAATTTTAATCAAGTTCCACCCGCATTCGGTTAACAGAATGACATAATTCAATAAACCGAGAAAATGAAGAATAACGCATGCATAGGCCGAATTACACCACCCACCTGCAGTGCGCATTTTGCTGGTTATTACACTAAGCTGATTCATGGGGAATTACACTTTGTAGTGAACTGTTAAAGTCCATTTTGTATATGAGCGGTGTACGTGAAAAGTTCCAATATCATAAGTCAGGCTTTCGCCGCATGCAGCGCGGTGTCACGCGGAACTTGTGCAAACTTGGAGTTATTCGCGTTCTACTTGAGGAGTTGATAGATGCGGGCTTGTTTCATAAACACGGAAGGGACGCGTGAAGGAGCGTCAACTCTGGACGATATCCTTTATCCACCATGATTGTAGTGAGGCAGAAAATCATTGAGATGAGTAAACTGCTTCTCACAAAACTAGCATGTTATTTCGATTCCTTAACATAGTGCAATAACTTATATCAACACTGACGAAGTCACGCTATCTGCCAGTGAAAGTCCCGTCAAAATAGGTCCAACCGTTTTGATGATTAGCCGGAACAAAGAGACAGACAAAAAAATTTTAAACGTTTTTTTTCATTAACAAAACATACATCAATGTAAAAAAAAATGGCAAATGGCATGGACAAACACAGAAACGCAGGACCTAAGAACAAACTTCATGCTCACCATACAAAGTTACAAACTACCAACTAAGCTACGGAGTTGCATTAACGTAGTGTACAATTTGTTCAACAGAATAGTGGATCCGCTTGCTCTGGTCACAAAAACCGCAACCTATTGACATTAAGTAGCTTAAGTAGTTCGGAACTTTTGTAATTGTTATAATTTTAGTGTAGATTGAATTAATGGCTTCCTCGTACATATTTATATTAATAAAGACCCGGATATTAACGCTGATATACTGCAAATAAGTTTGCAGTTATTGACGTGTCTTAATAATACCTGAGGTCAAAATTCTTTTGACCTCAGGTATTATTATAACATTGAGTTTAAGCTTAAAATTAAAATTTGCTATTTTATTATCCTAAATTAATATTGTAAATTAAAGTCTGAGTTTGTTTGTTTGTCACGCCTTAACTACTCAATCGATGACCATGGAATTTTACATACATAGTTTCAGGGACACAGAAAACCATTATCCAAAAACAAATCATATCAACAAGAGTGAAACCGCGGACAAAAACTAGTAAATAATAATTAAAATAACAATACTTTTACCTGTTAACATCGATTGTATCTTCTTATATTTGTCTCATTTCAATGGTACATTCATGCTAATGTATTTAGTTACTCCAATTGATATATTTTTCTAAGCGCTCGAGGCGAAGCATACTTAGATGCTCTTGGCAGATCGTCCACCTTCCCGTCCAGTCAGTAGTCGGATGGGTGACCGTCTATGGCATTTGAACCGAGCACTTCCATGCTTCAGTGGACACATTAAGATGTCTGTCCCGGCTTCAATAGTCGATACTGTTTGAATCTTCTTCTCAGAGTACTTAGGGGACGACCGAAATCGTTTTGCTGTCGACTGTCGGGCTGTAGTAACCACTTATTATTAAGTGGTGGTCAGTTCATCCCATCACTTTACTTTACAGTCAAATACAGAACAAAATAGAGTTCTGTATTTGACTCAACCTTCCCCTTATCTGTGTATGTCCGACAATATGTGCTTATATCTAAGTGGCTGTATTTATTTGTGTGTATGAGAGGTAGACATGTCTGCGCCCTATCTAAAGAGGTCGGTGCTTGTCCTACATAATGAGCTGAATTCATTGAGCTATCCTCGGAGCTAGTGTGCACTTTGTTACGTCATAGTGACCTGCCGTCAATCATTATATCATGATGAATGTTTAAGACTAAACGAGAACTAGATTTTATCCTAACTAATTTTATTAATGCGAAGGTGACTTTGTTTGTTTGTTACGCTTTCACGCCTAAACCACTAAACCGATTTTAAAAATCTTTCACCAATGGAAAGCTACATTATCAGCGAGTAACATAGGGTATTTTATCTCTCACGAGAACGGGAACCGCGGCGCAGCAGCTAGTATTCAAAACTGCAAGACCAAAATCAATTCATAGCTGAAAAATAATAATCTTCACGTTTTTTAAATTATTATAATTTTTTCAAAATGTTGACTTCCTATCACTAAGCTTGACGTTCCTCCATTAGAAAGAACAATCAAGAAACCTCTGTGGCGGTAATCGATGGATTAAAATAAATCCTCTAAGGGCAGAATCATTTCTAATATTATTTTGAAGAGAAGATCAAACAGTAAGTGGATTTTGAGTTTTAACATAAGACCGTAAGAAAACAGACATAAGCTCCTAGTGTTATAATGGACTTATTTCGTCGCTCCATTATGTAGAAATTCCTTTATGACGGGCATAATTTCATTGGGAATTAATGTTCGCTTTTTACTTTATCTTATCTTGTATCATTATATGTATCGTTCGCGTGCGTTCCGTCAGACTGAAAGAGATTGACATTAAAGATTAAGTTAATTTTCCTTATATGTCTATATTTAGGTATAATGATGTTAAATTGTCTCGTTTCTCGTAAGACAATATTTGTTTTCTGTATTATATAAACATAATAATTGGTTTTACGTTATACTTTGTATTTTATTTACGTACTCCATAAATAAGGCATACTCCCAACCACCCCATTATGTAAATAGACCCCTATTTAAAACTTGGTTGGCAAACTTGGTTATAATTTATTTTATTTTAATTGATACACGTTAAAACAAATATATGAATATCATTATTTAAGTATGGGACGATCTAGATAATAATACAGTTATTTACAATGTAGATTATCGACGATTAATTTGAAGATCAATGGTTCTTCCTGGTACTAACGGGGGGTCCAGTTGTTCGCGACCGTCCGTCTTTGAGTCCGTACACGTGCCCCCCGGGTGGTCCTACTGCTACTCAACTGATATTGTCGCTGCTCGATTTTGACTCGCACTTAGCCGATTTCATTTGTTTACATTTCAAAAAACCCATTACCTTTTTATTATGTTCATAAATTATGAACAAAGAACATCTGGTATCAAAATTCATAATACAAAAACATTTTAAGTACCTAATAACCTTAAAATGACCGAATTTTTCAAAGCTTCTAAAAGTGCTGGAATTAATTTTGGCCCGCGTTATTGTAGATGTTTCAAATAAAGTGGAAAATAAAATAGTATTATATATCTACAGTAGCATTTTATGACTTTCTGCTGCCACAGACTTAATATATTTTAAAAGCTAAAACAAATAAATCTGTCGGAGCGAGGAATCCCAGTCCCCGGTCCGAGGAAACATTTGTGTGATGATCAGAAAGTTTGTTCTCATGTCTTGGCTGTTTCTAAACTCGTTCGTTTCTAAACTTTTTGTAAATCCATTGTTACTTTGTTCCTCAATAAACTATATTTGATTTGATTTGATTTGATTTTGTTTGTGTATGTCCATGCTACTTGTAATTCAGGGTTCCTAGTACAAGGGTATGTGTGCAATTGTTTATTTATTTTTAACCGATTACAAATAAGGAGGTGTTTCTCAATTCAGCTGCTAGTACCTGGGCGTCCGAGCTTTGCTCGATTCTTTTTGTGAAATCGTGTTTTACCTAATACAGTGGATTACCAAGCAAGTACCACAAAAATTTACGAGATGGCGCTGTATACAATTTTCAGCATAGTTTATTATAAAATACATGGTTTTTGTAAAAATATGCGTTTTTACAAGAAATACAATTACTTATACAGGTAAACTTAAACAGCAAAAAAAAAACATAAAATTTTATCCAAATTGTTGGAGCCGTTTCCGAGATACACGAAATAAGTATATACAAGAATTGCTCGTTTAAAGTAATGAGATATATCAATTTATAATTATAGTATGTCTCTTACGAGATACTTTTGTCTTCGCCTCCGAGTAGTAGACGAAAAATAGGGAATGACTTCACTTTTAACTTCACGTATATATTAAGCACGTTTTAAATATTTTGAATAAAAATAAACTAATTCTAAATCAAATTATTTAAACCACTGATTAATGATTCAGTGTCCTGGCCCCGAGATCTTAAAGTTTAAGTTGTTGTAAATTAATCCGAGGGTAGTTTTTGCTGACGGACGGGGAGACTTAAAAGTTTCCTCTTGTTGGCTACGTCTCCATTCAAGAGTACAGCGGGCGGATGAGCGTGTTCGTGTACCACATAATATATAATAATACATAATATATACCACATAATACATAATAGTAACGTGTAACAGTCGCCCGAGAGGGGGATGTTACATGCGCATGTGATTTTTTGGCACCCAGACTCTTCCACAGCACTACGAGTGCACTACTGCTTGGCGGCAGATTACCTTGGAGGAAGTACTTCTCCGGGCGAATCCTGCACAAGTTCTACAGCTATTAAAAAGCTACTAGTTGGCAGAAACTACGCGATGAGCTTAAAACTAAGGTCAGGTACTAATACAGGTATTTGCCTCTAAAAGATAATGTCCACCAGTGGACGTAATACTCAAAATCTTCTAAAATAAAGTAACTTCTTGAGGTCAGGTTGACAATCCGATTTTTTCCGAAGAGTGAATATAGAGCTCTATCGGGCCCGAAACCGATATAATCTGGAGCTCAACCGAAGTCTGTGAAATCCTTTTGAATTGAACTTTGTTAACCAATATTCTATCATCTTTATCGCACCCCAACAAGGATTAGTAAGTCTTATTCTTTTTAAAATCATACCAAAACAATCTTCCTGCTTACGCTAACTTTGACACAATATTGATCTTTAATTTTGGATATTTAATATAATAATGAATGCGAAGTTTTCTTATTTCCCCAGATGTTGCTGTTTTTCTTATTTATTGATGAACTATCTATCAAAAATGTCTGACTAGAAATCTGGTTAGTTTAACATACAAGTTTCCTATGGTGTGGCTTCTCAGTATACTTGTCAGTTCGTTTACAATACGTTACCCGATAGACGTTTCTAGATTATTCGTCATATCTCATGAAGAGTCGGATAACTTTTAAACAATCTCCAAACCAAGAAATAAAATCCCGTGATCATGTAGATCCTCATTAAAAAAGATACATAACCAAGTATTCTTAAAGAATGAATGGGAATCAATCTTTCCTTAATTTAATGATTACCTAAGTGCAACGATAATACTTACTGCGTTAACTTACAAACAGGGTGTCGCCAACGAAATGAGGCAGCAGTATTTTCATAAACCTTATAGAGGAATCGCTCGGTGCAGAGTTCAAAGGAGTTATATTGTAATGATTCTTTTGATGTGTACGTAATCTTCAGCCTGAATATATTGCTTCCCGATTCATTGACGCGGCCCATCGTTCGGTAGCTTTTTATTACAGGTTATTAACGTAGCTTTTTTTATGTTCCCTGGGTGATCGTTAAATATCGAAGCGATTAGGTTTTAACACCTATAGGCAAGATGGAAGACCTTTGCGCGGCGGTGGAACGAAGAAGGTTGGTAATTTTATCTTATTACAATACTTTATACGAGCAATTCTTATATATTAATTTATTTATATCCTTATTTATTTATATCGCGTATCTTGGAAACGGCGATTTGGATGAAATTTTGTGTTTAGATATAACTGTATAATTGTATTTCTTGTAAGATCGCCATTTTTTCTTAATCGTTTTACACTACGAATTAACGAGGAAAGCTCGGTCGCCCAGTTACTAGATTATTAAATTAGATATACTAGTGTTACTATCTATCGACCACAGGTTTGGTTCAACGCGTGAGAGATGTGTTGTTTCAGTACATTTTTGAGGAGTTCGTGCGGAATCCTTTTCTCTTACGCGATCCTTATCGACCATATCGGTCCTTATCGGATTCTTCCATGGTCGGGTTTGAACAAGCGCTAAACTTTGTTTTAAGAATATCTCTTAGGTAGGATGATCTTTTAGGTAAATAATTTTATTATAAATATTTAACGATTTAAAAAATAGACGCTTCCAAGTAATTTTCAAGAATTCAACGGAAATAAAGAGTGTTGATTTTGACTCTGACATGCTGTATACTGTATACGTCATACATTTCACAGCAGTGTGTTGGGGCCTTAAACGTTCATACTGAGACAAGGAATTTCCTCATACAATCTGCGGTTGACGCCATGTTTGATGTAAGCACTGCCAATCGTCAAACAACCTGAGTAACCTGAGTAATAAGAGCCTCTGAAAACTGATTATAATTTCACGTGTATCTGTGAGCGTGTAACGTGTCAAAGGATTCTATTTTTGGAAATGTTAGGAATGACAGGAACATATTTACAAGAAATAATAACTTTTGAGGATTCTATGAGTATGTATTGTAAATCATAGAATCCTCTGATAAAATCGACACATTTTGTAATTTCCAATTTTTACAAGTTACTCTTCGAATTTGAAAATAAAAGTAAATTTATTCTTTAAATGATCTCTGTGCTCTGTATGACTTGGGTTTTCTTAAGGAGAGAACACACTAACCGTATCTTACGCGACTCAGTTTACGTCAATCTACGTGTATACATCGCAATACAATTTATCCAGCGCAGACCCACCACGCGTATTATACGCCGCGCGTATGATACGCGTGGTATGATGCGCGTAAAATCTTGGGCGCATCATGCTTTCGATCTTTGGTTGCGGTGGCACAGGGCATAGGCTGATAAAATGGCACCGGCTGGGCTGGCATTTTATAGGATGTAATATAGATTCGGACTATGTTTAGCGACTACACTTAAGTATTTTGCGTCGCGTATCTTGCGCAGTACGAGGCTTTGTGTATTTTCGGACTTATACTTGGATCGCGGAGGACCTGAGTCATATTACTGATGGTCCCGCAACTTTGGTTGAGTGAAGTCAAATCAAAATATTTTATTTCCGTTGCTTTTTTCAAATAAAAATTGGAAATGTAACTTTTTTTACCAAACATATATCGCTACGCTCGTCGCTCCACTTGTATCAATATTTTCTTATTCAAATACTTCACTTACCTAATTACATCGAGACGCGATG
Source organism: Aplocera efformata (assembly GCA_921293045.1). NCBI lineage: Eukaryota > Metazoa > Arthropoda > Insecta > Lepidoptera > Geometridae > Aplocera > Aplocera efformata. Next base: position 8,266,371 of record OV121060.1, read on the forward strand.
TAAAACGAGATGAGAACTTTGCTGGATGTTTCATGTTTATTTTATCTCCCTTTTGATGTTTAAGTACTAATTGTGTTTATAACAGATAATTATGTGCTCAATTTACTGTGGTGGTAAATGGTTAAGATTAGCTGAGTTCGAGTTTTGAAAGTAGGTTCGAAGCTCAAGAAGGCAGCGCATTTTGTAAATAGAGTTTAAAAAGAGAACTAGAGAAATAGAATATCTCTGAGGCTACTTATAAAGAACAAAAATGTAAAAATTACAATAGAAAATTTTGATCGTGGGGTAGGGTGCCAAGAACACTGGCTGCATTCCCGCGTTGGACGGCCGAAGATAATCCTTCTTGTCTCCAGTGGCATCACATAAGAGAGTCGATTTTTTGTATAAAAGATTTTGTAGTCGATCTAATGGTCCCATTGTCTCAAAACCAACCATATCTCTTACATTATACATCTCTGTAACAATGACATTTCGCCTACCTAAAAATTACACATAATATAATGTGTAATTATTGTGTAGGCGGGTAATCCATTATGCTATTTTGTAAATGTCACCTGTGGAATTTTCGAATATTATCGCGAGAATTTGATTTACCTCACAGCTTAGTTGAAAGAGCCCTCTGTCTAAGTCGTGGGTTTGATTTATACCCAGAACATACATTAGTGAGATGTTTGTTCTGTGTCTGGGTGTTAATCATATGAATAATAGAAATGTGAAAGTTTGTCTTTATGATTAAAATGATATTTGTTGTTTTGGTAGCTCCTACCCTAGACCACAGATATAATAATACTATACGTACCTACACCGACATAGGCTACTCTATGATCCGAAAAAGTGAAGTAATTATTATAGTGTCTTGCAAAAAACGTAACTTTTGTCAGTTTCTCCATCAGACGATGGGACATGATGACTTTTTAACGGCGGCTAACACTGCGAGACGCATCAATTTTGTAAATATAAAAAAAAAAACATTGTATAAAAGTATTCTATCAGTCATCTAGTTTGCATAATAGCTATGCTATGTTTGGGGCTAAACGGCGCGGCACTAGATATGTATAATGCTTATGAATAATTGTTTGTTTGTTTTTATGTACACGTTTTATGTTATTCGTCTTTATAAATTTATAGGACTATAATAAGGCGGAAGACCCAGCTCGCCATGAGGGTTGAGCAGTTGGTATCTCGCCATAATGTGAACTTTAAGTCTTCCATGGTAGTACCGACAACTTGTTTTTCGACCTTCAGGAATGCTGAATTTTGGCCGAGAGCAAGCTATGTAAACACCCAAAAGTTTTTGACTGAAATTTCATCCAAATCCGTTGAACCGTTTGAGTGTAAAGGAGTCACTTAAATACAAACTTTAATACAAACTTTCGTCTTTATAATACAAGTGTGATATATCATAAAATTAAAATATATAAAAATATCGAAGGTGAATCGAATGTTCGAATTTATTGTAATCAAGTTTGTCATTGATCCAAAGTGCATGTGACATCGTGAGACCATCAGCGGTGAGCGGGGGCGGTATCGCACCGGAAGTGAAATATTTCGCAGCTGCGCCCTTCAGACGATATGAACTGATAATTATGTTTGCTGCAATCGTTGACCTCGTACATACGTGACCTTGCACTCGAACACAACGTTAACACACTCATACCTCTGCACTAGGATTACCTGTGTCGCAGATGGCATGGACAAACACAGAAACACAAGACAAACACCCAAGACCCGAGAACAAACTTCATGCTCACCACACAATGTGTGCCCCGGCCGGGAATCGAACCCGGGACCCCTCGCTTCGAAGGCAGGGATACTACCAACTAATCCACGGAGTCGTCAACGAACAGTTTTTGTAATGCCGCTTTCAGTTTTAAATGATGGGGGTTTATGATGCTCGGCCCCATAGGTGATAACCTTGTTTATCCTCGTGGGGGTACGAGTAGAGATCGAATAAACGCCAATTTTTTTTTAATAAGAGCTTATGTAGTTATTCGTACTTTGACTCGCCTCGTACTTTGACTTGATTGAGGTGTGACTTGGGTCGGGGAGACTTGTTGAGAACTTCGGTCGGGGAAGACCTAAGTCGTTTTGCTGTGGTAATCGGCGGAGGTAACCATTTAACATCATGTGTTCGTCCCGTCACTTAGGATAATGAACTACGAATAAAAAGAGTAAAAGTATTTGTTTTATAACTTGTAACAACATTTGTTTCCGCTGCGTTTTAACGCATGATGGAACCTTATCGAAGCTTATCGCAAATTATCTTTTCGCAGAAATTTAATTGTTATATCCTGACTTGCCTGCGTTTTATCTCCTCGTCCGTTCCTAAAATAACTTAGAGTATTTTTAACCAAATTTAAAAAAGTAATCTTAACTCAACTGTATTTTTATTTGTAACGTGATATTTTCACTCATGAAGAACCAAAGAGAACCAGTAATAGGTTATAAGGTGTTAATAGTAATAACACCTTATAACCTATTACTTTATTTTTATATATAGCTAAGCAAGAGCGAAATCTCCTATGACAAGTATATTTTATACTTAAAAGGAGATTTTATTATAGTTAAGAAGATGTACTTTGGTAAATGCAATAAAAACATTATTATTATTATTATATTATTATTAGCTATGTTCATCACAAAAACGCGTGTCCTTGGTAAGAATCGAACCTTCGACCTACAGCGCACAAAGCAGAACTGTGCCGCTGAGCACCCAACTGAGCTGTGCCGACAATTGATACACAATTTAAAACATAACAAAAGCCTTGTAAATGTTGCAAATCGGTCTCCAAATCAGCATATATAAAAAATTGTTTTGGTCTTCTGTCGAAACCAAATGCTTGGCTACCTTTGATAAAAGAAAAAAAAATAGTTATAAAATAACTCACGTCAGATGACATCATCACGGGCAGGGCTGATGATGACCACGCGATGCACACTCCCGCTGCCAGAGCTCCAAGGTTTACTGAAACGAATTAATTATTAAGAAATCAAGCAAAACGGCATCAATGCTTTCATCTCCTATTCTCGTCTTAAGGGGTAAATTTTTTCCATGAAATTATATATGGGACTATAGCGGAATTCACTATATCAAATTAAAAAAAGAAACAACCAAATCGGTCCACAAATGAGGAGATAAAGCGTAATAAAACATACAAATAATTAAAGAGAACCGACAAATTTAGAACTCTCATCATTTTTAGAAGTAATTAAGTAGTTAAGTAGTGTAAGTATACATATTTTGTTTCTTTATATGGTTAAATAAATTTATCCTTATTATTATTCTTAGTTAAGTTAGTAATAAATGTATACTTTGTTCTTTTCGAACCAGAACAAAGTAACACAAGTGCAGACTAAAAATACACTGTTGAAACAAAAAAAGTACTAAATAGTTATTGATGAAAGCCAAAAAACGAATTCCTGGATGTATTCCCATGGAGTCCCACTGCTCACCTATCCCGGTAGCGATGTACTGGGTGGTGATCCCAGAGGTGTCTCTCTTGATGTCCGGCACGGTGTCCAGCCGGCGGAGGACCTTATTGGTGCTGCCGGTACCGTTCCTGGCCTCCTCTGCAGGGTCGCCATTGTTGAGAGCTCCGGCTTCGAGGGTCGACGTGCTTTGCTCATCCACTGTAGACAACAAGACCTATTTAAAATCGGATAAACCGACGTAATTACTTTGGGCCTTACTTTTCGTTATGAGGTGAATTTTTTGTCATGTTATTTCTTTAGTATATCCTCGGAGGTATGACTTATCAAATAAAATACGAATTATCGAATTCGATTTATTATTGACGAAGATATCGAGTAAAAATATACAAAAAACACAACCACCTCCAAATCTTGCAGTTAGTTAAATGCAGTGTTACGTTACCTATTAACACATGCAACACCAGTTGCATCGCCTCCCCTGCAGAACAGAACAGGGTTGGAACAGACGTAAACTTAACAAATAAGATTAGCTTAAACATGAAAACTGACTGTAATTTGACATATCTGTGTGCATGTAATGTTCCTGGGGAGTTCCTGTGACACGTTATATGCTCACGAATATGTATACAAGTATGTGTATAATTTGACGTGTCCAAATGGTACTTGAGATCTAAAGGAATAAATTAGTTTGACTTTGATATTTTTTGACATTTTTAAGGTTATAAACGAATATATTCGACAAAATACTCATTTCGTAAACGTGTTACTCAGGACGTGCTGCCTCCCCCTCGCAATGAACCGCTCGCGCTCGTGTAAATTCAACTTCACAAGACGCCACAGATTGCTGGACCTTACATACGTGCTCTGGGATCCTACAGATCTAAGAAGCTACTAGAACACTAATCAGAATCCAACAGATTTTTTTTTCACACATCGCCATCTTGCTCCAATGTATACAAAGCTTACTGTGAGAACTAGGTTCCTGATATAGTTGGTGGTAGCTCTGCCTTCTGCGGTGAAGCCGTGGGGTCCATTCCCATCCAGGGCAAGCATTTGTGTGATGGACATGATTTTCGTTGTATTTATGGTATAACCTGTATTTTATGTACACAAGTATTTTGTTTTAAAAGTAAAATATTAGTATTCTATCAGCTATCTAGTTCCCATTGTACAAGCTGTGCTTAGTTTGGGTCTAGAAGGCGCTGCGTAAAAATGTCCAATAATTTTAAGTAGTTAAAAAGTTCCCAGTATTGTATAACTTCATTTAAAATGCTGCATATTCTGCAATCGTATTGTTATTGGTACCACAACCAATTATTACAATTGATTATTGTACAATTTATTATCCAATGTCAAAAGACACAATGAAGAAATCATTGTTGATAAAAAATCCCAAACTATTAATATTTCTAGATACAAGCTGACATTAAATTTTATGAATATGTTATCTTACAATAACGCGATACGTACAATGCTATAGCAACTATCAAAATGCCAATTGCAAATATCAGTTAGCTGATATGCTTTCGTTTAAATAAATATTTATACTTATGCCAAGTTCGTCCGCAGGAGTACTGCCACCACACCTAATCCGCGCCCCATCCCCGTCACTTGAGGCGTAACATGGGTGATGGGCGCAACGCAATTCTATTTGGGTCTACTAATACTTTTGGTAGGGGAAGAGTTCAGTAGTATTTTTATTGTTTATGGGGGTCAGTAACAACTTAACCATCTGACCATCTGCTCGTCCGTCACTTTAGCCTATTAAAAATAAAAAGCTTGTTAAGTTGGCGGGAGTGGTTATCTATGTCGTAGTTTGTCTAGCTTTTGGTACCTATAGAGTGGAGTTAGTTGTCAAGTTGGATTACTAGATTTCAGATATTTAAATTTATTATTGTAATTTCGCCACAATGACATGTTCCATATTGTTTACATGTAACGTTGTACATAATGATAAATTAATAAATATTCATGGACATTTCACACAGCACCAGGTAGCCCTAAAGATAGCTTGTACTATGGGAACTAGATAACTGATAGAATACTTATACTTTTTTTGTGAATACTTATTTAAAATTACATATTAACACCCACAGAACAAATATCTATTTTCCTGGTGGGTGTGTGCTACCCACAGTAGCCTAAACGACTTGATGGGTTTTAGCTAAAGGAGTGTCGCTAGATTTGTCTTAATTATGAGAGTAACACTGGCTATATTAAAATTAAAATGGCCGATTTGGCTGCATATTCTGCTTTCTTCAATTCTTTTTCTTGAAAAACTAATGAGTGTGGTATCAATATACATTTTTTTATGAATGGTTCATAAAGTTTGGTCCTTTCAGCATATTCGTTTACAAATCGTGACATTTTTATAATTGGGTTTCCAGCAAAATCGTTCAGTGTTGCCATTGGTAATATTTGTAACTCTACGGTCCCAGTGGATGTAACATTTCCGCTTGCTCCACAAGTACGTTCGAGCTCAGACGTTTTAAGCTTCTAGATTATTTTGTAAAATAGATTTCGACGCGAAATTAGATCACATTCTCTGGGTTTTCTTCAATGAATTGACGACAACTTTGGGGGCCATGTTGCTTGCGTCTGTAGGCTTGTAACAAAGTCTTATAAAAAAAAGCAATATACTTATAACACCAGCTGTGTGTTGCTCTTCTTATACTAGGGGATCCAACGGAACCGTGTATGGACTCGGAAGGGTAACAATGACCCACATGGACCCCCAATTGAGACTTACCAAAAGGAATAAAGTAATTTTAGGTATTTAATAATACAAACAGTTCCAATAAGATATTTATAGTTTTTCAGTTTTCAACTACAATAATATTTTCGATCATAACATTCTTTGAAAGTGCTTACGTCATTCAATTACTGTGATGGATAGCACGTTCGATTCCCAGGCAGGCGCTACCGGTAATTGACACATTGATGTATGTGAGATACAACTATTGTCTGTTATTATTGTCTTTTGCGAAGTAAAATGAAAGCGTCGAAACTTTATTAATATTATTATTTAGACCATCCTAATACAGCCAGAATAGATTTATTGATCGTTATCTCTATAAGTAATTATTTACTATTTTTATCTATATTTAATAATTGATTATAGATTCAACGCTTTGTTTATCTAGCTGTAATGTTATTTCTATATTCAATAAGGTCGATGGTAAGTATAGGCAGTCCAGTTGCTCGCATCCGTAGGTGAAAACCCTCTAGTATCCTACACGTACCTGGGTGGTGCTAATCAATTATCCTTGATTGCTCCGGCGAAGCTTAATTAGCTGTAATATAATATAAGCGACTTAAATTTAACTTCAGCGGGTTCTAGACAGTACGGTGGCCCGTGCCGGCCATCAGATTGCATTTCATTTATACCGCCGCGTCAGAAAAAACTGTAATGGTGTCTCTACCAGCGAGAGGTAATCGTAGTGGAGGAGTATTAATTACTTATTAATGAATGTTTGCAGAAAAAGTAGTGTGTGAATCATGTATTTTTCCTCGATAGGTAAGGCAGAGCTTAAATGGATATTTATTACCTTGAATTTAAAAAAACCGGCCGAGTGCGAGTCGGACTCGCGCACGAAAGAAAAGAGTTGAAATTTTCATAGATGATGTATTTCTGTTTCTGTTATCACGGTTCATGAGATACAGCCTGGTGACAGACGGACAGTCAGACAAACACAGCGGAGTCTTAGTAATAGGGTCCCGTTTTACCCTTTGGGTACGGAACCCTAAAAACAACCCTGTAATTTTATTTAGAATTTTTAATTTTAGAAGAGCAAATGTGTGCGTTGGGACACTCCCCTATTAAATAGCGCTTTCTCTCTTAATAGGGGTGTGTCCCGACTCCCACATTCTGATCACGATACATCTAAACATGATCAATAACCCATGTACAATCTTCAACGAGTATTTCATTTGTTTTAAACCATCATTAGATATCATGATTCCCACTATTTTCCCACAAATACAAAATTTTCCCGCAGTTAAATAAATCTTACACCAACACGCGCGAGCAAGGTCTATTCGATGTAATATAATTTCATCAATCAACTAGAACACACGCTATAGGCCATTGATAACTGATAATTAGTCAGACGATATTCAACCCCTGACCCGATATTAATCGTTATACTATAAATATCATAGGCACGATACCACGCGAGACGTCGCAGAGGTCGCCCAGTTAAGGAAACGACCGATAAATGGGTACAGGAAGATGCTATGATAAATATGTAATTAATAATTTAATGTTTACTAATTATAAGCTTTAAGATAATTATAATACCTAAACGCCGTCTAATTCTATAATACGCGCCGATCTAACTGTATATCCCATTATTATTATTCAATCTTAAGGTTTGCAAGAGAGCGTTGGAACGCAGTATCCTGGAGGTGAAACACCCCAAGTAAATACGAAACCGCATACTGTGCTCGAGGGCATATATCGCCGATGCAGTCGACAGCTGCCAAGCTCAAATGGGCAGATTATGTCTGCAGAAAGCACCGAGTGGGTTCTGAGTGAGAGCCAGCCAGGCGAGGCAGGCAGAAGAAACAACAAGAGGGGGGAGGCATTAGAACACAGGAGATGGAAGAAGATGCGGAAGACCTTTTCCCAGCAGCAAAACACAACGCCTATAAATAACATATATTGCAAACCTTTTGCCTCAGAAACGACAATGTTTTTTTCGTTGCCATTTATTTATACAATTAAGTGGTGTTAGGTAGCACTATTTAATTTAACATTAATTTGTACCTATTTTTTTATATATTAACATATGAAAATACAATCTGCCATTTTTACGATTCCAAAGATAGACCTTCTGAAGATAAGAGAGACAAAATGACTGATTACCGATCCGTTGAAATAATAGCATTTACATTATTTGTATTTTGAGTCTTGCCCGCTGTTCCATAACATTTTAGAGCATAGTTTTATATAAGATTTTAGCTATGTGTCACGGCGAATTTATTTCAAGATGATTTAGTGCAATGCATGGATACATGCTGTCAGCTGTTTATTGGGTTGAAGTCACTCATAGATACTAAAAGTTATTTATAAGATGCGAGTTTTTAAACATTTGCGAAGAGCTTTTAAGTAGTGAATAACTTGTAAACTTACTCCGTTTGACACTTCACTGACGCGTGAGTAATATTATGAGCACAACACTTTGGTATCTGTCGATCTGTGTTACTGAATCTCGGTATCTCCTGACAGTGGCACAACAAAATAACCGCAGGGGTGGTTAACATTTTTTGTAACGAGACCTGTAAGAAATTAAACTTCGGTTTAAACTTAAACTCGTATATTATTTCATATCTCAAGTTTGGAAATGTTAAATTTTACACACACAAGTAAACATATTCGTGAGCATGTAACGTCGTTGAGGGTCCTCAAGCACATTACATTCACACAGGTATGTCAAATTGCAGTCAGTTTTCATGTTTTAGATAGTCTATATATATAAAATGATATAGAATAAAGTTCCCATAATGAGACTTATAACAATACATTACAAAAACACTTTATTGTACACCACACTTAATTATGAACAAATATAAATACAACTTACTTAAAGACAAGTTAATGCACAATGGGCGGCCTTATCGCTAAGAAGCGATCTCTTCCATCGATAACTTATTTAATAAATTAATTTTGAAATAGCATAACAAAAGTAAAATAAAACTAAGCGTGCAAGCAATAGCAAATTATGATTGCAAACAAATTAGCTTCGAACGAAGAAGGAAAACACTATTAATTGTTCTGTTGCGTGAAATATTGGAATCACTCACGTATGATACGTTACATACTTAATACATATTTACAATTACCAAATCACTTCCTGCTGAAGTAAATCGCATCACAACCCCTTTAATCTTCAGTCAGCAGCTTACAATTATGTTCGGCAGAAACGCTTTGAATACCAATTTGGTTCAACCTAATATAAATTTTGTTTTAGCTAAGAAAACGTTAATTATATTTATTTCGGAGTCACGGCCTCTGATGAAACAGGCGGTAAATGAAACTAGAATTATTCACTGATTTAATTATGTTTGCGAGGGAAAATCTTATTTGGGAGCGAACGGAAAATGGATCCTTTTTCTAAGTAAATTACTATCGAGAATAATGCTGGCTGTAATATTATAAACATAATTATGGGCGGTCAGGTGCTCGCGTCCGTGGGTGGTACCCTCTAGTATACCTCCAACCCGAGTGGTGCCAAAGCAGCAACTAAACGTAGCAGTAAAACTTGTGCCAACTTTGTCCGGAAAGCCTCCACACCTGGTAATCTGCTGCCGAGCAGTGATGCACTTGCATTAAGGTGTTCCGGAGAAAACACAAGTGCATGAGACGAAACATATCCGTCTTGGGTGGCATTTGTTGTTATGGGCGGTCACTTGCAACTTCAGTCGCATATAAAAAAAAACTTTTGACTTAATTGAATATTTAAAAGATATAAAAATTTGGTGGCTCTAGAGGCCCCGTCGATGTGAGACGTGGTGGCAGGGGAGCATCAATTGATGTTTCATATCAATTAATATGAATAATATAAGATGTTAAACCTTCGATATTGTGTTGTATATTAGTATAAATTACATTAAGAAATTTGGCACGTACATATAATCACACTTAATTGTTTGACTGACATCACAGGTCTTCTGCCCAGTCGGGGGTTCAAATCTCACCAGTGAGATGTTTTAATAAATTAAATTTCATTAAAATTATCACAATAATAGTAAAATGGACGGAAATATTAAATACTAGAGGTACGTTTACGTTGGCTTAAATTGAATGTAATATATTTTTTCGCGTTGGGCGTAGAATAGACTCTCAGGTGGTATTTATGTTGAATTCCAAAAGAGATTCCCAAGCCTATTACTGTACCAGCCTCTAATGTTCCCACTGCAGGGACACCGGCCTACTCTCGATAATTGAGAGTGAATGGGCTCTGATCTACCACGGTAGGCCAATCCGGATTGGTAGATGTCACATATCGTCAAATTTTTGGTTCTAAGACTTGCCGGTTTCCTCACGATGTTTTCCGTCACCGTTTTGAGAACGTGGTATTGTGCACATAAATTTTTTCAAGTGAAAAAACTCATTGGTGTACGTGTGAGTTTGAACCAGCAACCTTCAGATTGAAAGTCGCCGTCTATGCCCCTGGGCCACCACGCTCTCAAGCCTATCTTTTATTTATATTTTCACGCGATTACTACCTACTTCAAATTGATGAGTCATTTCGTTTTGTGTGTGTTTTTCATTTTGATTGAAACATTTGATGTTTTTTTTTTTGTTGCTAGAGGGTGCCTACTTTTAAGATTTAAAAGAAAAGGTTCCAATAGAATTTGGAGGCATAATCAATCAGTCCCTAAAGCCAACAAAATAGGCAATGAAAGTGTTGAAGAAGGATTAATTCGATTTTTTAGTAGTAATTCTTCTGTCTGTCCAATCTTTTTTTAACTGACTTCAAAAAAGGAGGAGGTTCTATGCATGTTCACCGATTTTTCCGCCATTTATCAACTGATTTGGAAAATTCTTTTTTTATTTAAAAGAATATGCTTTTATTTTTTACATTACCTTTTGGGTGAAGAAGAAGAAGAATGTGAAAAATAGATCACGATAAAAAAAGTTATACTTCTTCACATACATATTATGACGAAATAAGAAACTTGGTTCTCAAAGCGGAATCTTTAAGGTAAATATCACTTGCCTTCGGAGATATGTGCAGCTTCCAAGGCGTGTGTTTGAACACTCGCTATCAGGGCGGTCCCATTCGATCGTATTTGCCGAGCTGGTGGCTGTCAACACGATCCTAAACCAAGCTCCCCCTCCCAATACCCTGCCTTAGTACCGCGTGAGAACACTACATGCAAGCTAGTTAACGCACCAATAGCTAAGCGTATAGACGCCGGCGCTGTCTTACCTAATGGAAAATTAAGATGTGACCTATGTTTGGCTGGAAGATATATTCTTTCTACGTTTGGAAACTCCCAATTAGTAGCAGCCTGGGTCCATTCCGTACCAGCCTCTAATGTTCCCACTGCAGGGACACCGGCCTACTCTCAATAATTGAGAGTGAATGGGCTCTGATCTACCACGGGAGCTCAATCCGGATTGGTAGATGACACATGTCGTCGAATTTTGGTTCACGATGTTTTCCGTCACCGTTTCGAGAACGTGGGTCCATAGACAACGCAGAGTGATTTTACATGATGGAGGTTGTCGGAAATCTAGCATGTCATAATATTATATGGCCTAATTACTGATACTATTACATCATTACTGATGGATCGAAGTGTAGTGTATATTTAAGTTTGTAAATTTAATATTATCGAGCACTCTGCGAAACGGATTTAAACAAACGTGGAATCGTGAAGCCACTAATAATACCGGTTTATTTAAAAACTTGTGCAAGTATTCGCTAATATTGATATTGTTCTATAATATAGATATGTTACTCACTTTATTATCTAGCTAGAACTTTGTTGTTTCGAAGCAGTAGCACTAAGAAGATAATAGAACTTGGCACAAGTTCTACTCTTTTAGTTGCTCCTTTGACACCACTCAAGGGGTACGTGTTGAGAAGTTGAGGGTTCTCACCTACGGAAGCGAGCAACTGGACCTCCCAAAGCTTAGTTTGGGGCTAGTGTGAAATGGCCATGAATATTTATTTATTCGATTCAATTATGAATATTAATGTACATCTTTAAGGTCTATTATCGAGTGCAGGAGCTCGATATAACCTTTACGTACAAACAGACACGCTTATGAATATTATTACGGACGTGGAATTCCATTTTGGCAACATATCGGGGAGAATGTGGCTACATTTTTGTTATGAATTTGCGTATATTAATATTTGAAATAGCATTGGCATTGAAGTGCTTAGAAATTATAAGGCGAAAATTCTACACATTTTACAAGTACCCCAAGTACAAAGCAGCGTTTTAGAATAAGTAGTTAATATTATCAAAAATAATACATAGTATATCTTACTTAATATAACGTAGCTTTCTAATAGTAAATACTCTTTAGTTTTACAAATTATACATACAAACAAACAACTAATATTTTTATGTTCGACAGAAAATGCTTGTCCTGGGCGGGAATCGAAACCACTACCTTTAGCGCAGAAGGCAGAGCTACTACCAACTGAGCTGTGAGAACAGTCTAGTGATTATAATCGTACAAGTCATCACAATAAATATATTTATCATAATTATTATTGTTCTCGCGTCCTTAAGGGAAATCCCTTTGAGTCCCAACACATACCTCTCGGATTCCAAGAAGTACTGCCATCATACCTAATTATCTGCTGCCAAGCAGTAGTGTACTCGCATTGCTGTGTTTCGGTGTAAGAGTGTGGGTGCCGATGAAATAATTAGCGCATGAGACGTTACATCCCCGTCTCGGGTGATGGGCGCAACTCGATCCGACTTGGGTCGTCTCGTACTTGCGTCAGGGTAACTACTTAACATCAGGTAGGCATAATAGTAACAAAATCAAGATCGATCGTTCTCGCTGGGCGAGTGTAGGCTTGTGTCCTTACAGTGGGAATATTGAGTCACGGTTTATCTACCCGCCAGGGATATTGTTATTGGCAAAAGTTATTACTACAGTAGCTCATGCGAAAACTGTTTGCATGCTCTTAATTAATGCGATAATTAATGTAATGTACTTATTTTATTCGATAGTACTTACATCTGAACCATAATTGTCATTTTTTTAAACGGATATTTTTCTTTCGTGTGAGTGAAGGACTCTCATGTCAGAGTTTTCAAACCGCCCGAAGGCCTCTGACATGGCTTATCGACTAGCATGGCCAGCACAGACGTCTAAACGTCCCCTCCGAAGCACGGAAGCGCTCAGTTCAAATTCCACTGAACGGTCACCCATTCAACTTCTAACCGGATATACAGGGTTACTGATATCTCACTCAAAACCTGTTAAAGGCGACTCTCGTCCATCAAGACTGACAACTTTTGAATGTTCTTCTTTCCAATACAAAAAAAATAAAATTATATTTGCAGTTCTAACCTTCTTAACTCTACCTAAACTCTCTTTAACAGATCCCGTCTAATAGATTTATCCATAGTACGCGCGTGGCACGAGCCCGTCACAGATAGACACAGTATATTTACATTAAATTTACGAGACATAGAGCTAACAACGGACAGAAATCCCCGCCAACACTATAAAAAAAACTTGGGATTTGGCAAAAGTCATAGAATGAAAGTTGTAAGTAGTGTTGACGTAGCAAGTCACCTTTGAGAGGTCACGCGTTAGTTCTCAGTAATCCTGTCTAACTTATTAACTGATGTTGCGCCCTTACGGATGGAATTTCTATGGGACCACCTTGAAACTAACTTAAAAAAAACTTCAAAAAAAACCAGCCCACAAATGTCGAAGAAATCGAGTAACAAACGAAAAGCATGCGATTTCTCAACCTCCATTTTGAAGCTTTTTCTATCGTTGTGTTACGCGATTTCTTAACCAATTATGAATGACATGGATATTTTTTTAATATAAATAAGCCGCATGAGGTCCCACAAATAAAAAAAAAATCATAAAGAATTTCCACCCCTAAGAGCTAAAAATATGGTTTTAAAGTATTAAAGCCGGGTTACCCGATTATTTTATCCAAAACTTGTTTATTAGTTTATGTTTAAAATGTTGGCAGCCCCTGGAGGAGTGATACCCCGAGTCGTCCCGTGACCCCGACCCGCAGATAATACTGCAAGTATATCTTGAATCTCTATTGAAAACACTGTTTTTTGTAGTAGTAGAACTTGTGCCAAGTTCATCCGCAAACAGGCAGACCCCATTACGCAAAAAAATGTAGAATGTGTACCCTTTAGAGTCCCTACACTTCCCCCGGGTGGTGCCAATGGAGGAACGTGGAGTAGCAGCAGAACTTGTGCCAGAAACAGTTCAGTAGAAGTTCATGTAATGACATCGTACCACATATACAGGGGGAAAAGTGTGATTCCGAAGAACTCGTGGCGAAGCGTAATGTGCTTTCGCATCAAAGATAAGCGACTCTCTGCTCGGTAGTTGGGTGGATGGCCGCTTAGAGTATGAAAACTGAGTTTGAATTCATTAACTTTAAAAATTCATTATTTGATTTTTAATCAATCAATTAAGTTCCAAGGCATGGCTTCCCAGTGGGTTTATACCGGTTTAAGAGTTATGTGATCGGTACACGTCTGTGTATGAATGAACCAGCAACTTTAGGTTGAAAGTCACCACTGGGCCGTCACGCTCGACACAGGGATGACTCGTCTGAATGATAACTTAATAAAACTGAAAGCAATAGATCTCTCTTACGATAAATTGAGCAGCTTTATATTAATACCAAAAACAACCCCTTTTTCTTAAAAATAAAAGCAGCCAGCGTATAAAAAATGTAAATTGAAACTCGACACAGACAAATGGCCGCCCGCGATCACCCAACTCACGAATCACTTAAACTTTACAAAACACATTTAAAAACTTTACAAAAACCGTTTAAAGTTTTTTGTTTGAATCACAAAAAGTACCCAAAATATATCAGCATTATCTAGGAATAATAAACTCCATTGCATTGAGATAAACAATATTTTTTTTCGCTGAGATAAACTAAGCATAACACGCACAGTAAACGAGAAATCAGTAGCGCAACACATTCCCTGATATTTTTTCCTCTCGAGATAATTAGTGCAAATTGTTATATTTTGTACCAACCATTAGTATTTTGCAATTCTTGTTTCAGTGTTAGTTCACCGGTTCTGTTATTTGGCGTTTGAGAAAATTAACGGATGTAAAGAACAATGAACTTTTGATGACGAGTTAGCGTTGGGCCCAATAGTATGGACGATGAATTTCAATCAGGAAGTCGCTGGTTAAAATTCAGACTAACACATGCAAAAAAAATCTTAAAAGTAATACATCACGAGTAAAACGGCATGCCCTTATACCAAAAACTCAAAGACATGTTACATCAATCATCTCGACCTGGGTTCCTATGGTAGATTAAAACCCATTCACTCCCATTTATCAAGATTAGGCCAGTGTAACAGTAAGAACCTTAGAGAATGGTTCGGTATAGTTGGATTACTGGTATTCAGCATATTGTGACGAAGGGCTAACGGTCGACAGGACACCTTAGATAAGTGACAATGTGGCTTTGGGGAGATATTATAAAAGTAAAGATATTGGAGGGAAAATGGTGAATAAACTGTGAGCGGTGAAAGCTCCTCGTAAAGTCGCTTTATCTTTGGATTCTGAAAGCTTAGTTTAGGTTTTTATGCGGCCGAGGAAGGTAGGATTGTAAATTTTACCCTAGGTTACTATGCCGTACATAACTATCGCACAGAGAAAATGTAGTGTCACATGTCAAGCAGTTATGGGGTCCATGTTCCTCTCATCTGTAGTTGAGTACCCTTAACATCGTTTCCACCGAGTGGTGCAACAGTAGAGCAATGAGTGGTACCGGGGGTGTTGAGCGTGAAGTTTGTTTTCGAGTCCTGGTTATTTGTTTGTTTCTGTGTTAGTCCATGCCAACTGCGATACAGGGAATCCTTCTTCAGGGGAATGAGTATGTAGGCGTTTATACATATAGCTCTCCATACATTACAGTCGTACCAAACGAAAAATTTCCAAATACTCATCAAATAAGTACATATTGATAAATTACTATTTCAATAACTTATTATAATTCTATTAACACGATCGTAAAACACTTAATTGACTTTTCAATTTTAGATTGAGTTATAAAACCTATTATTGATTTGTTTTCGCGAGCAATCACTTTATAAACATACGATGTTTTTTATTTTGAATAGCTTATCTACATAGTTACCTTCAATAATCACTGATGTTTGGTTCATGTAATAATACATAATATACAATAAGATATCCATAAATATTCATGTACATTTCAAAAAACTTATAGAATTTTATTCTGTAAAGAACAGCTAACCAAACTACGCCATACACATTCAGTTACGAAGTTTAGCACATGTCCATGTAACCATATTATTCAGAGAATGTGTTGATATCGCCAAGTGGCTTAGAATTATCATGATGTTTTCATATGACCGGCTATCGCTGCCTGCTATCGCGTCGATGTTTAGACTGATGCACAGACACCTACGCCTTGACCCGCGATAGCGTTGCAACTACTTCTTACTGAAGAAAAACATAGAGTTTTTTCTGAATGAATTAAATTAAAATGAATTAAAAGATTCATTTTAAGCTTTGATATTATGAGATTAGATAGGTTGAATTAGGTATTAACAAATTTAAAATAATTTATTTACGGATCAGCGAGAGATTCATAATAATTCAATATCCTTATTTTTATTCATAGAGTGGTTAACAAGGCATGCTTTGGGTGTATTGTGCATTGTCCCCAATGGGTTATTCAATAGGTAAACTTACATTTATTTTCCCGAGAGTTAGAGTAGTAATAAATATTACAGCCTTTCATCTAGTGAACACTTTCAGGTGTTAATGTTATCCTTTCGCTGTTAAGTGAAAACACATTTCTAGAAATTAATTGCGGTATTGGTCCGACAACTAAAATTAGCGCCTGTTTTAAAAAAGGGCGCGAATTTTATTTCCGGCGTTTGCCTCCCGTCCCTCTCACCGGCCAGTCATTTCATTCATACAATATTACAATGTTTGGCGTTCGATCTCCTTGGGTACCTCGCGCGCGACTGATTAGAAAATTTATGTTCCAAATTCAAACTCATTACTGCCCGCTGCAAAAGTTTCGCAGAGAAAAGGTGCTCGCAATTTATTATGAAATACAAAAATCGAACAGATGGAAGGAATGGTCAAGTGCAGCATTTGTTTGTCACTGCCGAAACACGACTTTATCGGCGATACTTTTTTTTACAATAATATATTTGATAAATAAATGACACTCATTAATTGTCAGCAAAGTCAAAAATTTTTTGGCGGTGAAAAACACGCTTTTCTCTGATTCATCACCAACAAACCTGAAAGACCTCAATACTTGCCATCGATAGAAAAAAATATCCCAATTGGTTCAATAATTGGCTAAGATATCGAGGAAAAAAACATAAAAACCATAGAAAACCTGATTTTTATAAATGAATAAAATACATTTTAATCTCATTGTCGGAGTATAGAATATCAACATTTCTCTAGGAAACTCACCAAGTCAGGGACTAGGTAAAAATGAGTGCCTACTTGCCAAATTTGTGAAAAACCAGGAGGCCATATCTAATCGCATTAGAAATGGAGACCAAAATGGCTTTCAAGGACCAAAATGGCTTTTATTTAAGGCTTTTAAATAAACCTGTATTTTTTGCCATTTTCGTTTTCTATATACGGTTACATTATACTTAAATTGTACATTTTGTAAACGCAAACAGACAGTTTTTTATTCACATTTGTTTTGGTAGGTTGTTTTTTCATTATATTTTTGGTCTGTACCTCAAACAATAAAATTAAGTAGTACCGTAAATAATAAATATAATAACCGTAAATAGTAAATTGCAAAAATAATACGGTTTACGGTCTTAATGCTTGTTTTCACTCGAGATTTGTAACATACTTTCGAGAATAGAACTGGATTTATGCGTAAGGCTTTCCTTATTGCCTGCAAACTACTTGTTAGTTTCCCATCAGAGGTAATCCCCCACACTTGCGGCTCGTTATCTTAATGCGGTACGAGAAGCTGGGGAGGAATAAGCGTTGAGGCACGTTCACATTGCAGCGGCGAGCGGGGGCGACGGGGACCAGCGATCTTATATCAGCAGTTCATATTAAAATCTATTCGCGCCAACTTCTAAGGTTTCACGAAATAGTTACATCCACGTAATTTATTACAGCTAGTATTTTATTATTATCTCCAGATAACGATCGTTATTCTAATTTAGGCCAACATTTTGAGTTGTCCATTTTGCTCGAATCTATCCGTACCAGCATCTATTGTTCCCACTGCAGGGACACCGGCCTACTCTCGATAATTGAGAGTGAATGCGCTTTAATTTAACACGGGAGCTTAATCCGGATTGGTAGATGTCACATGTCCTCGAATTTATTGTTCAAAGACATGCCGGTTCCCTCACGATGTTTTCCTACACGTTTTTGAGAACGTGAATATGAATAACTAGTTCAATCTCTTGATCACTAGTATGGTAATTAGCTTGACACTCAATAATGAGGCTAATTAGTTGAACCCCTCTCATCAGGTACCATAAAAGCAGTCTCTCATCCCGCTCTCATGGAATACGCAGCCTTATTGACGAAAACAGGCAAATGCACGCGTTGTTTTTTATTGGAATTAACTGTTAAAGCGATGATTTGCCTTTTTTGATACCAATATATTGTATATAAAAATTAATCCCTGTTTCTCTTGGTCGCGGCATCACGCGTGAACGGCTGGACCAATTTTGCTAATTCTTTTTTTGTTGTGTTTGTTATAGTTAGGAAAAGGTTCTTATGAAAAAAAATATTAAGAAATGAATGCAGAAATATCCGAAAAACCACGGGGCGCAGCTAGTATACCTATTGTATTTTTTCCTTTATGTTAATAAGTGACGGAACGAGCTGCGGACCCACCTGGGGGTAAGTAGCGACTCCCGCCGCCCATGACAACAGTATTGCGACTCAGTATAACATTTGGATCTTACACTGAGTTGCACTTATCCTGCTGCGTCCATCACCCGAGACGGGGATGATACGTCTCATGTGATTTCACCAGCACTCACACTCATCCACCGGAATACAGTATTCCGAGCATTACTGCTTGGCGGTAGATTCCAGGTGTGGTGGTAGTATCTCTCCAGGCGTACTTGGCACAAGTTCTACTGCTACTTTTGGTTGCTCCTTTAACACCACCCATGTGTAAAATACGTGGTCCCTACACCTAAAGGGGGGCACACACCTACGGACGCGAGCTACTGGACTGTATTATTTAACTAGCAGTGCTGGCTGAAAAGCGCAATATTCTACTGTTACAGACGCCAACTAATATTCCTAATATTGCTGAACCAAGAAAATCATTATTAACTACTTATTCATACTAATGTATAGCGTAGTGAAGTCTTCAATGCCTAAAGGACAAGAATTACTCTATTACATTTCCAGAGAACTTCAGAAAGGTACGATAACCCTACCCTAAAAGCCAACCCCTCGTCCTCGCCCCGTTATGCAGGAAGTTGCCGATTGCTCAAAGCGAGTTCGCCAATCTTTAGCATTGTTTAGACAGAATCAACTTCGTGCCTCTCCCAAACAAGTGTTAAGTCATTTATTGCTCTTTCTATTGCTTCAATAGAGGAACAAGAGTTCCTATCACTTTGGTAATATAACTTTTGTTATGTTATGGTTATTATTATCTCTGTTATGGTCCTTCTCTGTGAGACGCAAACACACTTATAACGCACTAGCGCTCACTTCAGTAGATTTCGAATCAAGTTTGACCGACTTGATCCGAGATCGGACATATATGATCGACTGGAAACGATAGAGTATTGTAAGTGACACGTTTTCGCCCAAACTAAGTTAAGAACTCAACTATAATTTTTATGCATTTTACTCAACATTTTACTCAAATTTGAAATCAGGTCGTTTTTTAGCTCGTAGATAAATATCCTCAGAATCCCTACATGATTCTATCCCCCGGGCGGTGCGAAAGGAACAACCCAGATGGCAGTAAACGTTGTACTAATTTCGTCCGGAGAAGTGCTGCCACCACAACTGGTAATCCGCCGCCAAGCAGTAGCGCACTAGCGGCGAGGGTATCGGTAAAATTGAAGGTACATGTGACGAACATCCCAGAGTGACGGGCGGAACGTATGCAAATTGGGTGTTCTCGAACTTCGATAGAGAAAACGGTCTATGGGCGATGATAACCACTTAACAACAGGTGAGCCACTAGGTCGGTTCGTCACTACAAAAGAAACATTTTATAAAACGCCCTAATACACACAAAAACAACTTATATTAAGTTTGTACTCCTCACCCTCAGCCTTGCGATTCAAGTCGAGCCAATCTGGATTACCAGGTAATTGGAGGCGATGCTGAAGTTTTTCGAAGTAGATAACTTAAATTGATATTTAGCCGCGGAGTCGCGGGTGCAATTTGTAAGTTTAGCTGCTGTTTGATCCGAGGCACATCCACCTACCTATCCTATCCAAGGGCTATTTCATTTGGACCATAGACAATATCCTAATAAACATTATAAAAAACATAGTCTTTTATTTTGGTTTTTTAAAAGCCTTTTCGGTGACTTTTAATCGACCTAGTTATCATTTTTTTTTTTTTTGTATTAATCATGCTAGATATTATAGATAGGTGCATTTTAGATGATAAATGTGATATATTGATGAGACCGGCCTCACGGCTCAGTCGGTGGTGGCTCTGTCTTCTGCGGTGCAGTTCGTGGGTTCGATTTCCATTCAAGAAAAACATTAATGTGACGAAAATTTATGTTTGTTCTGTGTCTGGGTGATGATATGTATTTACAAAAAAAAACTGTGTGCAATGTCTATAAATATTTATTTATATATGTTATGCGGAAAATTTACCAAATTATTTAAAACGCATAAAAGCAGGAATACTAAATACAGATATTTTTATGTGACCGAAAATTTGTAACGAAACGTGCAGAAATTAAGACATCCGTCGAAAGGTAATTGCGCAAACACGATCTGAATATTTGTTTTATTGGAATCTCTGAATTGGCTTGGCGTCTGGACCCTTCACTGGCGTAATGCTCCTAAACTAATCTGTCCCTTTAGATCTTTTTAATGTGGTTAAGTGATGGAACGAGCTGAGGGCCCACCTGGTGATAAATGGCGACCACCGCCCATAACAACAGTAATGCGACTCAGTATGTTCTCAGATCTTACGCTGAGTCGCATTCATCTTGCTGCGTCCATCACCCGAGACGGGGATGATACGCTTCATGTGCATGTGATTTCACCAACACCCACAATAGTAAAATTCTGTTATTTAACAAACAGACACGTCAATTCTGTTTATTTGTTTAGATAACAGTGTGGGTACAATATATGTACACCTGTATAAGTTTATATAACAAATAAATATTCACGAACATATCACACAGCGCCATTTAGCTCCGAACTCAGCACAGCATATACCATGGGAACTAGATAACTGATTGAATACTTATATAGTACTTTTAATTGTAAATACATACATAATACATAATAATACATATTGACACCCAGACAGGAAAAACATTGATGGTGCCTGTTCCACATACCTTCAGACTGCCTGTGTTCTCAAACATTAATATTACTAAGTTCCAAAACTGTATCGCCTCACACTCAGTCTGTTGGTGCCGGCCAAGGCTCCTCATAATAATAACGGTAGTGGCAGGTCACAGTTTACTTCCCCCCCCGCGGGTTCCCGCCTTGTCGGGGCGGGGGGGCTTAGTAACCGTGGTTGGGCTGCCCACGGTGAAGCCAAGAGGAACCCGGGAGGGGCTGCTCCTTTAGGCTTTGCCTCCAAGCCGACTAGGAGCGGCCACAGTAGGTGGCGGTGCCTTATGGGGGGCACCGCAACTGAGGCGGGCTGCGGTGTCGTATGGGCGGCACCGCAGCTGAGGGTTAGGGGCCGCGGCGGGAGAGGAGTGCCGGTATAGCGGTGCGCCGCTCTCCCTACCTTCCGCGGCCACGGCGGGGTCGCCACCGTTTGATGGCGGACGCGGTAGGGCCGCAGGGGAAGAGGAGTGTTGGTATTGAGAGGCGCCACTCTCCCTATCCTCTGCGGCCGTAGTGGCAGGCGACGGGGCCACATATCTGACCCGTCGCATGGGGACCTAGGGCGTCTGACACGGGGTAGTCTGACGTCCTATCGCTGGCATGGTCCCCGAGGTGGTTGCGACGCGCCTCGTGTCCTGGCGTGTCGTGGCGAGGGAGGATGGTGGCATTGCCATCCCAAGGAGGGTCCGGAAACGGGCAGCTGCGGCGGGATCGCGGATGTGTGTATAAACGTTCCCGTGTTCCCGCCACTAAGCGGCAGAGGAGGACACCGTGGAGTTTTAGTGGGTAGTCCCACATAACCGCTCTGTCTCCCCGTGGCAGGGCGGTATGCTAAGACATTTCTCCACGGAAAAAAAAAAAAAAAAAAAAAAGGTCACACTTTACTTCCTAAAGATATACGTCCAATGCACATCGGCCGCACCGCAAGATTTCAATAATAAAATGAGTCTATATGAAACAGGAGATGTAAATGTAGAACTACGATTGTATGAGCAGAGTTCAAAATTACAAAAATACCTGTCTTCCCATACCAGAAGTGTATTACAGAGAACACCAATTATTGTCCACCAATTAAAAAATATATTTAATTTTTACCACTCGCACAGCGCCATCTAGCCCCAAACTAGGCATTTACGTTAACTTTTGCCTTTTAAGGTGTTTTAGTGATAAGATATGAATACCCAAACACAGATCAAAGATCAATGTTCCTCACACAAATGTGTCATTCACTACCTACGGCGCAGAAGGCTAAGCCAATACGAACCGGGCTGCGAGGCCAGTCATAATGGGAATGGAATAGCACATATGAACGCTCAGCTCGCACCTGATTTGTATCTATCGGGGTGTTTTATTGGAGGTGTGCGCGGCGCGATAGCGGGTAATATGCCATCCCTTGTATTTAGTAAGACGTTAACGGGACTTTCACAAGGAATCACACCCTCACTCTACAGCCTTATTCTCTACTGGAACCCGCGCGGTTCCACTCGCGTGCTACCCATACGTACTGCGATGGTAAATTGCGTTCAAATATCGAGTCAAGAAGAGCAAGTTTGCCCAAAACAATATTTAATATTATTTTAGAGCTACATAAGCTTTATTAAAATCACCAAAATGGACTCTCCCAATATCGCTACATCGCTGAAATTTGGTCCTTGTAAGCCGGATTTGCTATTTTTGGTTATACCTAAACTCTATAATTTTTGGCAATTAATTAATTCAAGTTTAAGTCAAAAGTTATAATTATTATGGGGCCATAGAGCTATGCCGGCCGCGTGGTTGAAGTGGTTACTGGGTTCGATATTCGGCCGGGGCAAACTTTGTGCGATGAGTTTGAGCTGGGGTTTTGATTGATTATGCCCATGTCACCTGCAATACAGAGAATGATATGATTGTAAGCATTTTACCGTTTTTACTTTACAATATTTCCACTATTACTTTAATATTACTTATTATTTGAATTCACCGATTAGTGCACAACATAATCTAACAGTACTGAACTTAAAATTATTAAGTTTGCGAAAATTGAATTACCAAGAAAAATAGGAAAGCTCGAGTAAAATTTCGCCTTTGTGTCTTAGCAAATTCCATCAATGTAACTCGCTGGAATACTTTTTCAGACGCAAAATTCATTGCGCCTATCTTTTGTCAACATTGTTGGTATTAAGAGGCATTGTTTTCGCAAATTAAATGACGATAAAACAAGAAGCGTTCCATTGATCCGGCTGATTAGCGATTTCTAAATTTCCCCTTTGGCATTCAGCGCGGCGCGTCGCGGGCCGGACTTGGGAATAATATTCAATTTGTGCTGCGTGAGGAACAACTAAAAGTAGCAGTAGAACTTGAGCCAAGTTGTTCGTCTGGAAAAGTACCGGTAATCTGCCGCCAAGTGAACTTACATTGCTGTGTTCCGGTGGGCGGGTGCCGGTGAAATTACATTCGCATGAGACGTTTCATCCCCGTCTCGGGTGACGGGCGCAACAGGAAAACCTATGTTGTATTGCGATTGTTATAGATTGGGTTAGTATTTTTTATCAACATCACCAAGCATTGTACAATCCTTGGTGATTAGGGACACAGTGCAGTTTTATTAATTTAGTTATAGTAGTAGGTAACACGCCTCCGAACATCGTGAAGAAAACCAGCGCTGCACTGTTTTGCACAGCATGTTGCTTCAGTACAGCAACATGCTGAGACTGAACCTATTTGGACTAGTAGGTATCTGAGTTATTTGAGTTTTCTTTCAATCATTTATTTTATATATCTTTGTATTTTTTTTAATATTGACCAAATAATAATTCTTTTTTATTAAAGGTATTCACGACAGGTCATTTTTGTTTCTACTTTCGAAAGTGACACAAGTAAGTACATGCGCCATGGTTTATCGACTAGTATAGCCGGGACCGACATATCAACGAGCCCTCGAAGCACGGAAGCGCTCAGTTCTAAACGGTCATCCATCAAAATACTGACCAGACCAAAAGAAACTAACATTACAAAAGTTATCTTCGCCATGAGATCTTATGTTGGCTCTTTGCCTACAAAATACGAGTAGCTCTATGATATACAAAGTCGCAGTCGCAATCAGTTCAACAAAAGGTATTCCTGGTCAACGAATAAAAAATCCTCGTTGATTATAATTTGTGTTATTCAGATCCCCCCCTGGCTGGGGGAACGAGACGTCTCCTAATTAGTAATTGAAGACAGCGGCGTCGAATCCGCCATAATGGCTGATTCAGAAGGGAAGGCATTCTATTCTTTATCTTTTAAACTGAACGAAAGCAATTATTTAGGAAGTATTGTTTAGTTGAAGGACAGATTGAAAAATTATTTGGAAGAGAACTTCACAAATATTGTGGATCTATTTGGATGATTCTTTCTTTATTATTAATGTGTAGGTACCTGAGAAATGGTCTCATTGAAATTTCATGAATGCTTTTCATCCATAATGGTGAAACATAAGGCGTGAATTCATTGAAGTCAAACTGTGGTGCTGGCGGAAAATGCACCAACGCATCCATACTTAAACCGCCATATGTCTTCGCAGGACCCTTCGACCACATTGCCAGGAAAGATGGAGACAATCTCGAATTCTGGTGGTGACTGGCAAAGTGGCAGGAAAGCGACCGCGAAGACGGAGCCGCATGTGCTGGAGCGACCAAGGTCAGCACTCGACTCCAGCATGAGCGCCGCTATCCGCTCAGCAGAGAACCGATTCCGAAGGAGACAAATAGTACACACGAATATCCCTCATACAGATCATGACCCTCAGCAGTGAGGAGATCTATGCAAGGAGGATGCACCTACCTCATGTAATAAGAAATAACTAAAACCATAAACAATGAGAATTAATGCATTCGCTCAAAAAAACAATAGCTTCATTATTTTTCATAGCGTTACGCTCCGTAAGCCGCTCCTTGCCGCCAAAGTTAGATCGAGTTTTTCCCGCCAAAATTACGGCGATACGTTCTTTGATGAAAGATGAATATTCATTTGTGTGATGACAGATGTCGCTAAGGCCGATAGCCGAGTGAAATTGTGCGCGGGATTGGCAAGATCATATATGTACAATGGAATGTAGCTATAGGTTTGTTGCCTAGATATATATTATACTAGCGGATATCTAGCGCATGCTACTACGCTAAAAAAAAACATTTTGTACCTAATGCATTGTTTTAGTGATTAAAATCATCACATTATTGCCTTTCTAATGAAACCGGTTGGATGGTTTCAAAGTCTATAGCTATAGCGGACATTGGTAGAAACAATTTTTATGTTTTATTTAAAGTATTAATAATAGTACTAATTGCTAATGCCCCTAATAGTATGCATAGTATATGTAGTAGATATAACAGTATGTTTAAATAGACCACTGACTACCTGATGATGTAAGTAGGTAGGTACTTAACTTCTAAAATAAATTTGGTTATCTAAATAAAACTTTTAACTTATTTTCATGCACCTAGCTTTTAAACTATTTTCCAAATATACAACTTAAAAGCCGACTTACGACTAAAAACGACTTAAAAGTCTGTATACTAACGACATGCGGAAAACGTTACGGAGCTTAGTTGAGGAGTTACACAATTTTACATTCCTGAAATGTAATACGAGAAATATAAGCTTACAGAAGTGTACAATCCATCTAATTAAACGTTTGCGATGCTGCCATGTGTTTTGGCTCACCAGTAATCAACATCGCTACACGCACACAAGAGCGTGGTGGCCCAGGGGCACAGACGCCGACTTTCAATCTGAACGTTGCTGGTTCAAACCCACACGTGCACCAATGAGTTTTTTCACTTGAAAAAATGTATGTGCGCAATACCACGTTCTCAAAACGGTGACGGAAAACATCGTGAGGAAACCGGCATGTCTTACAACCAAAAATTCGACGACATGTGACATTTACCAATCTGGATTGGGCTCCCGTGGTAGATTAGAGCCCATCCCTCTCAATTATCGAGAGTAGGCCGGTGTCGCTGCAGTGGGAACATTAGAGGCTGGTACGGATACGGACGGACACGCACACAACTTATGTTATTATATGCAATGTAAGTAAGAGTGTTGATACATTTTACTCTTAAAAAGCATTTAAAAATATATTCGTAGAACCAATGAAATTTTAAACAGTAAAAAAAAACTTAGGCCGTTTTATTCAGATTTATTCAGATTGCTTGTGCATCCAGGCAGCATCAAATGTAATTTAACTTCATACAGCACACTTCTATAGTACCTATTTCTATGGCTATGCATACACTAAATACGAATAAGAACTAGATTAAAATATTCAGCGAAGTAGAATCACTTTAATGAAAACACCGTGTGAGCTTTTTGAAAATTATTTTTATTTCTGCTTTATATTTAAGAAGAACCGTGACATCGTCTGCACACAGAGTGCAGCAGTAACAATTGACACCATTCAATATGTATATTCTGTAGCTCACACTGTAGCAGTGAGCACTTGGATGGGTGATCAGTGGCTAAGAACTTTTTGATTCTGTAATGTTGTAATGTTGGTTCCATCTACCAGCTTCCAGGACGACGGAAGGTCATCCTCAGGTGTAAACCTTACATGTTACAACAATGACGGGACGAGCTCAACGCCCACCTGATGTTAAGTGGTTACCTGCGCCCATAACAACAGCAATAGACTTAGGTCATCTAAGACCGAAGTATTTGGAGACCCAAATCGCACCCCGTTATGCGCTTGTGATTTCACCGGCCACCACCGGAACACAGCAAAGTGATTGCATCATTGCTTGTCGGCAGCACGTAATTAATCTTATAATTATCAGATTAACCTCATTTGCAATTATTTATTTTAAATGAAGATTATACAATATGTTAGTCTGTAAGGTATTTATTCTATGGGCTGATGTTTTTAGTATTTATGCAAAAAATGTTAATTGCCTGAAATAAAGATTATTATTATTATTATATTATTTGCAGTCATATCGCTGTTGTCTATGGGCGGCAGCAACCATTTAACATCAGGTAGGCTGTCAGCTCGTCCCGTCACACTAGTCAAATAAAAAAGCCTCTAGTAGGTAACATTGGGAGATATCTAATATCCTTAGATAATCCAATTGACACGGAAAAAAATCAGCTTAGAGGAAAATCTGGAATCTTAATTTAGTCAATCATTAGGATTAATTATCTTAATGAATGGTTACCAAATTAGGATCACAGAAAACAAAACAATTATAATAGGTATGCTCCACATTCTATATTTAGCAAGCTGTTGAGAAAGGGCGGAGTCATATTCACACACCCAATATATGAATTGGAGTTTGACAAGTAAAGATCAAAACTTAATGTATCTAATAATTTAAGTTTTTAGTTCTCGTTAGTGATTTATAATCTGTACTTTTTATAATTATTTATTATAACGTTTCACCTGTGAAGTCCCGTTCCCGTGGGAATACAAGGATTAAATATAGCCAATGTTACTCGCTGATATAATAGCTTTCCATTGGTGAATCCATCCATCCATCTTGAGAGGATTAATAAAACATCTGTAACCGTGCAAGTATGGGTATTCTTATAATAGTTCTAAACATTCTTGACAGGAATATTGCACGGTGTCTGGTAGTACTGTGGGGTCTCATTCAGGGTGGTCGCGCCGATCACTCCCCCATTGGCCACCAGCAGCAGCCGTCTCTTTCTATGGTGGCGCAGGAGAGCTGTGACGTCACTGAAGCTCCTCTCTCCCTTCCTCGCGAAGCCTAGAGCGAGACGGCCGTCCGGACGCCGTCGGACGCCGACGTTGTGTACCGACGAGCTGCACGCCACGCTCAGGGTGTACGCGTGGTTCGGCTGGAGAATAGGATAATAATTACATCTTACAGAAAGTTCACTTTTCATATCAATTATTGGTACCAGTAGGGGCATTGGATGCGAATTCGTTTACAAAGAGGTTCTAATCCCGAATTTCGCGGGATCATAACTTTGCAATCTCTAATTAAATAAATATTCATGGACATTCCATAGTGGCATCTAGCTTGGTGCTAGATGCCACTGTGTGAAAAATCCAATAGTAATTAAGCATATCGTGGCATAAGTATTGGATAGTATTGATAGAATACTTATAAAAAATATTTTTTCTAATTAATACTTTATATACCTATGTGAGTACCACCCACAAACATCTATATTCAAATAAATGCAGCTACGAACTGAACTGAGTGAGGCCAGTCAATTTATAATTTAATTCTATCTAAATGTGCTTCAGCTGAATATATAAAGGGATTTTAATGATTTTACGCCTCCTCCGTTCACCTTCTCGCAGTTTATTAGTCTTCTTATAATCATCAAAATAAAAAGACATTTAGAGCTGGTAACCCTGAAAGCGAGATATGATTATAACCATTAAATATCTCATACTGTCGCAAAATCCTGACTCAATTTTCGTCGTGTGTCACACAATGACGAGGATTCCTAAAGAGATGGATCACTCACGGATGAAAAGGCCCATGAAAGGTTAATGGTTCCGCATAATTTCACGGTAGATTAGTTTTTAACGGACCCCTAAAGCCATGTCAACCTTTATGGTATGATAGGCACTCCCAAATGTTTCTGGGACGGACTATTTGATTGGAGCCATTAACTTTTGTTATCAAACTACGTAATATAAAATTATGGCTGTCGTTTGACTGCTCTTATTTTGGAATCTAAGCGGCGGTTTTAGTTCAGTAGTTTACTCAGGAAAGGGTTTGACAAGGCCATAAGGGCGCGGTCATATTGTGATAAGTATATGCCATACATAGAAAAAATATCATGGCAGATAAACGTTTACAAACTCATACCTCTGCACTAGGATTCTATGTGTCGCAGATGGCATGGACAAACACAGAAACACAAGACAAACGCCCAAGACCCGAGAACCAACTTCATGCTCACCACACAAAGTGTGCCGAACCCGGGACCCCTCGCTTCGAAGGCAGGCAGCCTACTAACGAACTAATCAACTGGTAATTGATAGATTCAAGCGTTTCTTCAAAAAAAAATGTACCAACGAAGCTATGGACCCTATTTTTTTCAAATAAGGAACTCCTCTTAAAAAACATACTCTTGATTCTGAATCAAAGATCTTCTCTTACCTGGCTCGATGGCCGCAACACAAAGGTCCCGTCCGGATGGCCTCTGAGCAGGTTTTCAGCTTCGTTCCTGTCTATGTCCATATAGTAAGGTTCGTTCTCCACTGGCACGGGGAGCGGCCGGTCCGCCATGTGGACCCGCGGCTTGCCTTCTGCCCATTTCTCAGTGTCTTCAGAGTTCTCAACTTGGACATCGTTCGTTTCTGCGGAAGAAATCGCTACTAAAGCTTTATTTTCTTTTATATTTATAGGCACCGCCTACTGGGTAAGTATATGAAAATAATCAGTTAAAATCACTACTATCAGTTGATATGTATAGTATTCGATATTATGCTTCTTGTGGTGGCTCCTTGAAAAATAAAAGTAAAAATATAACCAATTGTATATTGTCATTGATTTGGGTGACAATAATTAAAAAGACATGCTATTCTAAACGGTGAGACGCAAATTCAACTTTGGATCTCACCTGCGCCGACATCAGCGAGGCAGTGCACCGCCGCGCAGCACGAGTCTGCCAGGTGGTCCCCCACGCGTCTCCCCAGGTTACGCATCAGGGAGACGCTCACTTTTATCGACCAACACATTTTCTTAATTTGAATTCATTTTGACTCTTTTAGAACTTTAATAGATAGCTAATTACTTTTAAGTAATCACTATTAATTTGCATTTAATGTAACCGAAGCGTTAATCCTTGGAGCGTTTTAATTACTAAAAAGTATGCACCTTTATTATATTACTGAAACTAATCACTAACTAAAGACCAAATTGAAAGTTTTAAAAATTGATTGAATGCAATAATTTCACCACTTATTTTACAGTGGAATTTCTTAATGAAATTTCTGTAAGTCCACCTCGGAAGTATACTCAATCGAAATTAAATGTTGAATCATACAAATTTGTCCACAATTGGACAAGAAGTAATTGCTTAATATACAAATAAACAACCGAATCAAGAAACTCCTTGTCCTTATTAGCCCATAAAAAAACAAGAAATAGTTTTTTACTACAATAATGAAATGAAAGGGAGAATAACATCTTACGTAAATAAATAATAAGTCTAAAAACGTCTGTGATTGGAGCATAATAATTTCTGTTCTTTCATGTAAGCATTATTTGCACCTTGAAAAGAGTTCGAGATTTCCCTAACATTTGAGGAAAATATCCGTACGTCCGAGATTATGTCACCCGACGGGAATCGATCCCTCGTGGTGTCACCGCCGTAACTATTAAATTGGTTTAATTTCCCGTCTGATTGTGATTATTCACAGCGAGCTGACTCACAGTCTGGACTCGTGCTCAATTACAGAGACCGGGGTCCCACTGGCGGGCTCGTCTTCACCTACAGGCCTTTATAATTCTACCTAAAAAGAGTCAAAACATTGCTTATGTATGTACAGAATTTTATTCAAAAAAGGTGGAGAACTTTACTATTTGATAAGCCTTTCCGAAGGGCTTCCTACACAAGAGTTGACCACTCACTCGACAGAAGAAGAGGAATTATACTATTGCTAACGATATAGTATACTCATGAATTAAAACCTATTTTAGATAAAAAAATTTACACTTGTCACATCACTATATGGGTCTGTATTCCGGAAGTGGCAGAGACACAAAACTCATTGTTTGCTTCACCTATTAACATATTATATGCACTTTATGCACTTTATGTGTAACACGGCACTGCTAGCGTTGTTTAGTGATTAGTGACTGAGCTAGTACGGGAGGAGTCCCACAATAATACATTTTTTCTCTTATTTTGTCACTGACAGTAATAGAATGCAGTGAGTAGTGCAGTAATGTCTGTTATCGACGCGGCGGTCGTCGCTACGATATTATATCACAATAATAAACATACAAACATACTCAAACAGTATTCCTTCAGATCTTAAGTATCATTTGGACAAATTTTACACACACAAGTAAACAAACGCATATTTAGAGATATTATGTGTGGTTGTGCTATTGCTTGTTGTTCCCACTTTGTAAATACATAAATGTTTTCTTTCGATCATACAAGAACTGAAAACCTATTTCAGAATCGTTTTTTTTATTATTCAAAGTCGAAGTAAATATTTTATTATATTATATATATGTAGATATTTTTTCTTGTATATAACTAGAAAACGTCACTATCTTAAACATAATTTTTTTTTGGTAAATAAATATGTTACTACGTGATCATACGTTCCTACAACTAAGTTTAGCGATTGTTTTATTTAATTATATTACCTAGAGTTTATCATTACCTATCTTTCAATGTGCTAATTTGAGCTGCTCGTAAACGTAATTTACACAATGGAACCAACATTGTGTGAATTACGTTTATTGGAATAAATATTTATCGATAAATATTGTGATAATTTCTCACTCGCACGTCACTGGGTTGTCTGGGCACTGCAAGACTGCCGCTACACCACACATGTTCCATAAAATAAACAAAAAAACAGCATTATGAGAAAGTGGAAACGCTCGTTAAATTATTAATTTAAATGTGTTACGTATTTATATGGAGTTTGAAGGTCTGACAGCGCAGGGTTCGGCAGATGGACGCGAGGGTAGCAGCTTCAATTATGCACGGACAAATGTTTGACGGCTGCTTGCTGCCCGGACGTGGTAATTATTGAATTGGCATATGTTTTCTTTTTAGTCGGATTTTAGTTTATTGGAGACAACTTTTGGGGGGTCTAGTTGCTCGTTTCCGTCGGTGATTTTTCCCTTTAATTCCCTACTCGCTACACGTCCTCCCTCGGTGGTGCTAAAGAAGCAGTCGACCTTGTGCCAAGTTCGTCCGGAGAGGTACTGCCACTACCCTGGAGCGGGTGTAGTGCTCGGGGACCTGTCCAAGGACTTTTTTTAATGGACTCAGTTAACCTTGACAACTACACACGATCTTTAAGTCCAACAGTTGATGTCGGGAGGGTCTATACGTGTTTCTACTATACAAATCAGATTTTGAATCAAATGCCTGATAATCAGAATCTAAATTAAAACTTTTTTTACCATAGAATGAAAAAAATATAATATTTTTTGGGCAGCCCTAATGAGCGGTCACTGACCGCATCATACCGCACTCACACGAATGCTGGTACCTACATCTATGCTCTAGATTTAATCCCTAATGCTTTTAGGGTTGAACCTCGTCAAGTTTACGTTAAAGTTTGACTTGTGATAACTAACATGCTGAGGATTGGGAGACCTGTTGGGATGAGTTCTAGATCAATCTAGACGTATTTTCAAACCTTTTTGAAACATCTTGTTTATGCTCTGAACGCCCGAACGCATCACTTGCGCGATGTAGGATTAGTATTATTGCAGCGCCATCTGTTGTAGAGGCCTTGTGTTGGGTTGCACATGGCTTGTACTTTCTCTGAATGCGCGGCAGATGGAGCCGCCGCAGTATAATATAGTAAGTACCTAGTTGTTTCCCGCCATTACCAGATGTCATCGGGCGCTAGGCGTCGTCCCGCGTCGGATGTTACGGGCCGGGAATCAGAATCGTAATAGTGTCGACTAATCTCATTCGAAATCATTTCCGGCGTCGATTTAAAGTCGGCCGATATCACACCGGATGTTCAGATATTGCGGCATTCAAATAAAAATAATCCATGAAAAACAAGATAAAAGCGCTCGTGGTGTAGCTTTCGTAGCTTTACAGGTCACCTAAGTTAAGCAACTTTTCATCCGGATAGAAGTTGGATGGGTGACCATTTAGTGGCATTTGAGCTGAGCGCTTCCGTGCTTCGGAGGGCACGTTATGGTGCGAGTCCGGCTATACTACTCGTTGAGCCATGTCGGAGGCCTTCAGGCGGCTTGAAAACGTTGACACTACAGTTGGCCACTTACACACACGATCCATATATGTGTGTATAGAATTTGAAACTATTAGTTTTATACCCATTGTAATTGAAAGTATTTCAATAAAAAACTAAATAATTGAATTAATACTTAAAGAAAATTATTACAACTTTTTCAGGAATGCGAACATTTCTGGGGCTG
The DNA here is from genome assembly GCA_921293045.1 of Aplocera efformata. NCBI lineage: Eukaryota > Metazoa > Arthropoda > Insecta > Lepidoptera > Geometridae > Aplocera > Aplocera efformata. Next base: position 8,300,153 of record OV121060.1, read on the forward strand.
GAACTACCAGTCGGATTTGAAAATATTTTTGTTTCTGAGAACCACATTCATGAGGAAGGCTATCTAGCATCACGTTAATTTCTTAAAGCTAGACGCAGGTGAAACCGCGGGAAACAGCTAGCATATATATACATTATATACTTCGTGTATATATACATTTACAATATACTTCGCGATATGAATTACAATTCAATTCGGTGTGAATGTTGACGTCAATTCGCGCAATGGAATTAACAAATCCAATAAGTTCTCGCGATGGATTGACGAATTATGCCAAAAGCGAACATGGCTGATATTACACAGCTATTGTATATAATTCAGTTGTTTGTAGATAACGCTGCCAATATGAACAATGTCGTGCTGCCAGCGTTATTTGGGTGTTTTTTACTACTAGATTGCATTTGACTTTCTCTCCATGTTGAGCGGCTGTATAGCAGACCATGGCGCTGCTCAGCGTTTGTTTAATCTTGTTCTTTCGTGTCGATAAAATAAACCTTTATATATTAATCGTGGTGAGAGGATTAGTCAGCCTAGGTACTGCGTTACCGTACCTAGCTGCTTCCGGGTTGCGCCGCGTGGAGGCTCCTTTCATTTGTTTAATGAATTTGTTCTCAGTGATGGGACCTTCAATTGTTAAATAAATTTGCGGGGTTTTATCGCGTGTAACGCTAGTTACTTTTAGCTCTAACTTTAAGTATATGCTAACACAGGCTCTTATCAGCACATCCTATACCTATGAGTTCATAGATCTAACGAAAGTGTTTTAATTAATTAATTCTAATTTCGTATAAATTTTGATTTAAACCATTTGTTTCTTTAACATTTATTAATTTTATGTAATGATTTATTCTATTTTTAATTGTTACTTTATTGATATTATTTATTGCATCATTATAATTGATATTGTCTGATAGGTATTATTGTGTATCGTCTTTTGTTTCTAATACATTATTTCCTTTTAGCGCCACAATTGACGTCAAATTAAATGACTATGATTATTACTTTCATATTTCCCCCTTCGGTAGCTAGCAAACTGGGCTTTAGCTCTGCCACCGAGCTGTGGTTTCCTTTCGATTTTTTCCTTCATCGGAAGCTCAAGCTATATGGTTTGATCCCGCGACCAACAAATTGCAAGCTGAAGTCACTAATAATGAGCTCACAGGTTTTATACTTAGGTATCTGGATTAAATCATAAAAGTTCTTGCCGACCTAAAGTATTGAGGTAGATGGAAGCATTCAAAGTAGTAATAAAATGCGATTGTTTTGTCGATGTAAGTTTTAGAACAGGTTCTTGAGTAGGTTCCGAGCAAGATTCCAACTTGATTGAACAATCTGTAAGTAAGGCTAAAGTAAAAAGCTCACCTCGTCTATATCCGAAGTGCGACTCAAAAATGTTCATAATGTACGCGAGCAGCGACTCGTCCTTCTGCTTGTAGTTGACATCGCAGTAATCCTTGCCCAGCTGCACCGGTTCCAGGTAATCTTCCACGGGCAGTGTGCTCTGGAACGTTGACAGAGAAGGTCGTTCATGAAGGTTTTGACCGTAACTGTGGTTGATTTTTTTTTGTGACTATTTGTTTGTGGACAAGCGGACGGTCCACCTGATGTTAAGTGCTTTCCGCTGCCCACAAATAACAAAAATACATCGCCGTTCTTCCCAAGTTGGCTCTGAGACGAGGATTTTAAGGAATAATCTTGTTTACATGGCTTTGAGACGTATTATAAACTAACAAACAATCGTGCACTAGGGTTATCTGGGTCACACAACACCCGAGACCCGAAAACATAATTCATGTTCATCTTTCGCGGCCGCGAACTCGGGAATATTTTATAAATTTGCATCTATGTTCTTATCTTTAAAGAACCGAAAGCGAATCATGGTTGTTCAATAAATTTATCACAATTGCTATTCAATTCATGAAGATTACTGTCTTTTACAACTTGGAGATCGAGGAGGATTTACCTTATTCACATCTGTGACACCTTCACCTAGGTTATGAACGTGCACGGAGTCGTACATGTTCGCCATACTATCAGTATTCTCATACATAGGCTCCATCTCATTCACGACTCTCGTTTTGTCTTCCAGCACTTCTTCATTTTTATCATTTTCTAAAACATCTTCCGTCTTCCTCAAAAATGGTATTTTAAAGGAGTGGAATAGTTCTTGAATTTTTACTCTGTAAGGTTTTACTGGGACGCTTGGGGTAGAGTTCCGTTTCTGGACATCGTTGTAGCAGAGATCTTCATAGAAGTGGTCCTCGGGATATTTAAGTTCTTCCGTAGTTGAAATGGATTTATATTTAGGTCTCGACTCTGGTGCTTTTGTTTTGTGTATGAAAAATCTACTGTTCCTTTTCATTGGATAGTACCCTCGGTCTCCTTCTGGTTTTGAGAATCTTTTCAAATCGAACACCGGGTAGTCATATCCACTTAGCCTGAATATTTTCCGTTTCTTAGGAGTACCAGCATCCATTGGTAAATAAGATGTAGTTTCTTGTTTCTTTCCTTGGTTTCTGTATAAAAAGCTTTTAGCTGGGACTATTTTCCTAATAAGGTCTTCTACATTATTAAACGTGACGGCATCTTCTTTTGTCTTCTTTACTGTTTGGTACTGACTTTCTATAGATTTTATTGTTTCTTGTTTCGTTGTAATTTCTTGACTCCCTGTGACTGTTATGCATGTATCTTTTTCCAAGGGAACAATTGTTTCTTCATTTTCTAATAATGTTTCAATAACAACTTCTTCGATAGTAATATGATTACTTTGTAACTCATTTCTATCTAATTCCTCGGTAATTATCTGTATGTATTTATCTGGATCATTTTTTACGTCTTGTATAAATAGAATAAACTTGTTTGCATTACATTTTGGTCTCCACAGTTTCACTCTGCCCTCTGTAACGTTCTGAAAGTTAAAGTAATGTGAGTAGAATAGAACTTGAGTTATAAGAATACGTATTATGGTTGGCATTTGCTCAATAACAAAAGTTTGGTTGTTAAGCAATAGTTTTGTCCACATCCAATTTGAGGCTTTGGCAAGAACTCAAACATTGTGTGTTTTAAAACGATATTACGTTCCTATTACTCATTGTAAAAAAGCAGTGATGTTAACGATTTCTATAAATGAACGATGCCTAAGATAAACTAAGGGATTGTAGAATATAAGGAAATCAAAAGTTTCAAACCCTAAACAGCCTCGACCTCAGAGTTAGGGGTTGAACTAGGTGTGAAATTCTCCCTGATTTGGGCTATTAGCAGGCGCATAGTGCGGTAGGATACAGCTGGATTACTTTTACATAAAATTTTCTGAATCAACAATCACTACTTATCCAGGGACTATAAATGGTTATTTCACACAGTGTCATCTAGCCCCAAACTAAGCAATTTGTACTATGGGAACTAGATAACTGATTGAATACTCATCAATCAGTTGGATTGATGAGTATTCAATCGACGGATTGGATTCCCGTCGATCATTACCATTTACTCTCACTTATCGAGAGTTGGCAAGTCTGTAGTGGGAACATTAGAAAGATTACCAAAAATATATAATCTATAAATTAACTATAATTGAACTTAATATAAATAACTAATTTAAAAATCGAATAAACTAACTTCAGTAATTAAATTCCTCCTTTCCCCGTTTGGTGTGATGACTTTTCATGATCACTTCAGAGACACCTACTCTCTAAATCATAAAATACTCATTCATATCGGTCCACAATATAAAAGACCCCGAATTTTAGTATTACGCATTAGAGTAATCTGTCATATTATATTTTAGTATTAAAAATAAATTGTTTTCTTTATTGAAGCACTGAGTATGGGCGCAGTTTCCAAGCCGTGGCCATTGTTAGCTGTAGAAATAGTTGGCACAAACTTTTAATGAAGGGTTCTCGAGTGATGTTCTTTGTCTTCAGAAATCTTGGCTCAACTATTCAGAACGTCTAATTTGATGTCAAACTTTGCTGACCTTCAAGGTTCTGCTCACAATGAAGTAAATGGAAGTAAATGGACGTAAAGACAACATCAGCATTTTTAAGGACAAGAGATTCACTAATGCTTACTAAGTATTGAAAGAAAATCGGGTGGTATTATTTATTCTTATAGAATTGTTCGAAGGTCAGCGATTTCTTACAGTAATTGTTGGATGCCCATTTAATTCCACTTGTCGAAATTAGAATGTAAAAAGAAAAAGTCTTTATTCAGCATCAACAAAATAGAATTGGAAGATGCCTTATCTACACTTGAATGAATTGTAAATTGATTATAAAATAAAAGGAGTAAATTGGAACGCTAAGGAAACGAATATAAAAAAATTACAACCAACTCGATGACCTCCTTTGACAGGTTGAAAATAGAAATAGAACTATGCTGTCACAGCTCACGCCAGTTCAGGTCAGGAGGCTAGTTCAACATCCACTTTGTATCAATATTTATATTTATATTTAGATCATAGGCATAGGAATCAGCTTCAGCTATATAACTTACCAATAACTTTCTGCCGTCGAGTTCCATTTCCTTCGCGAAATCCAAGAACTCCTCCATGCGACTTCTCTTCAGCAACTCCTGCACGCTGTCACTGCTCAAGAATTCCACTCTCTTGTACATCGTCTTCTCTTTGTGGTTCATCGTACGTTTTTTTACAGTCGCTATTCAAATCAAAGTTAAAAATATCTCTTAAACGGACTATTTGTAGGAACTTGAGTAACAAAAAGTCCTAAAGCAACAACTTAATCTAAAATATTACGCCTCTAGATTGGGCGCAATCAAAAAATGAAATGAGAAAAAATATCTACAGATGCCGTTTGACCGCAATTTAAATAAATCAAAATATCCGAACATACTTGAAATAAATTTTGATTAAGTATCAGAATTTATTTTTAACTTATTGAATTCATTCAGTGGGCCTAGACTGGTAGAATACAATGATAAATGAATGAATTGTCGTCATAACCGTTTCGAACTTCATATTGGTAGCCAAGAGTAGTAAATTCTTTTCTATGAAATGAAACATCAATTTAACACAATATTCTCCATACAAATCCGTAGCCAAGTGGCACGTTTGACAAGCAAATTCAACTGTAAACGTTTCTAATCTACGCTTATGAAGACAACGCCAGCACTTTGTAGATAGACGCTACGATACGCTAAGCAAGATGGCGATGGTTTACGTAGCAGTCGACAAGCAGGATTACTAACCGGCTGCTAAATTCATATCCTTCCATTGTTGAGTAAACACGCGAAATTATTTGACCCTTCTGTTGACCCGGGACCCTAATAAAGCCTTATTTGTGCGCCAAGTGCTCGCCTGACGAATCGTGTCATTTAATTATGACAATTTGAGACATTCCCGACCTGTGTTTGGGAGCACGTCAAGTCATTCGATTGTAAATCTGTTTTAACTGACTTCACAAATTCGGATGTATTGTATTATTGTATTTAATGTTTTACAAAAGACTCTTTTTGTACTGTAGAGTAATTAAGAAAAGCCCTCAGATTCTTTCTCAAAGAGTCCTAAGATTTTTGACCTTAAGAATATATCATTTTCAGCAGTCGGAAACACTACGCTCGAGTAGTGAGAATGTATCCTAAAACTTCACGCCACCTATGCGTGTAACCAATTTGATTCTCAGAATTTATTTGTGAATTTACCAAAATTTTTACATTTCCGAACAATGTCCGACTACAATTACCACAAAAAATATTTGCAATTCGAAAAGGAAATTAGTCTGGAGAGAAGTTTATTTTGGTTGAAAATGTTTTTCAAATTATTGTTTCATAAAATGTCAACCCACAGTAAATAGAACACCTACGCATTTTTTCACCAAGAAATGGATGTGTATTTAAATAGAAAAAACTAAATAGCTTAATAAAATGAATCTACTTTTCTAAAAGGAAACTTTTATAAAATTTAAAAAATTTAAATAGGCAAACAATTTTCGATACATTTATAAACCACAATACAAAATAATTAAGTATCTGCGGCCCTAAAGAACAAGGGATTTATTTGTAACCAACTTCAAAAAAGGAGGAAAATCTGATATCGGCTAGAATTCAGATTTTCTTTTTCTTTATTTAGCTCCGCGATTTCTTCGCCAATTGAGAATCGACTTAGGTGATTTTTTTTAGAAGTAGGTCAAATAGCAAGAATCTTTAAAATCACAACACCATATTACGAACCCAAAACACAACCATTTCCAATTTCTCCACCTTCGAGAATGAAATAGAACTTTTTCCAAGCTTTTCTTGTAAGGAACTGATCACGTTTCTGGATGCTGACTGAGTTCTGTATCACTACAATTATAATTGTGACCGAGTCAGAAGACTGCCGCTCGAGGTCTGGCTGGCCAAGACGGGCTTTAATTGAGTTCATTAAATGGTTGGTGTTAGATATATACTACGTATGGTCACTCTGAGTCAGCATTGTTTACAAAGACAACATGTTACAATATTATCTCATGACCATGACGCATGTAACTGCGTCGAAATATCGGGAGTCAAAAAAAACTCACTAAATCATGGTAAATATCTCGGTAACGCGAATAATAATGTTTTTATCTCGTTGCTGAATACTAGACTACTATATATTGTCTGTCAAAGCACAGCATACCGTAGATCACCGGGGTCAAGTTTCTACAATTAAATTAATAAATAAATATTCATGATCATTTTACACAACGCCATCTAGCCCCAAACCAAGCTTAGCTTATATATATGGGACAGACAGACAGACAAAAATCTAAAAGTTGTGTTTTGCTATTGATGGGGGCAAGTTGGTACCCCTGACCTGGTATTCTAATAATTTGGTAATGAGTTGCATTACTCTTACTAATAACGTTCTGGAAAATCCTTCTTTGTTCCTCGACTTACTGTGATCTGTATTGAGATCGATTTATCGCAATCGTCCACATCTCCAGTCGGACTTGGAACCCAAACTTGCGAGTACTTTGCCAATTAACACCCGTTTGCAACTGACCAGGGCTTAGAACAAACTAGAATCGACCTAAACCTCATCATACAAAACTCAATTTTCTTTAAGAACTTTTCCATTATAATATAGAGGAATATCGGATGGAAAATGAAACCTTAAAATGGTTGCTTAAAGGTTGAATTTATGGAATCCTTGCAGCGGCAGCAACAGGTAGGCTTGTGCGATCACTAATAACTCTATTTAACCTCGTCAGAAGCGGTCCAGGGCAAGTTGGGGCGGGGTGCGGCTCGCGGCGGGGTTTATCTTATTATTTTAAAATCACTTTGCTACTAATGCATTAGTTTGTTAATTAGATACACCAAATCCTTTACTTCTTGTCCATCCTAGATTGTCTATAAAAGATCGCTCTAAAGCGATAAGACCGCCCATTGTTTCACATTTATGTGTAAATTTTTTATTATTACTGTTCTCTTGTTTATGTGAGAAATAAAATGATATCTATCTTCATCGTAGACGACGATTTAATCAATAATACTCATAGAAACCGCTTAATCATTGATACTGACAACCTGACATGTTGAAACAATTAATTAAATAATAGGATTGGAAGTCTCGACTCAGGTCTACTGTAGTAGAGAAGATGGCTAGTCGCATCGAGTAGCGCCCCTCAGTGTAAGACCACGTGACGTCACGTCTCATGCGCTTGTGATAGATTGATTGATTTACAATCTTAAATGCAAAAGTTACAGGTACAACAGAGTACGCAATTAGTGACATTTTCTTTTACTATGGAACTGGACGAGCTGAAGTGGTTACTTAGCAGAAATACGACTTAGGTCCTCCCCAAAAACCCAAGTCAAGGAAAAATAACTAGTCCGCCATCTTGGATGATCCGCCATATTGGAATTAGAATGATCTCACATAGCTAAGCATTGTCATAAAATAATAAGCGTGTATACCAAATTTTAGCTTAATCAGTTAAAGATAACTGATTTCAAATTTAGTTGCAAGATTCCACCCGGACAAACATAGTTACATACATTACAAGTTAAATAAAAGCTCAATGTATCCGTCTTGGGTCCGAACAAATCATAAAATCTCTCAGTTTAAAATACTGTAAAGCAAGTTTATCCCCAAAATAAACTCAAGCCTTAGAATGCCTTCATCAGTATCACGACCCAGTTAATAAACCAAACCACAGAAGCTTAAGTGTATCTAAGTAAACGCTCAGCTGAAACTTAGGGCGAAAGGACTGCTAAGTATTCTGTGCGTAAGGGTAGTACAACCCTCCCTAAGTAAACTCTAACTATTAGGGTATCATCTCACTAATACGCAAAATAACTTTGCACTGTTCAAAACTGAACATTAATCTGGGTTGCTAACTTTAGTTTGGGGCTTGGTCACAGTTACAGCGATAAACTGGCTGAGAGCGATTCAAATCCGCAGATTGTATTTTCAAGTCAAGTCAAAAATCTTTATTACCGTTGAGTTTTTGAAAATTACTTGGAAACGTAATTTTCATGATTTCATTGTCAGTCATTTATGAATGAAATCATTCATAAACTATTATTTTAAAATGGATGAAAACCGACTTCAGTACTTTCATCCCTTAATTCTCACCGTAAGGGGGCACACCTTGCCATTATAAAAAAGAAACATACATATCAGTTTACAACGGGCGAAGAAAAAAGGCACAGGAAAGCAAAATATGCAATTTTGTTTACTTGGATGACATTTTATTTCCAGTTTAGGATTAAACAACTAAATTATTTAACCGATTTTGATAAAAAAGGGACCAATCTGAAAGCATATCCTTTCAAAGAAAAAAGGAATATTCCTAATAGGTTCGTAACTGATGGCGAACAACAAACCAAAAAGTCATGTGTCAGCAGACATGGTGGCAGTACTTCTTCGGACAAACTCTGCAGACCATGATTCAACTGCGACATTTAAAAAAGTGATGTTAAAAAACTAGTTTATATTGGCTGTCCTATTCAGATAAGCAGTAATAACGACAAAACACCTGTAGGTACCTACTGCTCATACTCCGATATCATATCTGCCTGTATGTCATTGGCATCAATTGGCTGATAAATAAAAACACAAAGTACAAAAGAAATATATATATTTTCAAGATTAGATGTATTACTTACTACGTTGTACATATATGTATTTTTGCTAGTAAAATTCAGTTTCAGTTTTTTTGTTTAGTTTTTTTGAGAAAACGTATCTTCGAAGGGATTTCATAGCAGTAATTTGGTAAGGTGGTGGCATCCATAGATGCAGCAAGTTCTTTGCCACATTTTATGGAAATCGGTGATGTCGTTTGGAAGGTCATGAATACTATTTTTGGAGGGAAGAATAATAATAATCACTAAGATATTCGATTATCCAAAACATTCTATAGATAAAAAAAACTTCATCAATTAAAGTCTTGCATTGGCGGATTACCTAATATAGCTCAATAAGTAGCAATACAATATATTACGAGTATACAATATTGGAATACTAAACATTATAATGCTCTAATATTAAAAACAGTCTTCTATTCCCGTCAGGTCGCAACAAATCAAAGAGTCCATAATCACAAGCTCCTCTAACTGACCCGGCACAACACGTCGTACATTTTATGCGCCACCTCCTGCCCTCCAAAGCCAATGTAGCAGGCGTTGTGGCTCGGGTGGACTTTCCCAGGTGTAATAGACAGCTGGTATCTTGCCCTCCCGACATACAGCGTCTCTCCAGAAGTTGTTCTTCCTCCAGGAATCGCACCAGGAGGCACGCCCCCGTTCGAAGCCGGAACCCAACGCAAGCTCTCCGGCTGCGAGCAGAGAACCTCAATGTTTTGCTTGGGTATCTCTTTTCCCTCGTACATTATAGATGCGGCGTTGTGTCTGATAGAGAGCTTCCCAGGAACCAAATCTCCGTTGTGCCACGCCCGGATCACCCATAGCGGACTGCCGTCCCAACCTTCGTGCCCCCCGACCACCGCTCGTCCGGCAAGAGTGTTCGCTGTGGTAGCCGTAATGGGCACCCAATCGAAATCTCCCGGGGTTTCCACGACGCTCACTGTATTCTGCTGGTTCGGGCTCTCTCCGTGGTAGATGTTGGTGATGTATGTTGACTGGCTTGGCTGGGAGTCTGGTTGGGGCGCCTGTGTGGGCATCGGAGCCAACGGAACAGGGACCATCATCGTCGGCATATAGTAAGGATATGCCCCCGGTGCCGTGGCCTGCCCGCCGTCCGGTGGGGGCGGATACGCTGATACTTGGCCCCCGTCTGGGGGAGGCGGGTAGTGATGATGATGATGCGGGGGCGGGTAGTGGTGTCCGTACGGTGGCGGTCCAGGGGGTGGCGGTCCGGGGGGTGGGGGGTGATGTCCCCATGGCGGTGGCGGCCCGTAATGCGGAGGGCCTCCAGGATATCCGTATCCACTCATTCTCTTTCCAAATTTCACAGATATATTAAAATTCATGCACTGAAGATAGATCGAAGGGTAAACAAGTTGATGATAAATATAGAAGACTACTTATTTGTCACGAAGACTGGTATACGCTGAATTTCTAAATTACGCGGTAAGTCTAGTACGAGTATGAGCACTGGTGCTGAAGGATTTCGTGTTACTGAAAGGGAATGCGAATCGAACCGTTATAAGCGATACCTTTATCTAATCTGATAGCGCTCGAGTCAGCGGTGAATCAGGAAAACAACGAGTCAGCGATAATGATTTATTGGAATTATAATAATTTAAATTTAAAACTAAGCATTAGAATGGAATGTTTGTACAGGATACGCTTAATAAGACTACATTAAATAGATTTGATATTAAATATTTAAGTTTCTGATATCAGACAGTTACAGTTTCATATTTCATCAACATTTCTCATGGTTACGTGAAGATTACTCATCACAAAGTTATTTTTAGGTAGGAAAACTTTCCTTTTTCAATAAAAAGTTTATCAGATTATTATCAGTGACCGGACTGTTATGATTTGACGATGAAATATTGTTTATTTTCTAGGTGATGTAGGTGTTCCTCCTCTGTCAACCATCACGTGAGCACGACTGCCCTGAAGACGCAGCGACTGCCGTCCATCAGCGCTGGCCACACGAACGACCTGATCAGGTCGGAGCGGCGGTCGCGACCCTCGTTCGAGAAACGCACGTGTTTCTCCGGGTTCATCACCACTGGAAGGAAAAAAAAGGTTAATTTTCAGCCTGATTTCGGCAAGTTTCTGAAGGGAATGCTCTATGTTCTTCCATTATACATTAATGTGGTGGAACGAGGCAAATCGGCCAAATATCTCCTCGATTTTGCAATTACTGTTAGTAATATTAAGCCAATAGAGTTTTACTGTTGTACTTGGGTAGGGGAAGACCTTAGTCTTAGTTGGATAAAAATCACAAAGCTCTTCCTGGTGAAGTTCTGACGAGGAGCTTCACCAGGAATAAGGTCTGACCTGGAGTGAAGTCGGTGTCGATCCTGAGCGGCGGCGAGTGCAGGCTGAGGGTCCAGGCGGCGCGGCAGGCGGCGGCCACCAGCGCGTGCAGCGCGCCGCAGCCCGCCAGGCACGGGTACTCGCGGAGCGTGCTCAGCACCTGGACATTCACATTGTAACCCATTCGCTCGTAGTAGCTCACGGTCGTAGGTACCGTTTGAATCCCTACTCGCACCCACTGGGTGATGCCAAAGGAGCTACAAAAAGTAGCAGTAGAACTCCTGCAAAGTACTGCTTCCACATCTGGATATCTGTCGCCAAGAGTTACCTCTTGGGGTGGCGATGCCTTTCCCTTTAATCAGTTTGTCAGTTCTGTTAATTCTTGTTAATTCTGAGTAAATGGATTGGGTACCGGTGAAATATCTACCAGATCAGATGGTCTATGTTTAAGTCTTACAGTGACAGCGATGGAATTTAGTTGTATTGCTGCAGTTGAGAAATACTGCTAACAAGATTAGCCGACATATTCTGTGAAATATTGTATACTGACTGACTCCTTCCTTTAATCTTCTTTATTCTGGGATTCTGGAACATTGCCTGGCGAAAAACATGACACCAGTCTCTTCGCGATGTCCTCCTTCACCATGGGACCCTACTGGCTCTCAAGTGCCATCATAACTCATGCTTAGTGTTAATATAATTTGCTCCAGAAGAAGTTGAGCTTTTTCTCAGTGAGGAGTAGCCGAGTGACTGCTGGCCCGCACGTGACGTCATCACTTACGCCCGGTAATTCTTCGATCTCGCTATGTGCTACATAACTCGTACCTGGTTGATGACAGTCCGCTCGGCTTCCCCCAGAGGGAAGCTGTGCGCTGTCTCGGTGAGGACTCGCGTGGCGGCGGCGAGTAGCCGGGTGACTGCTGGCTCGCACGTGACGTCATCACTCACGCCCAGTAACGCCTTGGTCTCGCTCAGGCGGCGGTCTCGGAGACTGATGGCTGCTCGAAATGAGAGCTGGAATTACAGAAAATGTGAGTCAGGACATGAGGGTTCCTTTTGAAAACAGGAAGTCTTCCTGTAAAATTACACCAAAAATCATGACTGCATATATGAAAAGCACCTAAACAATCTTAAATGCGAGGTTTCATCATAGTTCGTTGTGGAAGCATAGCACACTCCTTCTGAATTCAGCGACAAATACAAAACATTTATAATAAAAAGTATGTTAACAAATGTACTTACAACAACCACAGAGAATATAATCTTGTACTTCAAGTGCGGCGTCTGGCGCAACGGTTCCAGAGCTGCCAGGGCCGGCAGCGCCTCGTCTGCGGCCCTCGCCCACACCGCGGCGTACTGGGAGACCAGCTTACTCCTGAAATTGGTTGAAACATTTTGATTATGAAAGAGATCTACCTGGAGAGCAACTATGATGCAATAAAAGCCCTGGAACTGGTAATAACGTAGCGATAATATAATAAATAAATAAATAAACGTTTACACACTCATACCTCTGCACTAGGATTCCCTGTGTCGCAGATGGCATGGACAAACACAGAAACACAAGACAAACGCCCAAGACCCGAGAACAAACTTCATGCTCACCACACAAAGTATGCCCCGGCCGGGAATCGAACCCGGGACCCCTCGCTTGGAAGGCAGGGCTACTACCAACTAAGCCACGGAGCCGTCCATATTCATCCGTCCATATTCATATCCATATTTTTAATATGTATTGCTAGTGAGTAATATAAAATGTCACGCCGCCAGCGAGTTGCTTAAAGATGGTCCGTAAAGAACACTTATCAAGAAGGCAGAGCTACTGAGACTGAGTCATGGCTCAGTAGCTCTGCCTTCGGCGCTGTAGGTCGTCACTGTAGGTGCTAATATTTGTTCTGGGTGGGTTCGACTCCCACCCGAGACAAGCATTTGTGAGTTTATATTTATTATAAGTATGTATTTATACAAAAACTATTTAAGTATTCTATCAGATATTTGATAAAATGTTGTGTAAAACGTTCATGATAATAAAAAAAGCACCTGTCAGGCTGGTGAGAGTCGTCGCTGTCCGAGTGGTACCCGTCGCTGGCGGAGTCGGTGGGGGAGCGCGGGGCGGCGGAGTCCCCCGGACCCTCCGCCTCCGACATCTGGCCGAGCACCGCCGCGCACCCGCGGGAGTAGCTCATCAGCACTCCTGCTACAGGCCTGGAAATTACATAGAGTAGTTTTAATATCGCGAAGCTTTTGTTTCACAAGTGGCTGATTTAAATTCGAAAAAAACTTTCATCCTTTTTCACCCGCCCTTAGCGTACGCCGTTATAAAAAGAAACATCCACATTGATATACAAACGGGCGAAGAAACAAGTCACAGGAAAGCAAAATATATAATTTCGTTTACTTGGATGACATATTTTTACCAGTTATTTACATTTAACAACCAAACTATTTAACGAGGTTTGATAAAATAAAATTGTGAGACCAATCTGAATGTCTAAATTAGGGAACCTTTCAAAAAACTTTTTTTTGTTAATTAAAAAAAATAAAAAAAATTCAGTCATTTATGAAAAGAACTGAGGTAATAAAGATTAAACAAATATAGCCGAATTCGACCTCCCCTGGAAATCGTTCGATAAAAGAGAGTATTATCACACTATATGCGCGGGATATCATGTTCTCAAAACTTAGCCTTTAGGCTCCCGTAGCAGATTTAAATCACTTTCATTGTCGAGAGTAGGCATGTTTCCCTGCAATTAAGGGCGTACACATCAGATTGGATATCTCTCACGCCTCAAAATGTTTTGGTGTTACTATTAACGTCTATCAAGGGATATTGAAATCGAAGCCACACTTTCAATTAGTCTCAAATCGTGAAATGAAATAGAAAGGCAATAAAACAACGAAATAAAACGTACATGTAGATTTGAAATAGTATCTCCACGGAATCAAGAGGCCATCAAACCGATCCACAATAGTCGATAATAGTACATTTTGCATTTTTGCTGTTTGATTGCTAGAAATGTTCCCACGATACCCGAAGAAAGGTAAAGGCTATCGTGGAACAATTGTCCGTATTAATTGTGTGAGCACATCACGGCTAAATCTATTACACAATATGAATGTAATACAACACAAATAGCCTTTTTGAATACAAATTCTACAGCAACGCTTTTTAGGATGTGCATGAAACTTATAAGAGGATTATGAAACATTACAACTGTGGAGTACACTCCACATCAACAGTCTAGCGGAGCTAATGGTGTAGCTAACGGTAGCGACGGGTGGCTCAATTGATAGAGAAGTGGCTCAGTTGGCTTACATGTACAAGTCATGAGTTCAAATTATATTATACAAATATTATATTATACCAACAAAATACGTATCTAGATAAAAATAATGTTTTTTTTTCTTATATTTATAGAAAAATCTTATTTTTTTTCCTTTGAAACACCATTTTTACCTTTCAAGCTTAATAGATTTTACGAGCAAATCTGCGTAAAAAGCTATTATAACAAATAATAAAATAAACAGTTACATAACGGCTTTCTGCGCGTAACGAGAGAAATGTGAGAACTGTACTACAGCTTTGTTTCAACATAAAGGGTTATGATACTGTGATGTAACTGAAGAGGAAAAAATACGATTATTTTCTATTGTTCTAAACCTTGGAATGCGGTAATGACTGACTAGACATGATTAATTTGCTGGGACAAATGGTGTGAAATGTTAACCATTTTATAGACTTTCTTGAAGTACATGGATTTTTAGGAAAAGAGAAAGGAGATTCAAAATAAACTATTAAAAAAGACGTATTTTAAATAAATAAATTCTAAATGAATATAGGACTGCAAGATATTTATGAAACAGAGCAGCTGTATTTAATCATAGCAATAGATGCCAATCATAGACCACAACTTAATGCCTGCGCTGTTTATTAGAAGCCAAAATTTTTAATAAGAGCATATTAAAGTGGAAACAAACCTAACATAACAAAATACTGGAAATACCACTGTAAATAATGCATGGAGAATATATTACACCATGCAATCGTACTATAATTACTATTGTATAAGTGTGTAAAATCGTCAATCCATAAGTGTCTAATATCATAATATCTGAAGAGACATCGGCCTTGTCTCGCGAGAGTAGACTTTGATCTCCGGGAGCGCAATCCCGATTAAAAGATATCACATGTCTTCGAGGTTTTAGATCTAGGACACATAAACGCTCCACGTATTACATGTGTACGTGAGGACTCGAACCAGCCACCTTCAGATCAGGCCAACACGATCGTCAATCATAATCCAATCGGCGCAAATCATTATCGACAGATAAAGCCATCGGCAGATGTAAACGGCCTGAACAAGCATTGCGTAACTTTAATTTTACGACAACATGTCGTTTACATGATTTCTCTACACACATCAATCTCCAAACATTGCGTAAGCCTTCGTCACCTGCTTTCACCCAAAAGCATATCTTTACAAAAATATAACGATTAATACTTTGCCGCGATCAAAATTACGCGATAACATACTCCCACGCTTTTAAAATGTTGGATGAATGTAAGCACCTTCTCCTCTCGTATCGCAATAATTTGTGTTACGGATAAAAGCATTAATTTTTTAGTTATAAAAAAAAAGTTGAGCAAACTTTTCAAATTGTGCGTATCCCGTGGTACATACTCGGTTCAGTTCCCGTTGTAAATTACAACTGGAAGATATCACGCAGCAGCGTAATGAGTAGATGTTTAACTCGTAACAAACTAAAGAGATTCCTCATCTATACTACATAAATTAAATTAAAGTGTCTGTTTGTAATGTCCAAATAACAGCTTTTTATAACTGACTTCAATACTTTCATCCCCTAGTTTCACAATCAGAGGTGACATTTTGCCATGAAATTTCGACGGAACCAACTCGGAGATGAAACCTATCAAATAAGAAAATAATTATACAACTCTGTCTGCAATTAGCGAAGACATCGCGTTTTAACATACAAAAGAAAATTTAGAACCTCCTCTTTTTTTGATGTCGGTTAATAGAACAAACAAGCTAAGATTATACAGGATCCAACACAAAATTACAAGACAATTCGTTTTGTATGCCGTGATTATGATAGTGTGCGTGATGTAACCATTTGTTGCATATTATTTGCGTGTTCCTCATATTATATCCACCATAACATTATTATTCTTGATACGTAACTCATAAAACGTTTATAATATTTTGATAACCAGTTATTTGTCCAATAGCAAATAGCTTTATTTAGGCGTTAATAATAGCTTTCATACGTTTGGAGTCGTTATTTAATCGTGGCACAAAGTAGTTCATTGATTGTACGACTTTTACATGTAATTGATATAAATTGTTTGTGTAATTTGTGGGCAGTGAAATTACCTGCAGTTTATTAAGGCGTGACGTGTAACTAGCGTGTTGGTAATTAATAGTAATGATAATATTTTACTGGAGCTTTTACTATATTATACAAATAACGCATGGCTTTTCAAAAAATCTGAATTTTGCACATTTTATCAAAAAAATTATTTGTACTTCAGTTTATCTTAAACTTAAACTTTCGGACTGTCATGCCCGCACAACTATTTTATTATATCTAACACTAGCTGTGTTCCGCGGTTTCACCCGCGTTTTACTCGTTTCCGTGGAAACAGCGCACGCAAAAATAGGTTTTCGATTTTACACCTTGTGTTACAAAATAGCAATTTTTTTACGGATCCCTAATTTTGAAAAAAAAACATAGCCTATATAGCCTTCCTCGATAAATGGACTACCCAACACTGAAAGAATCATTCAAATCGGACTAGTAGTTCCAGAGATTAGCGCGTTCAAACAAACAAACACTGCAGCTTTATAATATTAATATATATAGATAATATTTTTATTAACATTATTTCTTATAGTTACATGACTCGCCAGACTTTGTCCTATCTTGATTGACAATTTGATCAACTGTCAAACTACAAAGTAACAACAAAAAACCATTAAAAAAAAATACTTTTTTTTTAATTATGCGTTTTACGGGCAAATTTTAAATGCTTTTTCTTGCCTTCTTTCCATAAACGCCAAGTTTAAACTATTACGAACATTTTAAAACAATAAATAGCCAAATAGGTCAAGCAGTTCTCAAGTGATGCACTTACCAACGAACAGCATTCCATTTTTTCTTATTTAAAGATTATCATATTAAAATTTCGATCAGCAAAGTATTATAGTTCAACATATCAGCCCTTTGAAAGTGGGTTGTATAGTTAGTAAAAGGTTCCCATTAATCTTTGGATACGGAATCTTAAAAAATATTAATTTTCGATTTCAGCACATCGGCTTTCTCACATTTTCCTTCGACATTTTGAGAATAAGAACCAAGCAAACGAGGTCATCAAATGCTATAAATGTATTCGTATTATTTTATAGCGTTCGCGTTAGTTTATCGCATGCCATCGCTCGACGCTTCGAAGAGGAAGCGTATCTTTTGGAATATGCGAGAAATTTCCCTTTCCTGCGATGTTATCGACTTCCTGTGTTTTAGGAAGCGTGCTCAGTATTATAATGAGGTGTTACAGATTTACAAGGTCCACAATTACTTAAATCATATGTGTGGTAAATACTTTGATGAGGATATTTGCGTGAAGTATCGTACGGATTAACAAATTATGGTAGTAGTTTAACAGTGCGATGATGCCGATTTCACGTAATATATACCTCCTCCTCCACACATACACACCACCTCCGCCCATAACAACATCAAAACGACTTAGCTCCTACCCGACCAAACCCTGAAAGACTCAAATCAAGCTCCGTTGCGCCCGTCACCCGATACGGGGATGGTACGTCTCATGCGCATGCAATTTCACCGTGGTGTTCCAAGAGTGTTTCCAGGGACATACCTTGTATCGCTGAGATCCAGTGTTGGGTCACTTCTCTTGATCTGTCCGACGCACGCCAGCACCGCCTTGTCGCTCTCCACCCTGGCTGCCAGCGAGGCTACCAGAGTGGGCAGCTGCCTCAGGGCCGGCTTGTCCACGATGGTCAGAAGGGACTTATTGTCGATGAGGCGTCTCTCCACGTCGGCGTGGGAGAGCGCCAGGAGACGTTGGTGGGATGATGACGCTGGGTCCTGGTTGATGGTGACTGGGGACTGAAATTTTGAAAATATGTGAGACTCCATATACTTGTTAACCGATAGCAAAAAGCATGTGCCTTTAAAGTAAACAATGACATAAAACTGCGCTGCATTGTGCTTTGTTTAGCCCAACTCACTCTTCACAGATGGTATTGAGAGATCGCAACAAATGCTTTGCTGTACTTTGTGGAATTAAACTTCTTTCTTCTACACGACGCAATGTGGTTAACAACTCGTTCAACATCATGTATTGTAGTATATATGTAAATCATTTTTATTTATAATGAATTCTCTGTTAGACAAACAATGTCTACATCAATGAAGTAATGTATTCTTACCAGCTCCTCCAGTTTATGAAGCGCCTGCTTGTAAACTTCCACGTGCCTCTGCAGCTCGTTCTTCATCGCCACGTGGAGGGATATCAGGGTCCCGGTCGAGTCTGCCGTCAGACCATGAGTTCCGAGACCTGTCAGAAAATATATATTAACGACAATTTCTTGATAGCCTACCACATCATCGTGAATCTGGATCAGAGCAATGCTGGTGCACAAGAAATAGTATTTTTTATTTTTTTTATGTGAATGAGTGACGGGACGAGCTGAGGGCCCACCTGATGGTAAGTGGTGACTCTCGCCCATGACAACAGTAATGCGTGCGACTCAGTATCCAAATCTT
This sequence comes from Aplocera efformata, assembly GCA_921293045.1. Taxonomy (NCBI): domain Eukaryota; kingdom Metazoa; phylum Arthropoda; class Insecta; order Lepidoptera; family Geometridae; genus Aplocera; species Aplocera efformata. Next base: position 8,319,341 of record OV121060.1, read on the forward strand.
TACTGAGTCGCATTCATCCTGCTGCGTCCATCACCAACATCACAGTAGTTTTATGACTATTAGATTAATTAAATAGGGCAACTGCCTCAAGGCACAGATAACTTAATCTTCATCAGAGAAAGCTTCATCAGACAAAAAAGTTGCATATGGTCTATTGAAACGCTAGGCTCGGGAGTGATGCATCGATTAAAATATACCAAATTAATCAATTTTAATTTCTTACTGTAATAACACGCATGATCATGCCAGGGAACCACTTAAACCTCGCCAAATTATGCCATAATTAACTTTAATTAACCGAGAGTTTGGCGCATCATTAACCAGCTCTGTGGCAAGTGGCAGTGACAATGAAAGTGGATTCACGCACTAATTACCCACCAAATTATCAATTGGCCAATTTAGTACTTTATTATCTCGGCCTCAAAGAATGTTATTGCTTGATAATGAACTGCAGATTGTTGTTTTGATTGTTTGGATTATTGAGTTCAATGATTCGGGAGTCAATATTAGATGAGTCTTCAAAGACAATTTTAACTTTGAATGGTATCCTCAGTCTATTACAACAGGATTGCAACTTGGTCTTCCCATACTAAAGTTGGCAAGATCTTTGCATAACTTCCTATAACAAACATTACAGTTAATATAGCTAATTTTATCAAAACAGGTGTATTAGTAAGAGCATAAACAAATTAAATAATTGCACGTTTCCTTCGCCGAAGGATGTTATGATTGTGATTCAGATCTGATGCAGGAAGTTCATCAGAATATCATATCTATGTAAGTACTGGTCAAGTATGCGTACTGAGGTATAATTACTTTGATTTCCTCTTGACGTGAAAGCAGATTATGGGGTTGGGTAAACGGTCATGCAAAGAAACTTTGGACTTCATTAGCAAATCTCTTAATAGTCTTGTATAAATATTTGGTTGTTCATTCAAAATAACTGGATATGTTATCCAACTTAACGAAATTGCGTATTTTGCTTTCCTGTGACTTTTTTTTTCGTTTTGTTGTATACCGATTTAGATGTATCTTTTTTTAAATGATAGGGTGAGCCTCCGAAAAGTCAGAAATAAGTAATGAAAATGTGGTACTTGTGGTAAAACATCTAGCCAGAAAAATTAAAGGACGATCTAATTCCAACAAACAAACAGTCTTAAACAAGGCATAACCTAATAATTATAGCTCAAATGTGCGCTTTGGACAATCCCAGGGACTAATCCAAGGAATAAACTGACCTTGTACTGCAGCGTCCAGCTGCCGTCTTCTGCTGTCAATAGTGTCCTTAGAATCTGGCGTGTAGTGGACGAGAGCGCTGGCCAGCCTCGCTGTCCTGGCCCGGAGACCGGTGCCCTGGTCTGCGCCGAGCAGGCCGACGAGCCGCCACGCCACCGCGTCGCATTGTATGTCCGGCCGCGGGGATATCTCTAAAGATATCAGTCTGCGGACAAATGAGAAGGAATTACAAAAGCACTGCTTACGTTTTCTATTCCGATGGTGTAACGTTATACTACATTTATAAGATCCTTACACTTTCTTGAATAAGTCTGAGCGAGACACATTTCTTACAATTTTTGGTAGGCGGGCGAGAACCAGTTGAGTGCAAACCTCAATGAATTTAAATCCAAATCAGTTGAGCTTATTTTATATCGAATGCCTTTCGATCTTCTTCAGCTTTTTGGACTCCTATTCGGGAAACCGTGCTGAGGAGCCCACCGGCTTCGTACTTCTTTACTATGATCAGACGTCCGTCTCAGTACCATCCTTACCACATCAACACTTATGAGTGGGTATACGAAAAGAAATGCCTATATTTTAGTTTTTAACGGCTAAGGAATGAAACTCTACTTCAGTTTATATTTTTAATTCTATGTTAAAACTTGGATCTCTTAGGGTCAGGTGAGTTTAGGTGTCTTCCATTACTTCGTGCTCCATTATCGCCTGTATTGTCACTAGAGTAAACAGTTGAAATTAAAATGTAACACAAAATTGAGCATTCTCAATTTCTCAACATCATACCTCAACAAAATTGTAACAATATACATATATAATGGAGTCGTGTCCGAGTGAAATATTCTCATTTCGGTATGGTCAGACCAATAAATTCCACGTTTGACCAGCTACTTCCGAAAGGCGTCCAAACAAGTGGAAATCAACATATTATGCAACGTATCAACGTCTGTCCGTTCATCAACCTTTCCATTTCGATTTCAATCAACGTCCGAAATGGATCTGTGAATTAAACTTATATTGCTCATGTCAAATTTGATGCTTTTATTTTACCGCTGCAGTGGTTTGAATAGTACTGCAATTAGCGGGCTCCGGGTTGCTGATCACCTGTAGACTTGAGTAGAGCAGGTATAATATAATTTCCAAATTATACAATATCATCACGTCGTTTTTTTTTGAAGCGATACCCAATCCACTGTTATATCTGTGATTTTAGCACCTAGTTGCAGCAATCTTAAAACTACACTCATAGCTAAACTCATAAAAAAGCTATCACACTTATATTATAAAGACGAAAGTTTACGTGTATGTGTGTTACTCCTTCACGATAAACAGATTTGGATGAAATTTAGTGACAGAATAGGTTATATCCTGGATTAGCTTTTGATCCCTAAATATTCCCGCAGGACGGCCACCCGCGAGTAACACCGCGAAAAGCAGCTAGTGATCATAATAAACAGCAGTCATTTACTTTCAAAATATTAATTCTTGTTAATTACCATGAATTGAAAGGCATCAAATTCGATAGACTGTGTGAGGATCGTGGCTTGTAATTTTTCCTTTTTCACTCCTACATTTTTAATCGTAACTACGTTTAATTCATCCCTTGTACGCTCAAGTAGCTTTAGTTATGTGACTATGCTACCTACCTGCAGCACCATAGTACAAGACTGTAACAACCTAGTGTATATCGTTATTTATATTAGCATATGCATAAGTTATTTTACTTGCTACATCATTATTTCGTAGTCCTTTTGCAAGGCCTTACGTCTGTCACGCATCGTGGTTCGGTACGTAATTGGGTTACGGAAGGCGGTGACTCACTGGCAAGTCGATGACCTCATTTTTCTTTATTATGGTTAGTGCTTAAGCTTTGTCTTTACATCTTCAATTATTAATCTAATTTAACGCTTTAGCACACTAGTATTATAAAGACTAAATTTATACGTATGTGTGTCTGAGTGTGTATTTATGTTTGTTACTCCTTCACGCTCAAAAGGTTTAACAGATTTGGATGAAATTTGGTACCAGGTAGCTTATATCCTAGATTAACATATAGGTTTATTTTGATCCCGGAAAAGTGCAGTGTTCCCTTAGGAAGGCACCCCGGGTAACACCGCGGGGCGCAGCTAGTTAAACATTAAATTAAAATATGTTTTGACTGCTGATATAAAAGTCTTTATACACTACACCGTTATAAAAGAACTGACAACCATTATACAGATTTATTTTTCCTCGAAGTGGTAAGTAGAGCCATTGTAATAGTGGAAACTTAATTTATACTTTTTTCTCGTATCTGCGATAGTGTTACCTACAAGGTTAGTAAGTACGCATACGTAGCAAGTGTGTTCATCGTATCTATTAAATTAAACACCAAAATCAAGGTTATTTGTCCAAACTGCATTTTACATCAGATATAAAATTAATCACAAAGAAATATTTGATTGTTGCAAATATAGGCATTGATGACTACCAATATATTTATCTCACTTCCTTGTATGTGGTTTTAGGGTGGAGGAAGGAAAACTGGTAATCGTAAAACGATGAATTATTAATTATGAAAGTGTTATAATTCTAGTAACTAACAACAGTGTAAATAAAAGGTTGCATGTTATACCAGCCTTGGATTATCAAGGTTAAGCTGTTTCTAGTAATTCATGTTGTGAAGATTAGAATCCCTCGAGACAACGAACAACTGTACATAACGGGGCTGTGCCAAATAGGTACAGAGGTAGCTCATGCCAAGTGGTGTGCACCTGTTCCCACAACACGGTTTCTGTGGGAAACGAGAGAAGAATTGAATATTTTAGCTGTAGGCAACAAAGTAAAAAGCTCATGAGAAATGTCAGGAGTGTGCGCATCCGTTTTGTCTGCGTTTTACAAGTCTAATCATAATAAAACAAGTAGTTACATTAATTACTCTATGGTACACCTCATATATGACGCTTGGAATGTTTTGTAAATCAATAATGTCTCAACATATCTCATTTCCGGAGAAGAGGGCTTCTTCATATTTGTACCTAGGTGTTCTAAACCTTCGTATCATCATCACAAAATAAGGGAAGCTTATACTAAAAAAAATTGCATGTTGCTAAACTGCAGAGAACTGTTTTCGATTTAAACCATTCAAACTCTCCTTGAAATTATAAATATTCCCGAAAGTTATATTGAACATGTGCTATTTACATATCGACAAAGCCTTTGTCGATATGTAAATATTGTATGTAAATAGTTTCAATTTCTTTTGAATTGTGACGGGCTGTGGTTTTCCCAGAATGTGTTATTAACCAAAAATATATAATACAATTAATTTTATGGAACCCTTGGTGTCTAAATTCTAATCACACTGGACGGGTTAATTTTGTACTTTATATTCTATTCTATAATTATTAATTTGGCCTTGTCTTTCAGCTCCACTCATTGCTTGAGCGACTTCTAAAATATTCTAATAAATATCTGAATGCTCTTCGAGCGCACGAGTAAATTGTTCAGTTCATTCATGAACTTGCGGTCTATTGGCCGAACAGTTCACCGTAAGAGACAGACGATGTAATCGTGTTTCCGTATGTGTTAAATGAGTTATGTGGTGAAAGTAGTCGCGCCGGTCGCGCCGGGACTCATTCACTCTCTCCCTGGAAGCCTCCGTAACAATTTCAGTGAATCGAATACGATAGTTCAATTGTTGTATTGTCGAGATATTGGAAGGCATTTAAAGACAACACCAGCATGCATTTCAAAAATTGAAATGAGCAATGAACTGAAATTAATATTCGAATCGCTCGTGGCTAGATGATCTTTTCAGATTATCCAAATTTCAACTCGCCGATCGATCTGAAGATGGGTGTTTAGTGGCATTTGAATCGAGCGCTTCCGTGCTTCGGGGGGCACGTAAAAATGTTCCGGCTGCTCTAATCTATAAGTCATGTCGAAGGCCTCCGGCCGGTGAAAGCTGCAACTCCAGAGTTGGCCACTTACTCGCACGAAAAGTATATATCGTATAGTAATCGAATAACACGTTCTTATTATCAAACATTCTTGAGCGTAAATATCAAAATTATCTTTATGAATAATGTATCAATACAGTCATTAGATGCGTGAAATCATTGTGTTGATGTTTTGACCAGCGATTTGAAGCTTACGATTGCATGCGCACACGCACCGTGAGGCCAGCCGCACTCGGCTCAACATTGCCAATGATGGTGGACTTTTACGAGGAGATACTTAACTCATAATATTATCATTATGTCATAAGATTATCTCCGAATTACGAAACACTTCGCTGTATTTTAATGAGATCTCATTTATGATTGGAGAATTTTCAACGGTTAGTTATGCTACCAGTCTTATTAAAGATTACGATAACTTCATACATACAATGTAGTTAACAAATAAAATTGGTTAAAAGGCGGCGTAGAGACTGACTTCACCTCTGTATTATTATGTAAATGGCCCTCTTTGGGCTTCCCATAAAAATCATGTAACTAGTATGCAATTTGTGAACTGATAAAAAGATTCAATCCTCCATAATTCTCAGCTACTTTCTCTATATTTATCGTTCTTATTCTCTTAGCTATTATAAGACTTACGCGTAAGCATCAACATTGTAATTGTATTACCTCACATTCCTTCTTCGTCCTAGATACAGATCTAATCATAGGTCTAGGCGGAAGTGGATTCTTCACGCGATGCACCAAGCGCTCGGGCAGAAATATGCAATCGAGCTGAACCGAATGAAAAACTAAACGAGAAAGAATATGAAATGTATGCAGATAAAATACTACTTAGTACGTTATCATTAATGATCTGCACGTTTGCGAGTGAGAGCAAACAATAGGATAATTAATAAAAAGTAGCGAGTAAAATTTCCAACTATTACCAAAAGGTTACCTTGGTTAAATTAAATAATGCTTCAGTAGTTCTTACATACTTCAGTACATACTTATCCCTGCACTAGCAGTGATGCACTCGTATTGTTATTATATATTCCGGTAGAAGGGTGCCAAGGTGCCAAGGTTGTAGGTGCCAGTGTAATTATTGGTGCAAGAGACGTAACACCCCCGTCTCGGGTGATGAGCGCAACGGGATGCGACTTAGATCTTCTCATACTTCAATTGGGAAGACTTAAATGTTATTGATTTTTAGGGGCGGAGGTAACCACTTAACATTAGGTGGGCCTTCAGCTCATCCTATCACTTCCAGAGTAACATAAAAACTAGGATTCACTGTGTCGCATGTGGCATGAACAAAACAAACATCTAAGCCCAGAAATCGATTCTGGATGGTTACTAGTAACCTACAGAGCCGACATAACGTTTTTTCAAGCATACCTCAGAAGTTCTATTTTATTAAATCTACAAACCGCTAATTTTTCTTATGCCTTAACCGGGAGCTGTGTGTGTGACTATGCAAAAATCGATTGTGCCTACCTAACGGTGTTACATGATGTTGTATGAGTCAGATAATGCACTTACAATAGCTTTGAATCTTGACCTCTGACACTTAAACACCAGCCGACAACATGCGCGGCGATGTTAGGTAACATTACTTCATTTCTAACAACAACTCATTGTAGAATCACCTTCGAAAGTAATTTGCCGCACCAACTGTTGGATGTATAGTCGTGGCTTCACTTCCTGTATTAGTTCAATGGTCTGTGAACACTTCATCTTGAATTTATATCGATTAATTGAAGCGAAAAGTCGTGCTTCTGCCGATTCTTGAAAAATACATTTATCTATTATACATATTAATTTTAAATGCAGCTACTTCAAACTCTCTCTTGGTGAACAAAGGAGTGTTTATGTAAACTAGTTCATGAATTATTATTAAAATTGTATCGAAAAACGGGCGACGGATTGCTATCCAACCAGAATATGTTGAACTCCTGAAACTTGTCAGTGATCAGGCTATAATCTAGAGCAAACCATACATAGTAAGCCTATACATTATGTGTTTGACTAGACATTAGTTGCACGTCTTGCCTCCACAGTTTGCAAAATATTCTTCTCTCTTATGAATTTATTGTCGTATATTTTTTTCGAACCGGTCTTGACAAATTCCATTCTCAAAAGATAATATGTATGAATGCACATAAACACAATTTAAACTCCATGCTCTCATGTATGGTCAAGGTTAAGCACAGTCTCATAAAAGTAAGGAATAAGAAAGTGCGTCCGACGAGTGGAGGAACCGGCCCTGCTTTCACGTGATGTATAGCATGCCGTCAGAAGTAACATTATCTTGCATGTCCACGTATTCAAGGACACTACATTATACTGCTGGCTTGCCGGATTTAATAGCTTATTTTGCACTCATGCGTATAACTTCAAATTGGGGCTAAGTAGCCCCAAGTTGGATTAAGTTGCTACTTTTCATTTTCTTGTATAGTAAATTTCATATAAAAACATCGTTAAAAATACTCACAAAAGTCTTTTAGACTTATAAAGAATAATATGTGTGCAAATTATAAGGTACCATATATTAATAATTCAAATTCTACATAATACCAAGTCGTATCTTAAATTTGATACCAATTAAAAAAGCGTTACGTAGTTTAGATATTTACGAGAATATTATCAGATTTCGCCTGCGATCATCTCGGTTGCAATTGCTCTGCGAGCGTTATAAGACTTATGTATCTACACTGCAGAAAACATTAAAAATACGTTCGTAATTACCGTTATTATTTGAAGTCTGTAAAAACTTAAGATCGTGTGCTCTAAGATGGCTGGCAGAAACTAGTCGCAGAAAGCCGAAAATCGGGACAATTGGCGCATATTGGATGAGCCCTGTATCCAGTAGTCGACAAAATAACGCTAACGATGAAAAAGATTCTTGAATAGCCATTATGAAAATCAGTTGACAGACTATGAATTCGCTATAAATTGTGATTGAACTTACCTATTGAGCAGCGTCTCAATAAGGTGTGCAGAATGTGGTAGAGCTTCAACTAGCAGATCGATAGGCAGTTCTGTGGCCACGCTCTGCAGGACCCCAGGGCCCAGTCTAGCCAGGATGGCCGCAGCTTCCCTGAACTGGCGTCCTTCAGCCAGTAGCAGCACGCGACGTAGCGCGAGACGAGGAGAGGTGTATGTGTTCTTCTCCCTCTCCCGCTCCCTACGAATGCGCTCGCGACTCTCGTTCATCTTGAGGCTGGTGCTAGCCCATTTTACAAGATCTGTGGGAAAAGAAAGCAATGCATTATTTTCAAAGGGTATTTTATGACATTGATGCAAATCCGTTAATTTTTATTTTTTTTATTTAAGCCATTGAGGCGTAACTAATATACAGACAAACTTTTGCTTGTATAATACTAGAACATAGTACATACCGCCTTTTTAACTTCTAAACATCTTCGCTCGGGTTCAAACAATGCCATAAATGTTTTATTGTTGTACATCGCGTGAGATCAAGGCAGATTCCATGCGCACGTGTATGTTTACTTGTGCGTGTCAAATTTGACGTGTCTAAACGATATTTGGGATCAATGAGATAAACTACCTAAGTTTGTCTGTAAATACTCCGCTTTTAGACATCTTTTAGATAATAACGAAATAGGTCTTAGATGAATGGCATTACATTCAACTTGATGGTACTTATATTTCTAAAAAATACTGGCTTCGATGTAATTGTCCTCATTCGAAAATATAACGGTAATAACTTATGTTCACGTAACAAAATTATGGTCACTAGATTTCTTCAAAAGTCATTGCTCTCTATTTTATAATAAACTTTAGTATGGGTACCGTAACAGATTAAATTTATAGTAACAATACCAAGTTCTGGAGTACAGTTGTCGAGAAGAAATGGTCAGTGCAACAGGTGGTCCGAGGAAAAGTGTGGTTAAAGTCAGCAGATCAAGCGATTATTGAGGTATCCATTTTCTACACAGACCCAGCGAAAATCTAATATTTTTTTCTATAAAGTCACTATCCGCTTGGGCTAAAGATCAGCAGTTGCAATTGAGCCATTTGCGGTCAAATCTAAAGGTATATACCAACCTAGATTTCTAAATTAAAATCAGTTAACGTATGTATGAAAAATAATGGCTAATGAAAGAGTAAAAAGTAAAGAAGTTTATTTTGTACATCTCTTAAAACATTTACAAAAGCACTTACTGAGGACAGGTAAATAGTACCTACACACATTTAAAACTTTAGAAACTGTGTTATGGCAAGATAAGTAAATACTAATTATTTCTTTTTCAAAATGCATTTCTCATTTTCTTCATTATGCACTAATTCTCAATTTATTGAAATCCCCCTAGAAGCCGCTATCACAATTATCTCCTTGTTCTTTGATAAAACAGCCCGGATTTGGTTTAAAAAAAAAAATTTTAAAGTTAAAACTTAATACGTTGCCGTAGGCACAATAATATTTGGGCAGTCATCCGCTTTCACGTATGACTTGCAGTACTTATAACTGTTGTGATTATTACGATTCGGCGCGACACTGCTCGCGATGAGTCACGACTGCACACCGGTCTGCGGTGACAGGTACCTACACAAATTGTTGGCCGCACTACTGCCTCTCCGCGAGCGAGAGTGTACTAGCATGTACCACAGCACCATCGCGTTAGTATTGTATATAAAACTCAATGCACTGGAGCCCAATATAGACTGGAGATTTAATGTTTCACATGTCTTCTTGAATTTAAGTCATGTAAGAGATACCTACTGGTCTCCGTTCCCCTCTCCAAACCCCCTGGGAGCGCCCCAACGAGCAAAAGACGAAACTCATACTCATTTATTCCTTTAGATCTCAAGTATCATTTAGACACGTCAAATTTTACACATACTTAAACATATTAGACACATTACATACACACAGAAATGTCAAATTACAATCAGTTTTCATGTTTTAGATAGCCTTATTTGTTAAGTTTACGCCTGTTTTGCTATTTGTTATGAGCTGACGTCTCGACCAGGCGTGTTCCGCCGCGTGTGTGCACCGCGTGTACACGGCTCAGCATCCGATTAAAGCAATAATTAGTAAACTGGTAGGCCTATCCTACTTAAGACGAGGCCAAGTTCAGACTCGGACTATTGACCCAAAAATACCTGCGTTTGGCGACCGGTTCGCCTTCCGATTTTCTAATCCCAAAGTGCATAAAATAATGAGTTTCCAGTTTTAATCTCACTTCCGAAGTCCAAATTCTCTGTAACACCTTTCCATGGCGGCCGCGAGCGGGCTGGCTCTCTAAGGGAGATTTATTTCTTCCAACAAGCTTTTAAGTAGCAGGAGAACTTGTGCCCGGTTCGTCCGAGAAGTACTGCCACCGTACTCATACTCCAGTAGGGGAAGACCAGAGTATTTTTGTTATTTTTATCAGCTGATAGCCCACCTGATGTTACTATAGCCCATAAAGAACATTAATACGACTCGGATCCTCCTCCACAGAAGTATGAGGAGACCCATGTTGCATTGCGTTGCGCCTGTTACTCTGACATGGGGATGCATTACATCCCCGTCTCAGGTACCCACACCTTTCTACTGGAATACAGCAATGCGAGTGCACCACTGCTTGATGACAGTTCACTAGGTACAAACCAGACCAGCAGTTGTTTTCTGGAAGAACTTAGCACTTTGGGTTGATTTTTGGAAGAAGGTTGCACTTTGAGTTGCTTTTTGTACACTAGTAGGTGTTTTAAGGGTACTAATCTGCAGATGTAAATATGAACTTAAGATAATGACCAGGCGAAAACGTGCTGATTTACCTTCTATTAAGGCGATGTTCACACTTATTGTTCGCGATCTTATGACAAGTGTGTTTGTGTGCCTGTCCGTCCGTTACGCTAACGGGTTCATCTTAATTCAACAGTCGTATATACTGTCGTATGAACAGCTCAGTGGGGCAAGTGTTGGAAAAATCATAGTCATTGGTGATGATGGCAGAATGACGCATTCTTTATTCTAATAGACATCAGTGTAGTAATTGCTTGGCTTCTCTTCCGTCACGCAGCACCTCAATCGGAGTATAGTAACGTGAGGTATCATACGAGTGATTTGGCGTAATTTTATTGGGATAATTGAAAATTTCACAACCATATTAGTGTCTCTCTGAAATGGTCATGGTCTCCTGCAGGTGTAGACCACCATTCGTTAGCCAACGCTACCTCTTCAAGAAACTATAGCCAGGTCGATTTATACATATTATTGATATGCTTGTGTTATTCACAGGCTGTAATAAGGCCTTATGTGCAACATTATGCTGTTTTTAAGGGAAAATTCTATAACATATTTAATGTTTTTGTTTAATGCTTCAATTCTTCCCCTCGGGAAGTCGGTTAGCATTGGAAGAGACAAAATCCTCAAGTGTGAAGAAAACATATGAAAAGGGACTGTAATTTTGACATATTATGTGTACATATGTGGACATAGCTTCCTCTAGTGATTTATTTTTAAATTATTTATTTTATTTTGTAGACAAACAGCTATTATACTATAATATACATACGCACTTACTTATCGTACGAACATAATCCACTTCCATATTATTAAAATATGAAAAGCCAATTATACGTCCTCGCGGTTAACATTTTACTTATCAATAATGATTCTGATTTAGTATAATATTATATTTATATAAATAATTAAATAAAACATGCCACATCGGGTGTAGAAAGGTCCCGTGGACTGAACCCCGTGATTTCTTAGACAATGTTCACTCTACTTTGTGTATACTGTGAGAGCAGGCCGGGCGCAGGCCTCACGGGGCTCGCACGGGGCTGTGTTACCGTGGTCTACTAATCCGTTGGCGCTGCCGCAGCATCCATTAGCATAAGTAGGTGTCAACTGGTATGCGTTTTATTTACCTAATGACCGCTATGGGCAATAACCTATGGAGTTCAAATGCGATGTAGATTATATTCGGTTGTATTTTTCAAGTGTATGTTTGTATGTATATTTCGTTGGCACGCTCTGTAGCCTAAACGATTTAATGGGTTTTAGCTTAAGAGGTTTCGTCAGATTCGTCTTAATTGTGGGAGTGACACTGGCTACTTATAATTAGGGATTTTCCACGCAGTCGGGTTCTTTGTTTTTTTCTTTTTAATAATTCCTTGTTTTATTTTTTTTGCGGAAACTTTACTGGCAGGATAGATTTACTGGCAGATAGTAGCAGATCCCACTAATGTCCAATTCCTCTGGAAGGAAGTATTACCATCGTTCTAATTCAGTCGCCTAGTTCACTTAGCAGTACACTCATACTTGGTGTTGGATTACCAGGTGTTACTTAAGTACTACGACAAAGAGAAAATAATTAACAGTATAATTTTCATCCGGAAAATAAGGATGGTACCTAAACTGTCGACCAGCTGATGCTTGTATTGTTGCGTTCCGGTGGAAGGGTGTTGGTGCCCGTGAAAGGGTGTTGGTGCCGGTGAAATTACAGGCGCAGACGTCTGCACAACCCCGTCACAGAGTGACGAGCGCAACGTGAAGCGAATTGGTTCATCTTTCTTTTCATACATTAGGAGACGTACGTAGTGGAGGACCTGAGTAGTTGTGCTGTTGTTATTGGGAAGTGGTAACCATTTAACAACAGGTGGGCCGCCAGATCGTCCCGTCACTAAAGTATAAAAATATAAAGTATAAAAAGGTGTAATGGTGATGATTGTTTGAACATTCCCATACTCAGAATCATGAACATCAGAACACTACAAGCTGTTCTGTTGTTCCGTGGTCCATGTGTCTCAGGCGACATTTTTACGATGTTCTTTTGGATTATTCTCACGCGGTTTACTTTCGACTGGCGTAATGCGAATTAATTGTAATTGTTCAGATCTTTGGATGGAGATTAGATGGAAATCTGAACGAAATGATTTTTGTTAACTCTACATAGAGCACTATTATCTTTGACTAGTTGGTTAATCTGCGTGATGGTACACACACACGTAATGATGTACGGAATCGATGTCCGTGTCGACGCAAATCGATCTGGGGGCAGATGTTACTGATTTAAAAGGTTAATTCAATTTAATTCTCGGATCAGTATTAATAACTGGTCACTGATAGTTATTTCTTGACAAATAACTGCTTAAGTGATTCCTTAATATTTGTAATTAATCACACTTATATTAAACAGGTGAAGGTATAATAGTGAAAGTTTACTAAAAAATTCGGCGGCCATTTTGGCTCTAATAATTTTGGGGGGTCCAGTTGCTCGCGTCCGTAGGTGTGTACCCTATGATTCCCTACACGTATCCCCTGGGTGGTGCTAAAGGAGCAACCAAAAGTAGCAGTAGAACTTATGCCAAGTTCGTCCGGAGAGGTACTGCCACCACACCTGGAATCTACCGCCAAGCAGTAGTGGTTGCATTACTGTGTTCCGGTGGAAGGGTGTGGCTGCCGGTGAAATCACATGCGCATGAGACGTATCATCCCCGTCTCGGGTGATGGACGCAGCAGGATGAATGCGACTCAGTAAAGATTTGGATCTCATACTGAGTCGCACGCATTACTGTTGTCATGGGCGAGGGTCACCACTTACCATCAGGTGGGCCCTCAGCTCGTTCCGTCACTCATTCACATAAAAAAAAAAATATATATATATATATACGCGGGTGAAACCATGGAGTGCAACTAGTACATAAATAAAAAAGCTCTAAGTAATAAGATTAAATAGATAGCAAATAGTTCAGATTCCTCAGTCTGCACACTCCACCGACAGTTTGATTCTCGATTCGATAAATCATTGTCACGTGTGCGCAGGTGTGTGGCAGCGGCGCGGCGCAGGCGCAGGCGCAGGCGCAACTCTGCGTCAATAACATTCTCACAAAGTTAATATAACTTTATGAGGTGCTATTGCCCGTGGAAACTGCGAGAAAAACGCGCTTTCTAGAAAACCTGTATTTTCCATATGATATAGCCGACAAACTACAGCCTTCAAGTTACAGGTACAAGTGAAATCAAGAGACGTGTGGGTAGACTTGTTGAACAACTTTTCTTGGTGATTATTCTACTTGTTGGAGGTTTTATCAAGGGTCATGAGACAGGGTAAAAAAAAATTATTAACGTTAATAAGAGGGGTGTTATAAGTTTTTAGTGTATCTGTGTGTCTGTCTGTGGCATCGTTATATGTAGGTTTTTCTCTTGATATTCGTTTTCTATGGGATCTTTACTATATATTATAATATAGCTTAGAATGCAGATTAAACTCGAACGTAGTCAATAATGACGATGCCGGTCACAGCGGTCGTTGAAACAAAGTGGCGTCCAGTGGACCGTGGCGGCCGCGTGCCAACCTGCCTCGCCGAAGATGGCGGTCACGGGGCCGGGGACCATCATTGTTACAGGGGGCATGGTGCTTGCGTCTGCAGGTTAGTACCCTCAGGGTCTGCACGTGTCCCCCGGCCGCTAAGCAACCCAACTAGTTGAACAACTTGTACGTAATTCGTCCGGAGAACCATATGTGATGGCGGAGGCGTATTCGCGTGGTGGTGTATTGGTTGGTGGGTGCCAGTGAAATTACAGGCGCAACGTTAGATCTAAGTACCGGGCGTAAGTGATAAAACTTGGGTCTCGCATTCTTCAGCAGAGGATATCCTGAGTCCTATTGCTGTTGTTTATGAGGTAAATGTTTATTAAGTATTATATTGTTGATCTGGTTACTACAGTAGAAGCTATGCTTAATTTGGGGCTAGATGGCTCAATGCTGTGAAATTTCTAGGAATTGTTATTTGTATTTATATTTTTTATAAATATATTGCTACGAGATCACGCTTTCTTATTACTCAGTTTAGCGCTCGTTCAATTCTACGTGAATGAAGATACTCTGAAACTCTGTATGTAAAAAAATAGCAATTTAGTTTGCCACCAAAAATCGAACCCGGCACTCCTCGATTCAAAGGCAAGGATACTAAAACTAAGCGTTACTTTGAAGTTCTAGCTCTACAATATGAAATGTAATGGGATTTTTATCCTGAAAGGATTTTTATCTCTTTAAAGAATGGCTTACTGCCCTATACTACGATCCTTCGTCTTATGTGATGAAACCGGGTTGTTAGTAGTTTTTGTGTATTTTTATGGAATCTTTTCAACAATCCCTTAGTTTGTTTTGTTGCATCTACTCCCGGCTATCCTAAATAAATAAATACTAGTTTAAGCCATGTCGAAGTCCTTCGTGTGGCATGAAAAATCTCAATAAAAATATCAATATCTCAAGAGTTGAAGGGACTCACCGTTTGCATAAAGCAATCCAATCAAAACACAATCACGAAATATCCAGACACACAATTCACTTCAGCTGAAAACAGTTCTCATCGACAGAAAAAACTTAGTACCACAGCATACAGTTCCAAACTACTTTTATTAAATATTTTTAATAGTTCGTGTTTGAGAAAATAGTTTGTATTTTCAGGGTGTATCAAGTAGATGATCGAATGGGATGGAAGCTCACGCGTGCGCCGCGGAGTGGTACCGCGAGAAATGTGATGCCTTGGTGAGTAGCGCCTCGCGCCGTGAAAGCTTCGGCGGTGTCATGCCAGGGGAGCCAAGAACCTTCTTCTTGTATCTTATTAGACGACTCCAAAAAAGGAGTAAGTATAATTTCGGCTTTATAATTTTTCCCGTGAGCAAGTAATAGTGTAGGTATCACATTTTTTTTTACATTTTTGGACATTAATATTATGCTTTCATTAAAAGACGAACTACTTAAATACTTCATTGCAATATCAATCCGTGAACACGGTAAATTGCCGCGTTTTTTTTTCTCTCCGGCCAGTAACTTTATTCATACAATATAATATTTAATGTTCGACCGCTTAAGTCAAAAAGCACGCTCTCATTAAAAAAATCATGTTCGAAATTTAAACTGATTACTGCCCGCTGTCTTATTGAGAAAATAACTGTTTGACTTGCGCTTATTAAGGAACTAAACATCGTTTATCGAATATATTGTACTTGTACTATAACTTCCCCATGGAAGGGCGGATAGGGTTCGAACAAGCCCTAAACATAGTTTTAAGAACGCATGCTCTCGTAGGTAATTATTTATTTAAAAAAAAGAAATTTACGTTTCACTACTTTGTCCCGACTGGGAACCGAACCCGGAACCCCTCGTTTCGAAGGCAGGGCTATTACCAACTGTGCCACTGGCCGTCAGTAACTGGCTCACTGTGTAAGAACACCGTCCACCGACAGGTGGCGAGCTTACGCATGATGTACAATACGCGAGGCTCGCACGCAGCCTGCGAGATCTAATCCACTCCAGAGAAATGTTACTTAACCGAAAGAAAATTGTAGTTTGTTTTTTCTATTCTTTAGGTAGCTTTGCGGTATTTTAAATTTCATCCGTATTCAAAATTAAATATATTTTTAACTGACATCAAAAAGGGAGGAGATTATCAATTCGGCTGTATGTTTTGTTTGTGTTTGTTTTGCGATGTTCGCCAATTGACCATATGAGATGTCCCATACAAATTTTATGAAAAATTTTCAACCTTAGGCCTGACATAGGAAAGTATTGAAGTCGATTTAATATAAACCGATCAATTATGTTTTAAATGCTAATATTCGGTTGTCCACCAATATTTTAATATTAATATTTATTCTATTCTATTCTATTAAAATTACTTTTGACAAAACCTCTAAAAAGGAGTATGCGTCTTAACTTGCAAAAATACCATGTGTACAAACATTTCTTAATTATACTAATATTATACAATAAATACGATAGTTTGTCCTTATGCATGTATGTTACTTCACGCCTCGACAGCTGAATGAATGTAGATGAAATAAAACATTTTACTTTATCCCGAAAAAGTGAAGTAATTTATTGTTTTAGTGACTTGCTTATAACGCTGCGGTGTTACATTATATCTTAATTTAAATGATGTAAAAAACTTGATATACATAAAAAACATATTTATTTTGAAACGGAACTGTTATCAGATGTAGGAAGTAAGTAATCCATATTAACATACACGTAAAACGATGTTGTCTGTTGATGTGATTAGCCTAGTTCCGAGGTTATGGTCCCAGGTGCGGCGTGCGTCGTGAGTTATGCAACGCGCTTCTCCGCTGGACACGGCGAGGTCACCCGCCACGCCGCCGCCGGCAAGGGCGACAAAAATTGAAATACCCCGGCTTCAATACTTTCATCCCTTATTTCCCGCCCTCAGGGGGTACCCTCATATTTTTATTTTGATAAAAATTTCTATGAGACCAATCTTAAAGACTAAGATTGGACTCGTTTTAAATTTAAAAAAAAAAACCAAATTGGTTGATAAATGACGGAATTCTAAGGTAACAAACATTATATCTGTCACAGGAACTGATATCATCTTCCTTTGGAATCATCTTCTTTTGGATGAATATAATTTATTAAGCTTACACTATGGGAACTATATAGCAGATACTTAATACTTAGAAAGTACTTTTTTTAAGTACAATAAATACAGAACAAACATCTTTGTTCGTCACACAAATCGGGAATCGAACCCATAACCTATACAGAAGGCAGAGCTACCAACTGAGCTGTGAGGCCAGTCGACTTCCATAACCTATAGCACAGAAGGCAGAGCTACCAACCGAGCTGTGAGGCCAGTCGACTTCCATAACCTATAGCACAGAAGGCAGAGCTACCAACTGAGCTGTGAGGCCAGTCGACTTCCATAACCTATAGCACAGAAGGCAGAGCTACCAACCGAGCTGTGAGGCCAGTCGACTTCCATAACCTATAGCACAGAAGGCAGAGCTACCAACCGAGCTGTGAGGCCAGTCGACTTCCATAACCTATAGCACAGAAGGCAGAGCTACCAACCGAGCTGTGAGGCCAGTCGACTTCCATAACCTATAGCACAGAAGGCAGAGCTACCAACTGAGCTGTGAGGCCAGTCGACTTCCATAACCTATAGCACAGAAGGCAGAGCTACCAACTGAGCTGTGAGGCCAGTCGACTTCCATAACCTATAGCACAGAAGGCAGAGCTACCAACTGAGCTGTGAGGCCAGTCGACTTCCATAACCTATAGCACAGAAGGCAGAGCTACCAACTGAGCTGTGAGGCCAGTCGACTTCCATAACCTATAGCACAGAAGGCAGAGCTACCAACTGAGCTGTGAGGCCAGTCGACTTCCATAACCTATAGCACAGAAGGCAGAGCTACCAACCGAGCTGTGAGGCCAGTCGACTTCCATAACCTATAGCACAGAAGGCAGAGCTACCAACTGAGCTGTGAGGCCAGTCGACTTCCATAACCTATAGCACAGAAGGCAGAGCTACCAACTGAGCTGTGAGGCCAGTCGACTTCCATAACCTATAGCACAGAAGGCAGAGCTACCAACTGAGCTGTGAGGCCAGTCGACTTCCATAACCTATAGCACAGAAGGCAGAGCTACCAACTGAGCTGTGAGGCCAGTCGACTTCCATAACCTATAGCACAGAAGGCAGAGCTACCAACTGAGCTGTGAGGCCAGTCGACTTCCATAACCTATAGCACAGAAGGCAGAGCTACCAACCGAGCTGTGAGGCCAGTCGACTTCCATAACCTATAGCACAGAAGGCAGAGCTACCAACTGAGCTGTGAGGCCAGTCGACTTCCATAACCTATAGCACAGAAGGCAGAGCTACCAACTGAGCTGTGAGGCCAGTCGACTTCCATAACCTATAGCACAGAAGGCAGAGCTACCAACTGAGCTGTGAGGCCAGTCGACTTCCATAACCTATAGCACAGAAGGCAGAGCTACCAACTGAGCTGTGAGGCCAGTCGACTTCCATAACCTATAGCACAGAAGGCAGAGCTACCAACTGAGCTGTGAGGCCAGTCGACTTCCATAACCTATAGCACAGAAGGCAGAGCTACCAACTGAGCTGTGAGGCCAGTCGACTTCCATAACCTATAGCACAGAAGGCAGAGCTACCAACTGAGCTGTGAGGCCAGTCGACTTCCATAACCTATAGCACAGAAGGCAGAGCTACCAACCGAGCTGTGAGGCCAGTCGACTTCCATATTACTTAGGATAGATATTATAATAGAAACCATTAGTTCCATGACCTGTCATTGTAATGGACTTAGGTCACAACCGTATTCCAGTGAGCGTGCAATACTTTTCACGTGCGGTTTACTGAATGCTGTAATTACATTCGCATCAGCACTGATGGCACCACGTGTGTTAGTGTGTGTGTGTTTCTGATAACTCGTACTATCCACTATAGTACGAGTTATCAGAAGGATGTTGATTCATAAATAAATAAACGTTTACACACTCATACCTCAGCACTAGGGTTCCCTGTGTCGCAGATAGCATGGACAAATACAGAAACACAAGACAAACACCCAAGACCCGAGATAGATTGCAGCTTTTAGTCGGGTAGAGTAAGCTGACTCGTGGCCTAACAGAACATGTAAGTACGAACTTCGACTTAAAATTGTATTTCATTTCAATGAATTTAAATTCTACTTAAAATCCACCAAATGATGCATGCGCTTGCACCCACCCCCTACCGGTCATAATTATATACCTACAGTATTTCCTGCGTTCCTCGAATGGTTGACGATCATTTACGATCGCGGGTCCCTGTGCCGGAACCGAACGCACCCGCATTGCTGCGTATCGCAAGGAAGAAATTATCCGTACGTTGAACAGGCGCATGGAATGTTACATTCCCGTCTCAGACTGAAGGACGCAACTTGATGCGACTTAGATCTTCTAATTATTCTATAGGGAAGACCCAAGACCCTAGAACAAAAATTACCCTAATCACAGAAAGTTGACCTCGGTACCAACTTTGTGCCCCTCGGGACCCCTGGCGTCGAAGACAGGTAGACTATTGTACATATTCTAGACATATTCTACAGCGCACTAAACACTATTTGCTGAGCATCTAAGCATTACATAAGGCGCATGTACTACGTGCTAATTTAGTGCTAATGAACAACTTTCCAAAGAATGGTCTGCGGAGACGACGACGACGGAATTCCAAGAATCACTTGAGAGTTCACCGCGCCGTCTAATCTCAGTACAGGGCATAGGCCTTGCCAGGGAGAAATAATGGAATTAATCTACTGCTACTGCTACTATACATATGATTTTATTGGTTCTTTACTGTATCTCCTAATGGACAACCCGAAACGAACCCTGCAGTTTATAGCGGCTGTGGGTTTGGTAGTGACCTCTTATCCCATGTGGCGATCACAATAGACCGAATATGGTCTCAGTGATTTAAAGTCGCTAAATAAAATAAAAAATATCTCCTAGTGCACCAACAGCAGGGATGAACTTACCTACTGTCGTCAAGCAAGAGTGAAGTGAGTCCCCGCGGGGGATAAAGAACATACGCGGTTCCAGAACGAAACGTGTCGGTTTCCTTAACATGTTTTCCTTCATGTTTTGAGAGCCATTGCGCAAATACATTATTCAGGCGAAATGTCATTGAAATAAAATCTTGGAGTCAATCCCCAGATGTACATCGTTGTGGTCAAACTGGTCCAAATAGGCGGATAACCAGATGTAAAACTAGCGGATGCTGAATTACACTCCTGGCTGCAAGGTCTTGTCGGTATAGTAGTAGAGTACAGGTTCCGTATCTACAGATACTTACTCTGCCTTTTGCCTTACTCTGCAGAAAAGGTAATTTTAAGTCAATTGAGTATTTTGTCAGACTTGCACTACCTACTGGCACTACTCGGACATAATACCTAGCTTGCAAAAGCTAGGTAAGTGAAGCGTGTATGGAATTCATACTTTCTCTGTGTGATCTATACATATAATAAAACTGTAGACTTGCCGTGTCTGTACATTAAAGATTTTTGCAAAATAATAACTGGGAGATGTTAGGAATAAGTAATAGAACGTAAAAAAGTATTTTTTGTAATTTTTGTCTGTTTGTCTGTTTGTCTGTTTGTCTGTATGTTTGTGCGCACTTTACGCAAAAACCATAGATAGTTATCAAAATCTAGGTACTAACAAATGTTAAGCGGAGTCTCGAATAATGAATAGGGTTTATTTTATCAAAATCGACTTACAAAATAAAAAGTTATTCAATGTTTTATTCAAAAATGTTTGTGCGCACTTTACGCAAAAACCATAGATAGTTATCAAAATCTAATTACTAACATATATTAAGCTAAATCTCGACTAATGAATACCGTTTATTTTATCAAAATCGACTAGCAAAATCAAAAGTTATTCAATGTTTTATTCAAAATTTTAACGCGCCTGCCGAATCCTGCATGCTTGACTCGGTGTAGCGAGCCGGTGTATTGCAGCATGAATACGAGCAGGCGCTTGAAGGCAGATGACACGTTTAGTCGTAGTTTGGGTTAGTTAATTAGGCAATTAATTTAAAGGCAGTTTTTTTTTTACTTTGAACTGCGAAAAGTTAATTAAGTTTGATTACGAGTTAAGCTGCCTGTCAAACGAGTCATTTACTTGATGGAGACCTACATTACACTGGAGTAACGCCATGGCCTTATATCCGGCCGAAAATGGCCGCATAGGTAAATCTTCTTCAGGGTACATCATCATCATCATCATCAGGGGCGAAAGTACATAACCCTTGCGACATTTGTTATCGATTTTGCTGATATTATCTGGATATTCAGATGCAGCACATTTATTGAAAAAGTATCATTATAAATTAGCGGAAGTCTGTCAAAGAATATGCAGCTCAACAATGATAACGAAACATAAATTGATGCTTGCTAGCTATCTTTTTTTTTCTGAGTTAGTTACGTATCGAGCTGAGGGCCCACCTGGCGGTAAGTGGCGACCCACACCCATGACAACAGTAATGCGACTCAGTATAAGATTTGGATCTTAGACTGAGTCGCACTCATCCTGCTGCGACCATCACCCGAGACGGGGATGATACGTCTCATGCAAATATAATGCAAGCACTTCTGCTTGTGTGATTCCAGGTGTGGTGGCAGTACCTCGCAGGACGAACTTGGCACAAGTTCTACTGTTACTTTTTGGTTGCTGCTCTAGCACCACCCAGAGGGTACGTGTAGGGAATCAAAGGATACACACCTGCGGACGCGAGCAACTAGATCCAATAAATTGGTACGGGAGACTTATTTCTCACCAAAGCCGTCTTGACCCAAATACGCAACCGAAATAAAATTGCTCCCTCTGTTTCCTAATTGGGTAAAACAGCTATACACATAGTTACATGAAACTAAAACCGCCAACAAAATGTTTAAAATCCCAAAAACTTGGAAGTCTTTGAATCTGGAACTTGGAACTTGAAGACCTGTTTGCAACATTTCTAGAAATAGCGACAAAGCAAAGGTTCTACGTGATTGTGCTTAGTAGTATGGGATCAGTGCACAATGGCAACCCGTAAAACAGTTAAAGCGATGGACCGAACTCACTGCGATATATTAGATCCGCCTATAGATATCACCATGCTCTTATGTGGTGTTTATAAATGGAGATACTAAGGTTGATGAAATTAACGCATGTCTTAATGTTCGAGTCTGTGGGACAACGTTATACCAATGCATTGAACACTAAACATGCGGCCACACACCTCCTATGTATTTTGTGTATGATGATCTAACAACACTGATACAACATTGAGCAGTGTCCCAGGGAATGGCATTGAACACCATTCAACATCATTAACAGAGTAGTGGAACCATTAGACGATTTTTTTTGTCAATGGGTAAATACTTTGCGTATACCTTGGGGAGGCGTGAGGTTATGTGTGACTCACCCCCAACACTACTCAGAAATAGCAGTACTGGGGAAATACACATTAAACCCCCTTGGTGTTCCTGCACTATGCCTTCACGCTTGGGGTACGGGTACGGTAGCGGCCCCAGCAGCGTTGGTCTACGCGTATCGGGACCCCAACACGATGTCTAACTCCCTGTGGTGGCGTGCCCGAAACACGAAGCACGCCATCCTCCTGTGGGGACCTCATCCGTCGGACGGCAGATTCCCCGGATCTACCACCAGGAGGTTCCCGTTAGGGTGACAGGCGGCGCTCATGCGCCTGCCTTCGCCGACCCACTCTCCTGCGTCTACCAGGGTGAGGAGATTCTTCCTCCCTCACCCTCGCGGCTGCTTCTTTCTGGGAGGTTACTTCCTTGCAGAAAGACTGAGCTGCCACCCAAGATCTCCCGCTGTCAATCATGGATAAGACCATAGTTGACAGCGAAAAGTTTCTGCCTATAGCTGCGGTCAGGCGGGAACAATAAGACCCTACCATCTATCCCATCGAATGTTTAAATTTCTAGAGTGCATCTGGACTCTCATCACACAATATATTAAACTAAATGTCGGAGTGCCCATTGCTCTTTTATAAATTTATGTCTTCCTAAATTATGTTACAGCACCAAATTGAAAGTCAAGAGTTTAGAGAATTCCTCTCATTCCTATCAACTGTCCATTTAGTTTTAAACGCATTCAGTCTCTGGTGAGCCTATGTTCCGCAGTGATCAGACGTAGCCCTTATATTGAGTTGCTTTTTGCACAGTCCGCCTTAGCAATTCAAATATTTTTTATGCGCACGTTCCTGAAATATCCTGAAAAAACGACTTCTATAGTATAGTTTACAGAAAAGCATTATTGTAAAATATACATTTGCAATGGTTGCAGTTTCACTTACGTAGTTCATCATCCAATCAAGTCTTTAATCTTCCCAGTTAACAAAACCTAAGTAATACGGTAAGAATCCAACGGAAATAAAGTATTTTGAGATTTAATCATAACATAATTTTAATACAATAGTAACGACCAGACATAATAAGCATCTCATTATATTTCTATCCTGTAGGCTGGGATAGATCTAAGTCCACGCGGACGAAGTCGCGGGCACAGCTAGTCTATAAATAATATCTTATTAAGTAGATCATTCGCCGAGGTTGGTGGCAGATAATGTAAGAGGTTTTATCTATTGGGTGTGTGAATATGACTCCGCCCTTTCTCAACAGATGTCGTTTTTAGTATTGTTTACGTGTACTAATAAATGACCATACTTGTATTCGATAGTACTGAATGTCAGCTATCTAACGCATTTTATGATATTTGGTTGAAGTGTAAGCAACAATTGTTTTCACCTTTTCGAAAATGTCGGTTTTTATTCCAAATAAACGTCATTTGCGGGAAGTGTTATTACATTATTTTATTGCGAAGAAAACTGCAGCGGAAACTTATCGTTTGCTTGTGGAGATTTATGGTGAGCATGCTCCGTCTAATACAACTTGCAAGGAATGGTTTCGACGATTTCAAAATAACGATTTTAGTACTGAGGATAAAGAACATGGAAAACCACCAAAAAAATTTGAAGATGCTGAATTGGAAGCATTATTGGCGGAAGATTCTTGCCAAACTCAATCAGAATTAGCTGAAGCATTAAATGTTGATCGTTCAACTGTTGCAAAGCGTTTACAAATGATGGGAATGATTCAAAAAGCCGGTGACTGGGTTCCACATGATTTAAAAGAAAGAGACATGGAACGTCGGAAAACCATTTGTGAAATGCTGCTTCAAAGACAGCAAAGAAAAGGATTTTTGCATCGGATAGTCACAGGAGACGAAAAATGGATACACTACGAAAATCCTAAACGCAAAAAAGCTTGGGTGAAACCAGGCGAACCAGGCCCATCACAGCCAAAAATAAATATTCACTGTGCCAAGGTCATGCTCTGTATTTGGTGGGATCAGAAAGGTATTGTATATTATGAGTTGCTCAAACCCTCTGAAACTATTAATGGAGAAGTTTACCGACGACAACTAATGCGTTTGAAGCGAGCCATAGAAGAAAAACGACCAGAATGGGTGAATAGACATAACAAATTAGTTCTTCAGCATGACAATGCCAAACCGCATACCGCAGAAGTCGTAAAAAAATATTTAGAGGGACAGGACTGGGAAGTGTTACCCCACCCGCCATATTCACCAGACATAGCTCCTTCGGATTACCACCTATTCCGGACGATGCAGACAGACCTTACTGGAGAAAAGTTTACTTCATGTGAAAGTATCAAAATTTGGATTGACAACTGGATAAGCTCAAAAGACCAGGACTTCTTCCAGCAAGGAATACGAAAACTACCTGAACGATGGGCGAAGGTTGTAGCTGCAGATGGAGCATACTTTCAATATTTTTTTTTTAAATTTTGTAAGCGAACAAATGTGTTTTATTTTGACAAAAAGGGGCGGAGTCATATTCACACACCTATTAGATTACGCATTCCAGGAGAAAAATTATTAGGAGTACAAATAAGTTTCCGCCGTTTTTTAACACAAATTAAATATTTATTGTAGAAGAACGGTAATATAAATTTATTCAAAATATTGCCCATCACTTGCAACCACTTTTTCCCATCTCTCAGGCAGCATTCGAATCCCACGTCTGAAGAACTCCTTGTCTTTTGAGGTTATTCACGAATCAACCCAATTTTTGGTATCCTCATAAGATGTGAACCGCTGCGCCGTCAGAGCATGTGCTACGGACCGGAACAGGTGATAATCGGACGG